>CAJRST010022223.1:12626709-12971047 GCA_907169785.1 Menidia menidia
TCTATCTATCTATCTATCTATCTATCTATCTATCTATCTATCTATCTTTACAGGCCTCATTCATTAATAATGACTGGGGAAATACTTAATGAAAAATTTCCAACCTGTCTTGATAAAGAATCACATATATAAATAACTTAGAGAAAATTAATTGTTATGACTTAAAAGAGCAAAAAATGATGATGTGTATTTGACTGTACAGCATTGCTCTGTGTGTACATAGTATTAGATTACATCAATTAAAAATAAACTATATAAACCAAAACTATACTAACTAAAATTTAGTGACAAGAAGTTTTGAGGTGCAGCACGAACGTCATGGGTGAGAAAACCAAGAAGACACTGGGTGCAGAGAGTGAGAAAAGAATTTCAGATTAGAGGAAGAAAATTTAATGATTTTTACGTGGGTTGCAGAACATCAGTTTATATATATTTAGCTTTTTACATTTTAAGCATTTATACACATACACAGAAAAAATGAAAAAGAAACACAAGAAAATTAAAAGACTTGCCCGAAAGAAAAATTCAATTTTATAGTCACTAAAGCGTGAAAAACTTGTAAGAGCACCAATTGGACATTATCTCCTTAAAGTCACTCTCACAGAAATGCAGCTCTCAGCCGTGGAGGCTTAACGTAGGAGTCAGCATGTTTTCAATCCTTCCAAACATTACAGCGGCTGATCCTGGTGATTAGTTCCCCTATTTGGGTGAAAGAAAACCAATTAGTGAAATCAGCCTATGTGGAGCTTGGATGGAAACCCGAATGATGAGATTATGTAGTAAAAAAATATGTATATATGTATATATATATGTTACTGGTGTTGTTTTCATCATCAGAAATAGCCTGTATTAGTTTGACAGCCCAAGCTCTGGACATGTGATGTTTCCACCTGCAAAAAACAAAAAAACAGACCATTTTAGTCAGCTTCATTATCGCATCATCATTCATGAGGAAACTGCTTGAATCTCCTACGAAGGGTAAATATTGGTTTTGGATGAAAGCTTTGTTGGAGGGGGCAGCCGGTCAGGGACCTGTTGGTAAAGTCCCTGGTCGGCAGGGGGTCAGGGGTTAGGATGTGGACAGTTCCCCTGAGGACAATAAACAGGCCGGAGAAATGCAGAGGTCAGCGGCAGTCTGAGCCAAAAACAAGGGTCCAAAGGTCAAGGGCAGCTAATTAAGTGGCTATTTCCAGCTATTCCCAATTGACCGCTGGACTCAGAGTGAAACGTTTGAAGTCCATTAAAGAGGTCAATAGAAAAATAAAGACAAAAAAAAAAGCGAGCAAGGTAAACACACAATAAGCACAAAAACTAAATGCTGGGAGGGAGTTTTTATTTTTCATTTAAACTTAAATGCTATTTTCTCTTTTTAATTGTTTTCTCATGCTTTTGCCCATTAGTTAATTTAGATTTGTATCTTGGTTTTTGTAAAGGGGAAAAAAAAAACAACCTCCCCGCTCAAACTGAGAGATCCCAACATTTTGGAGGGAAGTTAGACGTTAATGTTTTCCCAGCCCGTGAATTAGCCTATGCCCATGAAAACTTTGCATAAGAATGGAAATGTGGGGTTGGGGAGGGGGTGGTTGAACTCCTGTGACACCGAACCCTCTCCCAGGATGTGAATGGTATCACTCAAGGGCTACCCGGCAGCCTCTCGGTCAGACCTGAGCCCTGCCCTCGCCTCCACTTCTAATCAGGCTGATTTAATGCATCCTGCGAGTCCCTGCCCGTCGCCCCGCTCTCTGCTGCTTCAGAGGAGTCCGACTCTCACAGCGGGCAAACAGAGCCCTGCCTCTGGGCCTCTTGCACTGTGTGAATCTCGAGGAGCTGGTTTGAAACAACAAGGGGCCTATTCTCCCACCACAGTCTTTGTAATCAATTGGTTCCCCCAGCCCTGAGCTGATGTCTAATGAACACTGCCTTTGAGATCTTAGATTTAGGTTTAATTACGTCTGTTTGCCATTCTTCACTTCTTCTACGAATGAGTGTTTTTGGATGCTGTCCTAAATGTTGGTATTTATAAATGGCTTGAATATAAACAAAACTGTGTGAACAAAGAGAAATAAAAATTGATAACGCTAACATTGTAAAATACATTCAATCATATGTCCATATCACTGCCAAGTCATTATATTAGAGTTAAAAAAACATCCGAAGTTTAATCTTTGATCAGTATTAGCTATGTCAGCATGCTGTTTCTTTTTTATTGGGGATTTTCTTAATTGATCCTGAATTCACAGTGTTTATCTGATTATAAGTGCAATTTTAAAGATAATACTGACAATCTTAAAGTTAGTTTGAATTATAATATACAGGAAACTGATTCTGGAGAAAAAAAACTCCCATCCCACAATTACCTGAACTTTAAAGTTGGAACACATTTAACAGAAAGCTCTGTATGAAATATCCTAACAAAAGAGTTGGGCTTAGTTAGTTTTCCATAATGTAAAACAAATGTTATGCAGTATGGCTTGATCTAAACGTACTTTTCTGGGGGTTTAAATGGCTCTAACTATCAGTAACAGTATAACCAAACACTTGGGTTTTGACAGATCATAAAAGAATTCTGATTCCAGCTGAGAATCAATAATCACATTGTAATAATTATGAAGATAAAATGTTCATTACATTTATTTTGAATCAGATAAATATGCAAGAATTCTATCTGAAGTCTTATTGTTAGTATTAGGCTATAGGAATGCTGGCTGAATGGTGATTTTTCTTTATTTTTACATTAGTGTTTGCAGCTCAAGTGCCTCTTTTGATAGGTGTGGGACAATTAGTTCTTCAGCACGTCCCGCCTCTTGTTACAGCTCCTTCTCGGGTTGTAATGC
Source organism: Menidia menidia (assembly GCA_907169785.1). Classification (NCBI taxonomy): domain Eukaryota; kingdom Metazoa; phylum Chordata; class Actinopteri; order Atheriniformes; family Atherinopsidae; genus Menidia; species Menidia menidia. The sequence continues at coordinate 12,629,544 of CAJRST010022223.1, forward strand.
AGTTAATGGACAACCTGTGTTGCGCATTGTAGGTCCTTAGAGCCAGTTGTGTTTATAAGTATAGGCTTTGTGCCCCTTAAACGCTTGTTAAGAGGGATTTAAAATGATAAGATTGGTAATAAAATAAATATATTTAGGTAAAAGTATAATTTTGGGGACAAACTTTTGGGGATATATGTGATCTGAACAGTGTCAGATGAAATATTGCAAAAATCTTCCTGTAACCTCCTCTGAAAATGTGCGTTTTTGTAATAGAATATTTTTCCTCCACACGTCCAGTATTTTCGCTGGAACCTCTAGAATAAATCCAAACCAACCAGCAGTTGCGTGGAGGAAAACAAAACAAAGAAACAAAACCAAAAAAAAGTCATAGAATGTAAAAACGATTTAATATTTCGATTTAAAAATACAAACAGTTCTGACTCTAATTTATGCCGATCGGTTAGGCTGTTTTAACCACGAACTAATGACTGATAGAAACAAGTAAACTACAGCGTTACATTATTATTTATATTTCCTTATTTATCTTTTTATTGCCCGCTTCATAATGCCCCGTTTTGAAGTAGCTCGTTTTACAAACTGCCAACATAAAGGGGACACTTTTAAAAAGGAGCTTCCATTCAAAGTGTAACCCCAATAAACCCTTTAATAAGCCTTTTATTGATCAACGGCAGGTTTATGAAATCTTAGATTCTGCACAGCCAAATGTTTGTGCTTTCTTGGCTGCCCATGGCAGTCAGAAAAGTTTAAGAGACGAAGTATTTTTGTTGTAATTCTCCCCACATCGGAGACTGTCTTGTTCCTAAAAAGGAGAATACGTGGGCCTGAACCGTGGCAGCCATCGTTTCCACCACACTAAAGCAGCAAAATAAGAATTCTGATTAAATTCATTTAGGTAAAAGAAGCCGACTGACTGATTTCCAACAGAGTCGAAAAAAGATGAAGATCGCTGTGTACTTTATTAAAAAAAAAGATGAAATTCAGAGACAATCAAAACGTAAACGAATAATAAAAAAAAGAAAAGAAAAAGAGCTAACAGACAGCAGTCGCTCCACGGTGGCACACACAGTGCGCATGCTCCCTCATCCTCATCAAAGCCGCAAACAGCGTAGGTTTGCATCTCGTTCTAAAAAGCCACGTGAGGTTTTCAGCCATTCCGTCCTCTCACAAATCTGTAATGACGCTGATGCTTGCAGCTTAGTCCTGATTGGCTGATGACGTCGCGAGCCTGCAGTCAAGGGTGAAAGGTTTTAACATTTGCTGTAGAATTATTTCTGCTCCAAATTTGATTTTAGTCTGAAATCCATATTTATAAAGAATGCACTAATTTGCAATTTCAAAATGCACAAAAAATATTTACATTCCGTCTTATCGGTTGTTTTTCTCTTCAGACTGCTGTCTTCCCTCTCTGTAGGAATTATAGGGCGCATTCCAACAGGCTGATTTTAGGCCGGCTCGCCATTCAGATCCACGCAGACACAGGGGACGTGAACCGTGTCTGATGTGTGGCTGCCGTGTTGGCCTTTGACCCCGGGCTGTCTGGAGGGGCTGCAGTGACTGAGAGTCATGGTCAATGGTAAGTGAGGGGGGGGGGGAGGAATGGGCGGGGGTACCATCTGATGGGTGGAAATGGTCCTTGTCTGGGAGAGCAGAACCCAGACAGTCCCAGACGTCTGCCCAAGAGGAAACAGTGGTGTCTGTGAACCTCTGTCTGTTCCCACTCGCCTCTGTGGCCCTGGAGGGGCCACGACATGTTCAGGGACCCACACGGGGACTGTTCACACATTAAAGATGTGTGAGGCAAAAAATCTGAATGTCTCTTTTCTTTTAGATGCAGATCATGCAGACAGTGATATCAAAGAAATAAGTTCCCTCTATTACAATCTGATCCTCAGTCTCAATAAAACGAAACTCCACCCTCGCCACAAAAAGTTACTTTTGTTTTTCTTTATTAAGATGCAACTTGACACATTAGGCTATGACTTTTTATTACACTATGCTTTCAAGATGAAAGCATAGTGAATTATAGTAGGCTGAATTATAGTAGGCATTAACTGAATATTTAGGGAATATGTAGTCATCTACATGGCAGGTTTAGTTCATACTTTCAGCCATTTGTGATGTGCAGCTAATAAACCAAAAGCTTTTGATTGTTTAAACTTGTGTTCCCTTTCAAAACGGCAGTTTTATTTGCAAAATATAGGATTACCTTAGGATTTCTTCTTAACATATGACTTTTGCAATGTTCAAGGCCCAGCTGTCCATTTTCAAACAAAAGAAAACACTTAATTAAACTTAAATTACTAATTAACCTACAGTGGAATGAATTTACTGACATTTTGACTCCACTTTCTGCTTTCTCTGCTTTTAATCCACTTGAAATGCGCTGTGGCTGATGTGTTCATTTAATGAATCAGAAAAGCTTGAAGCTACATCTGCAACTACATTTCTTTACTTGAAACTACTAGAAATGAGTTAGTCACAGTAAATTCATCGACGAGGAGTCTGGCCAGTCTCATTGTGTGCAAAGGGGTCCAAATAATACTGCAGACTCAGACAAACTATCGTCTCAAACTCATAGCTACCATAATTGCGGCATAAGACTCAGATTATCAATATGATTACAAGCTAGTCGAAATTGATTCCGGCAATGACAAGGCCGTAAGAAATACTTTTGAAAAGTATATGTACATTCACCGTGTGGAACCTTCACTCTGGTCTCACCGTGGGATCTCACTGATCACAATCCAATTTATCACAGGGTGATCAAACATCTCCGAGCAGAGGCAGCTCCCTCTGCAGGTATGAAATGGTGTCTCTTATATATTGCGGGGCATGTTCACGCTGCTAACCATATCAAACCAGCCGCAGACATACACACACGCTTTCAGTCAAACTCACATTAACCGTCACAGCTATAAGGCCCCAAAGACCTACTGGGTGATCTGCAGTGGAGCGTGTAGCCACCTGTCAATCACCAGATCTCGGCTGCCTTAAGAGAGACATTTCGTCTGGGACAACAGCCGCCCGTCCCTCCCCATACATTCAGCCTCCCCTAGCAACCATCACCGGATGACTGAGAGGCTTTGTCCCCTCACAACGGGAGTCTGCCATTGAGCCCAGAAGCCCATAGCAACCAGAATTAGAGGGTGTCAGAAAGGGGTCTTTTCTTGTGAAACGGGGGTGAAAGCTCTGTTCTTGTCCCCACGTCTGGGATTCATATCATGGACTTGAATGGCATCCCCACCTCCTTTTAAAGGCTAGTGTAAAGGAGCGTATGAAGGGGCTAGCTGTGAGCGGATAGGATCATGGTTAAGCTGCTGTTCCTCGCCACTGTGGTCCGATAGGGACACTTAAGCAGCCTCTCTGGCGTGCGGAGGCCGGCAGATACCTGCAGGGCACAGAGCTGCGGGGTGCAAAAGTGATGGACAGCAGTGGAAGAAGGACTAAGAGCATTCATAGCATTAGTATCAAAGTCAACATTATAAGAATGAAGTTTGACATTAGAAATAAAAGATAGGCTATCAGTAGTTTAGCAGAAAATTGACCAGGGCGATAATAACTCCAAAGGCCTTTGGCATTTGGTTGTCAGAAAAACCAACTCAAACTTTTTCTCATGTAAAGTGGTTGTGTAGAAGCAGTTGGACTCTAGTAGCAACGTTAACCTAAAAGTTCAAGAAAACAAGAATGGAAAAAGAAAAGGGCGAAAGCTTTACAATTTCCCTAAGAGGAATCACTTCCTAGGGGAACTGGAGCTGCACGAAATGTGAGCGGATTAACTACCGGGAGAAAGTAGTACAGATCGGAATAGTTTATGAAGTGTTTTATAGACTTGTTGCATTCAACGGGGTTTTTACAGCTCTGTTTATTGCGCAGCAAACACACACCTGCGAATGCCGCTGTCACAGCTTTAGATCCTTGTAAATGTTAACAGAGTTCATCGGAGTGGAACCATAAAAAGTGAGTGACACACTTCCACAAAACAATGTGCGTATGTTTTTGCCAAACAACGGAGATGAATAATAGAACGGTAAAATCCACCATTGGATTCTCAAGCATGACATCCCAAGTTGTGTACCACCCTTCTGTATTCTGACAATCTCTTTCACATGGCAGTGAGAAGAGTACAATCTTAAACAGCAACACGGCGTTGAACGTAAAGAAGTTCGGTTTAGTTTTTTTGGTAAGTTCTTTATCATTAATGAGCGTCTCGGCGGCCTCTTGTATGGGGGGACTTTTTGTGCAGCTCCCATTCTAAGCCTCCATCCTGCACCTCGTTCCCAGCCCTGGATTCCTTCAACCTGTCAATCAAAGATCATGATTGAGGCCGGGTGGAAGGCAGTCAGTCATCAGCCATGAGGCCGAGGCCTCATCACCCCCCCGCCAATGCCCTCCAGGGTCCTCAATTGGCCATTCTCTTGACCTTACCTACGGTCGGTCACATGTATGACCAGTTTCTGTGTGAGGAAAGGTAAGCTTTGTGGTGTCAGAAGGCCAGGCTTCCAAAACCAGAGGGCAAGGCCTGCTCTTATTTTAAAATGAAGTCTTATTTGGTTTTAACAGGTCTCTGCAGTTGCCCTTTAAGTGGCTGATTAATAAACATGAGAGGAGCAGGGGCGGGAACTGCAAGGAGTGGGAAGAGACGGGACCTGTTTTTTGTGTGTGTCTGTGTGTGTGTGTGTGCGTGCGTGTGCGATTCGGTGTGTAAGGGAGGATCCAGGGCAATGGGGGAGCCTTTCTTCCCAGCAGGGCTGCATCTCGTTTAATTGGAGCACTTGTGGCACCATTACCTCCTTTACTCAAACACGTTACTGATGACAAAAGAAAACAGCGCTAAGCTTGCTTTTGTTGGAGAGGAGACTGGATGAGGAGATGGATTCCTCGCTGCTACTCATATGTGGGAATGGTCCACACTCCCTTTGTGAGTCGCTGCCCCCCTCCACCAATAAAATTCCTCGGACAGATGCATAGGCGGCGGAACGTATGGAAACCCAGCCGCCACCAAAGAAATTAAATGTTGCCAACAGATACGGAAAAATGATAGCTTAGGGTTGTTATTTTGCACATGCACAAACACAGATAATTTTTTTAAATCTGGAAAGTAGTTTTGCTTTGAACCTACTTCTGTGTGAACAGGCACTGAAAGATTCACCCGGTCATTCAGTTTGAAATAATTTACTCCAGGGTGCTCGTTAAGCTTCGTCAGTGGCTTCACTCTTCCCTCTGACACGGTCAGGGTCACAGGACTGCTGTCCCATTTGTTTTTGATCACATCAGCATCCCGGGAGAGGAATAAGGGTGTGACCTTTAACCTCTATCTGACCTCACACGAGAGGGGAAACTACAAAAACAGGAAAGTTCATCAACTTTTTGGATTTCCAAAAAGTTTGCTCAGTATAACATATTATTTTGAGCAAGTGCTTTATACACCCCTCTGTAGACGGTTAAAAATAATAATAATATTGAGCAATAAAATGAATTAAAATGGGCTAAACTTATTATGAAATTACAACCATATAATAACAATTGTTTGTGACTCCTCAAATTATGTTGGCACAAATAAACTCACAAAGTCATGATTTGGTCATTTATAAAGATAGAAATCATTCCCAACTTTTCCATTTTGCATTTCCAATAAGAGCATTAATGCATACTTAATGATAAATTACAAATTATGTAAGCCCAAGTATGATCATTAACATTTACCAACTACACATAAGCATAGAGGAGACTAGTGTAAAACCAGTTGAAAATGTTCTTTTATTGACATTTATTGCGTCTTACAAACCAAAGATAAAGTGCAAAATAAATGCTAAATAATCGGGAATCAAAGATACGGCTTGTCATGTGTACTTAATATCACAATACAACTTAAGTACAAATCCATAACTAGTAACATGATAAACTCTTTGTAAAATTCTCCAGAAAGATGCACAAAACTGATTCACATTTAATTTTATCAAGAGAAAACAACAGCAAAAAAATCTGTCACCATGTAAATAACAGCAGGATGAAGGAAACTTACAGAAAAGCACAAAAGTCTGTATTCTCTTAAATTCTACCTCTAATTTCTTATGTCACATAGACCCAAAAACAGTTAAGACCAAAAATCAACGGTGTTGATTAAAACATTTTGCATCAGATCTTTGGGAGATAAACAAACATATGTTTGCAAAATAATGGGTAAATTTATGTCCCAATTAAATGAAGCCAATCAAAACAATGCCTATCATCAAGACATTTGAATGTAAATTTATTGAAAAGCGATTCTTCCATGGAAGTCAGAGGAATGACAGCAAGGTTTCTAGAGGTTTGAAGAAATCATGCTAACATTGTAAGAAAAAATGCTGGTGGAGACTGACATGAGATGACTGATCACACTTTCTGACCAGTGTGAAAATAAAAGAATAAATTGCTCTGTGAGATCATGATCGAGGCCTAGACTCCGGCTCCATGGTGAAATTTGACTCCGCTCTGCAGAAAAAAGGTGTTGCACAATGTGTGAAAATTTTTTTTTTTTCACAGATCATAAAGCCAAACAATCTGCTTGAAAATGTTATTGAATCAGAATATATTTTTTTAGGAGTTCGAGTGCTTGAATTGCATTTACTGGGGTTGGCTTCTCTCCAGTCACCCACTTATGTGGATATCACTGAAATTAAAATGCCATAGACAAAAATCTGATCTGATGGGAATAAAACGCCCGTCCCTATGCAAGCAACATTGATATTTTCACTGTAAACATGATGGCTGTTGCATAACTCAAGGTTACTTTGTGAGGTGGAGCATATGAAGGTGTTTTGGGAATACCCCCATCAACAAACAGCAGAGGGGAGCTTCAATCGGAAGCAGCGAGCACATGTTCTGCATCAGCTCTCTGTAATCAAGCCCACAGTGGGCGCTGAGGGCAGCCTGTTTTGTCTCTGTGCTCTCACGTTGTCAACAACCACAATCTCACCTTGTTCTCATGCTTTACACCCGGCCATGAAATAGATATTCTCCACAAAGGGGGGCAACTACAACGAGACATGTTCTGTTTTTTTTGTTTGTTTTTTTTTGCTGTGCTCTGCTGCCACCAAAAGGACACCTCATGCAACTGGCTGCTGCATCATGTGTTCAGGATGGGAAAATCATCTCCGTGACCAGAACACTGCTGACATAAAAAAAAAACAGACACTTACACATCTTTGTTCCGCATGTGGTTGTTGTATTGCAGAACTGGTGGAATGCTCTCCTCGTCCTCTGGCACCTGCAAACAAAGCCCAGCACGATGAAAGTTAACTCTGGTCTCTTCTTAAAGGTCAGAAACTGGAAACTCCGGAGGTATTTTTTTATGAATGGATGGAACGGAAACATTGATGACCATTATTTAATGTAAATAATGGAACACCAAACAATGAAATGTTTCCGGTTACATAACAGTACAAAGTCAGAAAAATGTATGTCAGCCAAACCATTAATCTACAATTAGTTTGTAACTTTTTAAAGAGGTTTTCCATTAGTATAACTTTAAAATGAATGGAATTAATTACTGGCTGAACTCTTTTAAAAAACAACAGGAATACAAATAAAAGATAACAGATGTTTCCAACCTCCCAGTAGGGCTCATCGTCAAAGCAGTTGTCGTCCGCTGGATCTCCCCATATAGGTAGTCTTAGGATAGCACCTGAGAAGGAGAACAGGACCAAAGTCAATTGAGGTTGAAGAACAGATTTTATTCCAGCTTGATGAAAGGATATTACAGCTGTTAGGTGGCGTGGCTCCTTACCTACTAAGATGCCCCCGCCTATGCCAAAGCAGATTGCCACGCAGAGGCCTCCCGCCTGGTGACCGCCCTGCTTCGTGGGTACCATGTCTTTGAAATCGCCCACAAAGTCAAAAGTGTTGATGAGGCTAACAAGAAAAGCAAATATTAAATAAATAAATACAAGTAAAAACTAATCTTTGTATAGCTCCTACATCACATCCTTTTTGGAAACACGCATATGCATGTGAATTTTTTTCCCTTCCCTTCATTGTTTAGTATGCTTCCCTAAACCCTGAACTCTCAGAGGTTGCTCTTGGCTTTAATGAGGGAAAACTTACCCTTGGCGGCCATAAACGGACTCATCCGCAGCGGCAGCAGTGATGGCTCCAACAATACCACCTATGACCCCTGGCATGGCGTGGAGGTTGTGGATTCCACATGTGTCCTGAATCTTCAAGTACTTTTCCATGAATGGCTGAAAACAAATTACCAGGCTCATAAAAAAAATGTTTTCTGTGTTCTGTTTGTTTGTTTTTTTGTTTCCTTCCAAGTCAATAAATCAATAAAGCGTATGATTCAACAATTAAACAGCGCCCTGATTGGTGCTTACTTTAAAACACAAAATCTGCCCTATTTAATAACAAGAAGATTGAAAAAAACAATACTTTGAAATAAACAGCTCAGAAAATATAAGACTAAATTGCTGGTTATTTTGGGACATCTGTAAAATAAAAAAAATATTCATACCGTGATGTAGATATATCCAAGAGTGGATATAATACCACAACAGAACCCTACAATCAGAGACCCGTAGGGCATCAGCATGAACTCTGCTGCCGTTCCAACGGCAACGCCTCCAGCTAGTGTAGAGTTCTGTATGTGAACCTGGGAAAAAGTCATTGAAAATGATGTCAGTAACAGACTGAATATGTACAAGTATTGCAGATCTTTTTGGACAGTCATAATGCTGAAAAGAATCCTTCAAACAGTACTGTGTAAAAACATTAAACACACATATTAAAATCCCGCATTTTTTATTCCGTAACCTAAATCTCCTCATATCCATAATATGCCAAAGTGTTAAAGAATCCGGGATATATTTTTTACCATGTCCAGCTTTCCATGTTTCTGGAAGAGGCTTGAAACGGCCACAGTAGTGAGCACAGTGGAGGCCAAAGCCAGGTAGGTGTTGATGGCTGCTCTGTGCTGCCCGTCCCCGTGATCTGTTATGGCTGAGTTGAAGCTGGGCCAAAACATCCACAAGAAGAGGGTGCCTGTTAGGAAAATCATCACAGGTTCAGTGCTCAAAACCGCTTTGAGAGCAAAAAAAGTTAAAAAGAGTGAAAAAAGCTTTTATCGGCTCACCAATCATAGCAAAGACGTCAGAGTGGTAAACAGAGCCGTTCAAGCTTTTGCTCTGGTCTAGATTTGGTCGGTAGAGCATCCATGATATGGACAGGCCATAATAGCCTCCAAATGTATGGATTACCATGGAGCCTCCAGCATCTCTAGCCTTCGGACAGAAATTGTTTGAATGAGTTGTGAAGGGAATACAGACAATGGTTATGATTTTTTTGGTATTAATGTAAAAAAAGTCAAATATAGCAGTTACCCTTATCCTTTAACATCTTTTTAAATTATTTGTGATACAAAAGAGGCAGATTATGCACTTTTTACAACTTAGTTTGGCTGAACCACATAATATTACCACTATTGGACTGTAAGGATGCTGCAATTTCAGTGCAAGCTTCATCCTACGATAAAATGCTTACTCCAAAATACTTAAAGAAAGAACACCACAGCTGTTTTGCATACAATTGATTTTAGAAACTTTATGAAGAAGAGCTATTTTATTTTATCTTGATAGTTGTGCATTGTAACAGAAAAACAAACACCAACATTTGCTACACTAGTTTACTTACATGAATGAGATTTAGGATGATATATTCCTCCACAGCAAACAATGTAATCCCAAATAAAGTCAAAACCATCAGCTGGACTGGACTGACTTTGCCCAGTAATGCTCCATAGGCAATTAAGCAGCCAGCCACACAGAAATCAGCATTTATCAGGCTGAGGAGAAAAAACAGCCAATATGTGTATTAGAAGAAGAATGCCAGTTTAAAAAATGTTCCCAAATGATTTTCAGGCAACTGGACCCAAAGATTAACAACTTTCTGACATCAAACCTCCCTCTTGAACTGTAATTTAAAAATAATTTATTTCAATTAATGAATATATAAAAAATAGAAACATTTTTACTTTTCAACCCCAATTTTGATCTTCCCATCAGTATAGTCCAGGGAGTGGAACCAGCCCTGCATCAGCAGCGCCCACTGGAGACCAAATGCAGCGATGAGGAAGTTGAAACCCACTCCACCAAAACTGTATCGCTTAAGAAATGTCATCAGGAAGCCAAAGCCAACAAAGATCATCACATGCACATCTTGGAAACCTATATGGAGAGACAAATTGAGAAAAACACTTTATAAAGCATCAATCAGACTAATCAGAAAATCTTCAGTTGACTCTTTAAAAGTGCCTGAGAATTTGTAAATATTCATCTGCAGAAATTTTAGACAGAACACAAATGAACTTATCAAACAAAAACAAATATAATGCACATGAAAAAGACTCTTTGTCCTGGTTGAGAAAACAAAAGTTATTCAAAAACTTCTAAAGCTTGTTAATAAGCTGTTTCAACAAACCAGATGAGAATAGAAGTATAGATGTGGAAGGTCCCCTCCCAGATTAATGAAAGTCTGATCGCTAACAAAGACTGAACAACGTTATAGAATCAGAAAGCACCTCGAAACAACAGGGCGTTCAAGAATCCCCGCTCCTGGAAAGTCATATTAAACAAGGCACAGAGCAAACACATTGTTTGCCAAAGGTTTAGCGAAAGTCCCCACAAAATAAACACATACACTTTTGCCATTTGACGGTTTTTTTCATGGGCATAAAACCCCCAACAGAAACCTATAAAAAACTTTCAACAGACCTACAGAGAAGAAATTAGGAAAATATTTGCCCTGCTTGTCATCTATAAAGCACAGTGGAGATAGTGTCATGGTTTGGTCTGCTCTGCTGTTCTCAATGGCCTGAAGTGTAGGAAAGCTGAGTTGTATAATAAACTTTACTATTCTATTGAAATATTCACAAAATATGCATTAACTTTTTGGGGGTTAAAGGGTCCAATTACTACTCACAATTTAAGCAAAAAATATTGTAAAGGTAATCATTCACAAGCCACAGATATAGTACATTTTCCCTATTATGTTTTTAATGTGATGCCAAAACATTTTTTCACATTTTAGTGTTCTTAATTAAACTACCTCCTGGTGGAAGGACTGCTTGTATACTGTGATTAACCATAAACACATTTGTCCATCATGCAGGTAACACAAGGGCACATTACATAAGAGGAAGGTATTGCGTGAAGAAGACTCAGGGACACTCCGGTGTGTATTTACTGTTACTCACTGATTAGCTGTGGCTATGTTTAGATGAAACTGATCTTTATCAAGTTACATATACAGGTAGCAATATTTCTGAAACTGGCTGGACAGTTTTAATCATAGCGTCAGTCCCAAATATGTGACAAACCATCGTTGATCGCTTCGCTTTGACATCCTGAAAACAATTATATATTTAGAAGTCAGTTAACAGATAGGGGTGCACAATGGAAAGCAACACGCACACACAAAAAGAAGAGAGGGTAACACAATTACACTTCGTACTAAGAAAGTCAATCTGCCTTTAGAGAGAAGAAACAATTAAGTTTCAACAAGTTATTCATTAAAGAACTTCTCGTAATAATAAAAACAGAGAGACTAGGATTAGTTTGTTCTTCTTTATGTGACAATGTATGTTGATGCCAGCATCCTGTACCCGGTGTGAGTTACAACACAATACATATCTGAGGGCACAATAGGTTCCCACTATATTGCGAAACACTATAGTCTGCATTGTAGCACCAGCAACAAGCTCGTCAGATTGAATGTTCTTTTAACAGCCGACAAAGGCCCCCCGATGCCTCGGTCTCAGCTCCTGCCAACACTGCAAGCTGATGTTGTCTGGCTTCTTCACCTCATAACGTCTGGTCTCACACACACTAAACGGGACACAGATTTATCATTCGACATCGGAAACCATATCTGAGATGGTTTCATGATAAACCGACACTGATACTGTGGAGGTTTCTGCTGTACTGTACAGAGCAATACCACCACACCCACACAGGACACCCTCACATACACGCAAACCCTCAAATTGATGCTAGTCAGGACAAAGGCACTGGCATTAAGATGTCAGCTGAGATGGAATGAGAAATGCCCCTTGGGAAAGTATGCACCTGTAGGTGTCAGATCCATGTCAGCAATATGTATTAGCAGGAAAATATGAGAACTATAAGCAATAAATAAAATTAGAACAAGACCCATATAACATCAAACATTTAGATGTGAGATTCAGACAGAAATTAAAGTTGCTTACTTGGATATCTGAAGTAGAAGTCGTTCTCAATGTCACTCAAATTTTCTTTTTCCCTTTCTTCGACCCAGTGCGGGTCCGACTCCTTGTTGTACCGGATAAAAACTCCAAACAGGATGATCATGGCCGTTTGCCACACTATACAAACTGCTGGAAGGCTGAGACGAACATTTGTGTTTTTCGGCCCGTCGCACATCTCCCTGAAACTTTGAACCCCACCCATTGTGACTTCCTATTTGGGATGGTTAGGAGTTTCTGAAAGTGCTCATCTCTCAGAAGAGTGTCACTGCTCGGCTCAGCTGCCGTTTTGTGAAAGTCACAAACACTATAAGGGGCCACAGCATCTAAAAGTTCAAGAGCACACACCCTGAGGACACTCCCACAGCCACTCCCTCCACACTGCACAGACTGTACTCCACTCTTTACAGGGACACGTGTCCGAGTTGAATTAATTCAGATTTATTCAGTGCACAACAGTAATTATGGAGCCCCTTAAGATTTCTGATTAGAGGAAACGAAACAGCGTAATCACATTATTTAATATTAAGATCTTGTGCACACTCATCTGTTATTTAGAAAATGTTGTGATCAACTTTGGGGATTACTCCCTCTCATCTCATCCCCTTACACAAACAAGCTTTGCACATGGATTAGAGCCATTCATTTAAAACGGGCCACAGCAGCAAATGCACACAGCAGCTGCGTACAGTTTCTCATCCTTCATGTTTCCCGTTTCCCTTGTAAACGTCTGTAAGAACTTAAGTTATGAACTTGTATATGAGCTAGCTTCATTAGAAGTGTGATAGGTGTAATAAAGTCAAGTCAAAGACAGACAGTGGACAAAAAGTTCAAGATGACCAGCCACTGGCACATTCCAACATGGCTGATATGCTTGCAATTTAATACATTAATAACATGTATTATAATGCCATAACTTCCCTTTGGGATTAATGATGCTTCACTTAATAAAATTCTAAATAAATGATCATTTAAACTTTGCCAATCTTCAGTATGTTACAGAACTCTTTTGTTTACAGTTGATTCATTAGTGATTTATCATACTGATAAACACACCTAACAGGAAATTAGCCATATTTTCACAACATGGTGTCTGTACTTGAAGCTAAGGTAACCAGCAAGTTGTGTCCCATGATGGTAACTGTGTAACCGTGCCATTCACCCATTCTCCCTCCTCTTTTTCAGGACACTGTGACTTCTTAAATGAAGGACTCCATAATCATGTCTTGTCTGATAATGAATCAATTAATTTGTGCTGTATTTCTACCTGGAAACTTGGAGGAGTAAGCATTTAGAGGTTGGCATTGAAGGGCATAAACAAACCACTTACATGGTGGTATCAACTGGAAAAAGTGGAGGTAACTTTTGTACACTTACATTCACGGCACAGTGGGAACCTGCTGTTATGCAGGTTTTTGTCATTAGTAAATAGCATCATTAGCAGTTTCTGGCTATTCTGGCTATTTTCTGGCTATTCTTACCGTCTCACAAATGTAACACGCTGTACCTCAGTTGGCACAATGGAACACACAGACAGCGTGACGACACACACATGGGCAGTGTCAACCATACATATCCTGTAGTTAAGTGCTCATCCACGAAGGTCAAATACACAGAGCTGCCCCTTGGAACTGGGATAAAGTCAAGCAATGTAAGATTTTTATAATTATCCAGAATAAAGGCAAAGGTCAGCGACTCTCCCCCTTTTGAGCAAGGCAACTTTTTAGGGTTGTGCTTTGACACACATAAGAATCACTTAGTGGTAAAAGTTTGAAATAGTAAATGTGCTCGATATAGCACAATAATAAAGCAAATATAAAGCGAATAAAGCAAAAGAACTGTGCTTAAGTTTGCCGTTGTGTTTGACAGACGTTGTAGTTTTAATGATGACAGGTTCATTTCTCTTCTTAAAAGTGAAAAATTCAGCTCTAGAATAAACACTGTGGAATATGCCGACATGCGAGCCTACAAATGAGCATGGTGGCGCGTGCTCCCTGATGGGGAACTTCATTAAAGGGAGTGAGCAGATTTCTGTGGTCGCTGAACTTATGGATGCGCTTTGCACGGCTACCTTGGTGATGTTGCTCTTGCAGATGATGTGCACTTCGGGGACGATGGGAAACGCTGAATCTCTTTGATTCGAGCACTGCTTGTTAACACTGTTAACATGTGACATTAAAGCGGACCGACAAGTGTGAGTGAGTAGCAACTGAACTGAGTGGGATAAATGGATAGCAAACATTTTTCAATGATTCAAAGCAAGTTTATTACATAGTTTTGGATTAAACAGTAAAATCCCTTTTGGCAAACATTTACACTTTAAACACTTCTATCCAACCTGAATATTGATAAATATTTAAATCTTAACTACCAGGGTGGACACGCCAGCTGATTATTCAATCATTCGATGAGTGGGGGTGGGGAACAGGCATTAGCGTGCACAGGCGTCAGGTGTCTTGTCACTTTCAACATGAATGATTGCGTCTATTCATCCATCCATTATGGTGCTTTTAAATAACAAGAAAGCTGCTGCTCCAACCCGTCAAACTCATCTTCAGGTAAAAGATACCTCTGCACCGTGCTGATTACGTCTCTCTCGGTTGAGGATTCATAGTCCTGTTTGTTCTTAAAAGGCAAATGTCCAGCCAGCTCACAAAGAGCAACATTAAAGGCAGATTCCTCTTTGGCACCGAAGCAGGCAATTCTAGGCCATATTGCAATACGCACACCGTTTCTCAGAGGACGATCCGTTTTGCTCGGTACGTGACCACATGGAGGACATCCCCTGGTCAGAAACAGGTTATGAGCAATGTTCCTATCCACAAGAAAGTCTGTCACTTCACATACGCTGTTTGAAACTTCCTCCACCTTGTCGGATTCTGTATAAAACAAAAATCCTGCAGGAAAGTCCTGCATGCGAAAAAATCCCTTTTCAAACACCAAAGGCTTGACTGGTGTGGATTCTATCTTGAGTTCGTGGTCAAGGTAATATCCATGAAGGTGCAAATGATTGACAGAAGCGAAGGCCCCAAGACTGTTGAAGCCAACGCGAAAACCGGGGTCAGAGCTTAAGAGGACAGACTCGATACCGACCTGGACAGCAGATCTCGTCAGAATCTGTGGGAAACAGCGTGAAGGAGCAGGAACAAAGAGACAATGTCCAAACTCCAGAGGGCTGACATTAATCAATACAACCACCCTGGAGGGTGGAGGCATCTGGTCCTCATCAGCCAAAGCAGTATGTGTGTCCTTTATCATCTCAAATAGAATTTCATCTGGATTGATTTTGTTAAAGTTAAACTGGCTTTTATTAAATTCCTGCTGAATGCTCAGAATCTCCTGAGGCTTCCTTCTCTCTATTCCCCTCTCAATGTTAAGCTGAGCCACATAGCCATGTGAGCCGGGCAATACACGTGTTTCTAAAGCCCCCAGATGGTAGCGGAAGAGTCCCCTGTCCATCCTCTCTGTCCAGCCGGCTCTGATGGTCGTATCAAACTTTGTGGTTGGCGACGCAGGATGATTTTCACTCGTCCGGCACACATCTGTGACAAAGTCCTGGCAGCTGTACACAAACTGGAGAGGCATAATTGGATCTCCTGATGAACAGACAGGATTTTTATTTTTCAAAAACAGCTCGTCATCGTACACTTAATCCTCTTGAAATATCAGATAGACAGCTATTCATATGTGAAGCAAGTGCAAAACTTTACAGGTTTACATTTAATATCTGTTTGGAGTTTGAAGATACCGGAGGGAAAAAATCAGTTTGTTAAATAAATCGGGTCAACTTTTTGTCGATCATTCTATAAGCTGGTCAAAGGAAGCACTCATTTAAAAATTGAGTGACTAGTGAGTTCATTCGGCGCATAAACGAAGAGTAAACAGCTGCCATTTTACTGCTGACAGACAGCTAACAGCCTGCGGCTCCTTTTCCAAAACACATTACACATTACACAGAGGTGGCTGACTTTGGTCATTTTGGTGAGCTTACCTCCGTATATCGAGTCCGTGTGAAAATAAGTGTTCTCTAAACGGACAACACATTTGATAACGTTTTTAAAAAGCCGCATATAACTTCTTTTGGCATTACTTTAATAAGGTTTGAATTACTTTTTTTTTACTAGCACACACCATAGACATGTATACATATGTGTTTATGGCACCCACTAGCTGCTGCAGCTAACTTCCGTTTCCTCACCGGCGTTTGTTGATGTTTTTCCGGTTCAGTTTAATTCTGAGACAAGTCACCCGGAAGTTTAAATAGTTAACTGGCTGCATTTGACAGCACAAATTGAGTTTAACTCAATATTATGTAAATTACAATGTTAATTCTGTGTGGAATAATTCCTGTATTTACTACTTGAGACTGGACTACAACCAGTCTACACTGTACTTATTACTGATGACATTTAATAATTTACACCTGTTAAACCTGATCTTTAAAATAATTGTAGAGCAAAAATTGTTTAAAAGTTAAATACATCTTGCATTAAAGTAAATGACAAATTGCCATATTCCCACTATTATATACTCCCAAATATATTTTGAAGATATATTATTTGCAAAGTCATCCTGTAAATTTGGATGTAAGAGGCACTTATGAATTTTTAGCTGCTGAGTAATTGTCCAGTTTTTCATTGGTGACCAATATAGACAAAGCTAATTTCAAAAGAATGAGCAGCTGGCCAATCCAGCCATGTTTATTTTAAGGCACCCCCTGCTCATGCAGATAAAGGAGGCAGTGTCTGGCAGTGCTGTGAATGTCTGCCTGTGAGTTTGAGGGCTCACTACACGCAGTTTTATTTACCTTTTGGACAACCTGGACTTTAAGTACACTTTTGTTTCTCTCTGAATTCAAGTGTGATAAGAGATGGAACCAAGCAAAATTGGAGTAAGTAATATATTATTTTCAAAAAGCAATGTCTTGAAAGTATTTATATGGCATGAAATGAATCTTAGTAATGTTAGACTTTCATTTTGAGTTTAGCAATTGCACCTTTTTGTCTACTTTTTGAAAAAATCTTTATTGGATACTTTAAGAATTAGATAATTATATATATATATCGTTTGTCTGACAGACCAGATGGCAGTCAGTTTACTGCAACTCAGGTTATTTTTAACATCACCAAGTGTTTCCGTTACTAACACATCTCTCTTACCAAGAGAACTGTCGTATCTGTTTGTAAGTATTACAACACTATTCTAATCAGTCAATGTGTAGCTGTTTACTGTGGGTCGGTCGAGTGCTAATTTATATGTTAGATTAAAAGATTTTAGTAAGTTAAAAAAACGCATTGCACCATGTGAGTTTTGTCTTAAATCTGACGTTTCTCACCATTTTGTGCCTCATCATCTTGTAGATGGGAGATAAAGCTGAAGAAAAAGCTCAAACTCCAAATGTAAACATGACCCAAACTTCTGATACTGACCTCACAGGGGGGGCTTCGACATCCTCAACACTCTCTGTCCAAGGTATGCCGTACATAGAAAGATAGGTACAACATATTTTTGTCATAGCTATCTTTCTTACTCAGACAAGCTCACATCATTGGTACACCGGTTCAAGATGCAGTTTTGTAGGATTTTGGTTGTTATAGACTTTCTCATGTACATTAACTTTTTTTTTACCCTTGTTGATATTTTATATTTTTAAGAATTAAGCAATAGCTCATTAAATGTAAAGAAATTTTAACACCAAAATTACACTCAATGGTTTCATTAAAGGTAACATTTAAAGGTTTCTTGTGCTTGTACTGACAAGAGGCACCAATAAGAAGTGCCTTTGATTAGTTTTTCACTTGGTGGAAAAAATATTTGACAATATTTCAGTGTTAATTTACTCAATAGTCTAATATGTGTTATCTGATATCTACATGTTTTATTTATCTGTGGTTATTTAATCTGATATTCCATTTAAAATAATGTTAATCTTTCCCCAATCCAGGTCAAGTCGCTTCTCCTGCTGAGAATCAAACTAACAACTCTCGGAGTCAGCATGGCTCTCCTGCAGATAACGAAAACGCTATTGAGCCAAAACTCCAGATTACTTTTAATACGTTCACAGTTAAGAGTGGTCAAGAGTTAAAAGTAGAGATCCCTGTGGTTGGACACCCAGCACCAAAGATTGAATGGAAAAGAGATGGCCAGGCAGTGAAAGAGACATCAAGACTAGAGGTTTTAACCACGGCTTCATTAACTCTCCTTCATATCAGACACGGTGCCAGAGAGCACTCTGGTCAGTACTCTATTACAGCAAGCAACAGTGCTGGAAAATACACAGGAGAAATCACTGTGGTTGTTCTTGAAAAACCTGATCCACCTAAAGGCCCTGTGAAGATTCATGAGATCAGTTCTGACTATGTTATCATCTCTTGGGAACCACCTGAGTATACAGGAGGATGTCAGCTTGACAACTATATTGTGGAAAAGCGGGATACTGCAAGCACAGAGTGGCAGACTGTGTCAGCAACAACAGTAAGAACCACCATCAAAGTCACTAAACTGAAGACGGGTAGTGAATATCAATTTAGAGTATTTGCAGAAAATAGATACGGAAAAAGTCCTGCAATCACGTCTCCCATTGTAATGGCACAGTATCCATTTAGTGTTCCTGATGCTCCTGGCACCCCCTATGTGTCCACTGTGACAAAGTATAGCATGGTGGTTGAGTGGGAGGCCCCGGTCAGAGATGGGGGCAGCCCTGTCACTGGCTATCACCTCGAACGGAAAGAGAAGAACAGCATTTTATGGACCAAGTTAAACAAGTTTGTTATATCGGACACCCGCTTCAAGACAAGTGGACTGGAGGAAGGCATTGAGTATGAATTTAGGGTCATTGCTGAAAATATAGCTGGACTCAGCCCATGTAGTAAGACATCTGAATGTTATGTGGCAAGAGACCCCTGTGATCCACCAGGTAAACCAGAGGCTGTTGTCATAACCAGGGAGAGCATCACACTTCAGTGGACAAAACCCAAGTGTGATGGCGGAAGCAATATCACAGGGTATGTTGTTGAAAAGAAAGAGCTCCCAGATGGCAGATGGATAAAGGCAAACTTCACCAATTTGATTGAAAATGTGTTCAACGTAACAGGCCTGACAGGAGGTCAGAGTTATGAGTTCAGGGTAACAGCTAAGAATGCTGCTGGAGTGTGGAGTGCACCCTCAGAAACTGTGACTATTCTTGCTCAGGATGTTATTGAAGCACCAACTGCAGTCATTGATCCTAAATTCAAGAGCACTGTTGTTGTTCAGGCTGGGGAGTCATTTTCTATTGACGCTGAATACTTTGGAAAGCCTCTGCCAGACGTTCTGTGGTTGAAAGATGGAAGAGAAATAGATAAAGTCACACCAAGAATGGAGTTCAAAAACACTCTCACTCATACGACTCTCTTTGTCAGGGACTGCATACGTGTGGATGGGGGGCGTTTTGTCTTGAGCCTCTGTAATATTGGTGGAACTACATCTGTTTCATTCAATGTGAAGGTTTTAGATAAACCTGGTCCTCCTGATGGACCTCTGAAAGTAAAAATTGTGAGTGCAGAGAAGTGCAATCTTTACTGGAACCTACCTCTAAACGATGGTGGTGCCACTGTCACCCACTACACCATTGAAAAAAGAGAGACCAGCCGTGTCACATGGACAGCAGTCGAAGCTCATGTTGAAGCAGTGAGTTACAAAGTAACTAAACTGGTGCCTGGCAGAGAATACATATTCAGGATTGCTGCCGTAAATAAATATGGAGTTGGAGAATTTCTGGAATCAGAGCCATTTGTTGCAGAAAATCCTTTTAAAACCCCCAGCGCGCCTTCAACCCCCACAGCCAGTGCTGTGACTGGTGACTCTGTGGTACTGACGTGGGAAAGACCTGAGAGTGATGGAGGCTCAGAAATAGATGGATACATCCTGGAAAAATGTGACAAAGAGGGTGTTCGATGGACCAAGTGCAACAAGAGGAGACTGAATGACTTGCGTTTTCGTTGTACAGGGCTGACAGAGGGACATTTCTATCAATTTAGAGTTTTTGCAGAAAATGCAGCTGGTGTGGGTGCTCCAAGTGAGCCAAGTGAGTTTATAAAGATATGTGAGGCTATTTATCCTCCCGGTCCACCTACTAATCCGAAGGTGGCAGATTATTCCAGCAATACAGTATCTCTTACATGGTCAAAGCCAATCTATGATGGCGGAGCAGCCATCAGGGGATTTGTAGTTGAGATGAAGGAAGTAGCAGATTATGAATGGATTACATGTACACCCAGAACAGGTGTAGAGGACACGAACTACACTGTAAAACAACTCAAACAAAATTCTAAGTATAATTTTCGCATATGTGCAATCAATTCAGCTGGAATTGGGGAGTATGTGGAACTATCAGAGTCTGTGTTAGTCGTTGACAAAGTAGAGGCACCTGAGATTGAACTGGACTCTACGCTAAGAAAGATAGTTGATGTTCGAGCCTGTTCCACCTTACGTCTCTTTGTTACTATCAAGGGAAAGCCAGAGCCGGAGGTTAAGTGGACAAAGGAAGGTGGTATAGTGAGTGAGCGTGCTCAAATTGAAGTGACAAGTTCCCACACTGTTTTACTGATAGAGAATATCAACAGAAGTGACAGTGGAAAGTACGTGTTGACTGCTGAGAACTGCGTTGGGTCCAAATCAGCGTTCATCAACGTTAGAGTACTGGACTCTCCCGGCGCACCACTAGAGCTACTGATAAAAGATGTCACGAGAGATTCTGTGTCCATCTCCTGGAAACCTCCCCATATTGATGGAGGAGCAAAGATTTCTCATTACATCGTGGAAAAACGTGAGGATGCCAGAAAGGCATTCACAAGTGTCTGTTGCAACTGCGTAAGGACTTCCTATAAAATTGACAATCTACAGGAAGGTTGCTTCTATTATTTCCGTGTGCTGGCTGTAAATGAGTTTGGCACTGGATTGCCAGCAGAGACTCCTGAAGCTGTTAAAGTGTCTGAGGCTCCTCTGCCTCCTAGTAAAATCATGGTCAGAGATGTCACTTGTGATAGTGCAAAGCTCTGTTGGGAGAAACCTGATCATGATGGAGGGAGCAAAATCACATGTTACATCGTAGAAATGCGAGCCAAGGAGGACGAAATGTGGATGGAATACTCCAAGAGCAAAGCACTTGATGTGGCCATTAATGGTCTGATAAAAGAAAAAGAGTATTTCTTCAGAGTGAGCGCTGTGAATGAAAAGGGAAACAGTGAACCAAAGCCCTTGTTGACACCTGTTATGGTAAGGGATACAAGTGCTGAGCCTGTCATTAGTTTGCTGGCTAACACATTTAGTGTGAAGGCAGGGAATGATCTGAAAATTGACATACCTATCAAGGGTGTGCCATCCCCAACAGCTGCATGGAATAAAGAAGGCAACATAGTGAAAGAGACAAGCAGGGTAAATGTGCAAACATCT
Source organism: Menidia menidia (assembly GCA_907169785.1). NCBI lineage: Eukaryota > Metazoa > Chordata > Actinopteri > Atheriniformes > Atherinopsidae > Menidia > Menidia menidia. The sequence goes on from CAJRST010022223.1 coordinate 12,651,232, forward strand.
GACTCATCCATTCAGTTATTTATCAAAGATGCAACCAAGATAGATGCTGGTATGTATGAGGTGACCCTGACCAACTCTGTTGGAACTACATCGGCTGAAGTCTTTGTCAATGTTTTTGAAAGACCTGGACCACCAACTGACCTCAGTGTGGATGATGTGAGCGCTGACTTTGTATCTCTCTCATGGCACCCCCCTCTTTACACTGGTGGCTGTCCAATTACTAATTATATAGTTGAGAAAAGAGACACAGGCAGCACAATATGGCAGACGGTTTCAGCTACAGTTGCAAGATCATCAATCAAAATTTCCCGTCTGACGCAGGGCACAGAATATCAGTTTCGTGTTGCTTCAGAGAATCGCTATGGAAAGAGCCAATTTGTTGAGACAGAATCTGTCGTTGCCCAGTATCCCTTCAAGCCACCTAGTCCACCAACCAACCTTCATGTTGTAGAGGCCTCAAAGTCTGCAATGGTCATTGCTTGGAGCAAACCAGAGAGTGATGGTGGCAGCCCTATTATTGGTTATCATATTGAAAGCAAGGATCACAGCAGTATTCTGTGGTCAAAGCTAAACAGAATTCCTGTGACTGAGAATCAATTCAAGGTGACAAATGTTGAAGAGGGTCTAGTGTATGAATTTCGGGTCTACGCTGAGAATATGGCAGGAGTTGGACCCGGCAGTAAGTCATCTGATCCTGTGGCAGCAAGGGACCAGTGTGATCCTCCCTGTAATCTTACAGTCACAAATATAACCAACAGCTCAGTGTCACTGTCATGGGACAAACCAGAATATGATGGTGGGGCGAAAATAATAGGTTATATTGTTGAGCGCAAAGAGCTGCCAGAAACTTGCTGGCTGAAGTGCAACTTCACAAATTTACTGGACACCTTCTTTGAAGTGACTGAGCTCACGGAGGGTGAGCAATATGATTTCAGAGTTATTGCAAAGAATGCAGCTGAGCTCTTTAGTGCACCCTCTGAATGCATAGGACCTGTAACAGTGCAGCATGACGTGGAGCCACCAAAAATGGTCTTGGATGAAAAATGTAAGCAGGTGGTGATAGTCAAAGCAGGAGACATTCTAAAAATAGATGCTGACATTTCAGGTCGCCCTAACCCAACGGTGTTTTGGTTGAAAAATGGAAGAAATATTGGTACCAATGGTCGGATTGAGATTACTGCAACAAAGACACATACCTCTCTCCTCATCAGAGAGAGTGTTAGAAAAGACTCTGGACAGTATACTCTTACCCTGCAGAGCACAGGAGGTACAACATCTAAGGTTGTAACCTGTAAGGTGTTGGACAGGCCAGGTCCTCCTTCTGGACCCCTGGAAGTGTCTGGACTGTCAGCTGAAAAATGCACCTTGTCCTGGGGACCCCCTCATGAGACTGGTGGTGCTGAGATTATGCACTACATTGTGGAGAAGTGCGAAACCAGCCGTGTTGCATGGACCCTTGTGTATGGAGACATGTTAGCAACTACTTGTAAAATAACCAAGTTGCTTAAAGGAAATGAATACCTATTTAGGGTAAGGGCAGTGAACAAATATGGGGAGGGGGAGGTATTAGAAAGTGAGCCAATCAAGGCCATTGATCCCTTCACTGTACCATCTGCTCCAACGGATGTTGAAGTTACAAGTGCTACCAGTGAAGCTATGACTATATGTTGGAAGAGGCCTGCAAATGATGGTGGTAGTCGTATCAGTGGTTACATTATAGAGAAAAGAGAGAAGCAGGGTGTTCGCTGGGTCAGGGTCAATAAGAAACCAGTTTATGACCTGCGAGTCAAAGCTTCTGGGATTCATGAAGGTTGTGAGTATGAATTCAGGGTCTTTGCCGAGAATGCAGCTGGTCTAAGTGAAGCCAGTCTACCATGTCCTCTGATGCTGGCAGAAGATCCAAAGTTTCTACCTTCTCCTCCAACAAAGCTTACTATTGTGGACTCAACCAGATCTTCTATCACTCTTACATGGAACAAGCCACTGTTTGATGGTGGGGCCCCAGTAACAGGGTACAAAGTGGAATTCAGAAAATCAACAGAGGAGGAATGGGTTATTGGTGCTCATAACACCGAGAAGACAGAGTTTACAGTAACTGGGCTCACACCCGGAGAAGAATATGTTTTTACTGTCAGATCCATTAATAAGATTGGTGTCAGTGAACCAAGCCCTGAAACAGATTCTGAAGTTGCCATGGAGAGAGAGGAGGAACCTAGGTTCGACATCAGCCCTGAAATGAGGAAGACCCTGCAGGTCAAGGATGGCAGTTCCTTTACTTTGACAGTGCCTTTCAAAGGCAAACCTGCTCCCAGCGTGTCATGGGAAAAAGCAAATGTTGATTTGAGGGTCAGAGGACTTGTCAACACCAGCGGTTCTGTCACATCTATCACAGTAGAACAGGCAACGCGGGATGATTCTGGCAAATACACAGTAAAACTGCTAAATGCAGCTGGATCTGCATCTCTGACCCTGAATGTGAGGGTTCTGGATTCACCAGGTCCTCCATCCCATATTACAGTCAAAGATGTGACCAAGACGTCTGCCACTGTTACCTGGGACATCCCTGAAAATGAGGGAGGGGCCCCTGTAAAAATGTACCATTTAGACATACGTGACATTGGCAGACAAGGCTGGAAAAGACTCACAGACAAATGCCGCAGATTGTCCTACAGGGTGTCTGACCTGGAGGAAGGAGGAATTTACTTCTTCAGAGTGACTGCTGAAAATGAATATGGCATTGGGGTTCCAGCTGAGACCAAAGAAGGAACTAAACTGAGAGGTATAATATCACAATGATAAACATATCCTTTTACCTGAATGTTATTCTAGATGTTACTTTGACGTTACTGTCTTTATGTTTTTTTTCAGATTCTGCAGAATGGGAGACAAACCCAGGAGCTTAGCTTGTTTCCTTTTAACTGTCTGAATAACATTGGTTAATAAGCTGACACCATCTGCATTTATTTCTGATATGCCATATGTTCAATTATTTCTGATTGTATTTTTTGTTAGAAATAAGTTATTAAGTTGAAACCTGAATACAATGGAAAACATTTTTTGTCAATGAAAGCATTTCCAATAACTTCTGGAAAACTTCCTTTTTTTAACTTCCTTTTTTTAAGAGTATAATGAATGGTAGATTTGTTTTTAAATAGAATTAAATGCTGCTGTTGCTGTTTTTTTTAAATCAAATGACAAGAAATCAAATTGAAGGAGTTCAGTTTTTTGGTGGAAAAGTAACCAAATCAGTAACTAGATTAAAGAGATACTAAGATAGATACTGAACTGTCTAAAGAGAGGTAAAATGTTAGGTTATAAAGTATTTTATGGGGTGACTGACTATCTGGCCAATAAATCATTAAAAACTCCTGCATGTTTGTTATGTGTGCAAACAAGCAATGTATTCTCAGCAAAAGGATATAATTATTGAATAAAACAAATAAGCAAACAAATTCCACCCAATTAAACTGCTACCCTCCTAACATAGATTATTTTCAGGGCAGGAAAAGTAATAACAGATCCCTGTTATTTAACCTGTGGTTGCATTTCCTCATTTGTTTTCATCAAAGTAAGTTATTCAAATCTTAATGAAAGCAATGTAATGATGTCTCCCTGTGAAATGGAAACTGAGTGGAAATTGTATTACCTAAATAAACAAACAAGACAATAAAATAGATACATACAAAGTATTGTTAGTATGAATATACAACAAACATACAGGGAAACACTCTGAAGTTACCACACCAGAGGTATTGCTTAATAATGAACACAAATGAAAGTTAAAGGATAGGTCAAATATCCTTTATGTTTTGCTTGATGAATTTGCCAACCAAACATAAAACCGAACATAAACAGGAAAATACTTTCAGTTTAGTCTCGAGACGCTGTCCAAACCAGACCCGTCTCAGCCTAATGTAACTACGTCACTATGGAAACGATACTTTTTGACACCACTGAAGAGCGGGGAGGAGCGCGGCGGAAACCGGAAGCAGTGCAAAACTCTTCAGCCGTGTTGCGCCTCTCCAAGTAACTTTTTACAAAAACAAAAGGGAATACTCGACGCGGAGAGTTCGATATGGGAACTACGGCAAGTCAGCTCGGGAAGGACTTGTTGTCAGAATACCAAGTAAGTGTTCACAGTCGTGTTTCGTGTTTTCACTGACATTAACCGAGCGGTTTGAACCAACTCCCAAACGTAAAAGAAAGACCATAACGTTTAGTGGTATACAGCACTGTTGGGGCCTAGTAATTTTAAACACTTTTTTGTGTATTTATTTTAAACTAAGCGTAAAGTCACATGTAACTAAGTTTAATATGACAGTTCCGGGAAAAAGTGATGGTTGTCTTTCTAAAATCCCATGTCTATTTGTAGGAGCTGACCTTCCTGACTAAACAAGAAATACTCCTGTAAGTGGCGAGTTATGTCCAAGGTAGGGCCAAATAATAACTCTGTTTATTGTGATATATAACGTCTGGCTTTTGTTTTTTTTAAGTGCTCACAAGAGATTCACAGAACTGCTCCCTAAAGAGGAGAAAAATCTTCCAGATACAAGAGTACCAATGGAAAGGATTCTTACTCTGCCTGAACTTAAGGTAACAAGACACATTTTACAGTAAGATTGAGGAAATATGTGGTGATTTTTTTGTGTGTGTGTGTGGGTGGGTGGGGGGTTGGAGGTGGAGGCTGCTGATGTACTGACCCTTGTTTGTGTTCCTACTCCAGTCCAATCCTTTCAGTAAAAGAATTTGCAATGTGTTCTCAACATCTGAACGAAAAGATGGAAGCCTCAGCTTTGAAGACTTCCTGGATCTTTTGAGTGCCTTCAGTGACTCTGCCACCCTGGAGATCAAATCCCACTATGCATTTCGTATATTTGGTAAATAATGATAGTAAAATATGAGGGCCAATTTTTTGTGTTTGAGTGTCAGTAGTGTGATGACCACTTTGACGTTTTTAGACTTTGATGATGATGGCACCCTTGATTATGGAGATCTGGAGAAGCTGGTTAACTGCTTGACTGGTGAGACAGAAGAAACAAGGCTAAATGGGGATGAAATGAGACAGCTCATCAACAATGTGAGTTATCTCTAATTTTTTTTTTTACATCAGAGTGTTTGTAGGTACGCTGGCTGGCAGTATAGAACAGATATGTATTGGTGCACCTAATTGTTGATTTCCTTCCTTGTTTTTAGATTCTGGAAGAGTCGGATATTGATAAGGATGGGACTGTGAACCTCTCTGAGTTTCAGCACGTCATTTCAAGATCACCAGATTTTGTCAGGTGATGAGAAATCGCAGTTCATCAGCATGACTTATTACTCTGGAAAGTTTGGCTCATTCTCACAGCTTCTCTTGTTTATTTCTCCACAGTTCTTTCAAGATTGTGCTGTGAAGACTTCTAATGGGCTGTGCAAATGGGTCTCCTTTAATTCCCTTGAACTATGTTTGATTTTATTTGTTTTAATACTTGCCTTAAATTATATTTCTTGAGGATTTTATTATTTTAACTCTTTATGTATCAAAGTATAAAACTCTTTTAAAAATTTGCAAAAGAATAATAAAACAATCACAAAGTACTCAGATCTCTGTCTTGAAACAGTCACATACTAACAATATATTACAAAAGATATTTATTCCCAAGGGTCAAAGTATCTGCTATAATCATTTATGCTTCCTGGTTTGTCCAAAGTTCAGTTTTCCGAGTTTATTTGGGGATTCCATTGTGATTCTATGCTTGAGTACTTCCTCCTTGAACGACAGCAGTAAAAGTGTTCCAGGGTCCACAAACTACATCGACCACATGCAGCTGCTCAACCCTGAAGAACTCCACACGCTGAGGCTCATCTAAACTGTCCAGTGTTTGATGTCCAAGTTGGCCATATTCACCTGAAAGGACAATACAAGGACCGGGGCTCAAAAATATCTCATCATGTCCTCACAGATTGTATGTTGTCAATTTGTAATTAGAATGATAAGAGATATTTTATTTATTCCAAACCTACCCCATCCCCAAGTGTAGAGGTCACCTGTGGCTGAAATCAGACATAAATAATATGATTATGCAATATCATAAAATCCCCTTCTAATGAAATGAATACCACTCATAATCATTTTTAAAAAGCTGTCTTACTTGTCACTGCAGCTGTGTGCCGGGAACCACAGCTGACTGCTCTGAGTTCGCAAGATGGAGTAACATCCAGCAAAGCTGGAAATGCCTGGATTGAAATGAACACTTCTTCATTTTTCTCTCCCTGATATAACTCCTGACCAGATGTGCCCACGTCTTGGCACAGTTGTCCTGTTCAGTGAGAGAAAGCCTTTAGAGAGGACATCACTTTAAAGTGGTTTCAGGGAAAAAGAAAGTTTATATGCAACTGTGACAAACCTGCTTGTTGGTAACTTTTAAGATGCGAAGTTTTCCTCAGACTTCGAGATGGAAGTCCAAGCTGGCCGCTTTCATTCCAGCCCCACACATAAAGATCTCCTCCGTCTGAGGAAAAAAGACCCCACATGCATTTGTTTTAGCATTTAGATAAATGTAGCATTTTAGTAAAGACTCACCACTAATGCAGACCGAGTGCCACCCTCCTGCAGCCACAGAGCTCATGGGCATCCCCCAGAGGGCCTCCACTACCCTGGGCTCCTCTTCAGAAATGAGCCCTCCATGCCCCAACTGACCATGGCTGCCAAAACAGCAGGTGACCACACACGCAGACAAATCAATGGACAAATAAGAGTGGTAGGGTTTAGGTTCTGTTACCAGCCAGTGTTCACCTGCCTACCTGCCTTCTCCCCAAGTGTAGACCCCTCCAGCAGCAGTGAGGAGGACGGCATGCTTCCCAGCCAGTGCCAGGCTCTTGCCTTGCAAGAGAGGTGACAATGAGCGGAAGAAAGGAGGCTTTGAGGATATGTACCCGCCTGGGACCAGAGGCAATTTCACTTCTGCAGCCACAAAAAAAAAAGAGAAGAAAAAAACAAATGATTAAACTGGCCAATTGATACAATTTCATTCTGAAATGTGCCAGCAGTACAAGACACAAATACACATTACCAGAACTCCCGGGGTGGGTGATCATCTCCATAACCCACGATGGAGTTGTATCCTTTCTTTGTAGATCCCAGTATTCTATTCTGTCTGGGAAAGCCAATGCAATATGCGACTCACTGATATAAGCATCTCTACAGCCACGGCTCTCCACCAAACATTCGCTCCGGGACTTATCGGTGATGGGTGATTCAAACCCGGCCAGACAAACACAGCTGTCCCCTGGCAGGAAGGACAGGGAAATATCAGGAGTTGTTGTGTCAATAAAGACCGAGTTCACGGTCGTTTTCAACCTTTAGTGGATTTACAACAGACGCAATAAGTAATTGTTTCTTTTTAAGTGATTACCATCTAAATGAACAGATGCTCTTCGACTCCAACTTGCTCTGATCTGACTAGTCTTCACGCAGCTGCCACTTTCATGAGTATGACCCTTAAGCTCTGTTGGATTCCTCACTTTAACTTCCTTGACTGGGTCCCTTCTTTTGTCTGAACTTGATATTTCCTGTACACATATTTGTCCAAAAGCGTTGAAGCCGAACGCAAACCAGCGCATTTCCCCCTGTTTTCACGCCGTCATGGGTCGCACTTGTGCTGTGTCGCGCGGTGCAGTTGTCAGCAACACTGAACACGTAGTAACGCACAAGGAAGTCCTGCGCATGCGCCGTTACATTTCTTTACGAACGCCGAGCCCGGCTACCTTGTGAAGTTCAAAACATGTGAACGGACGTACACATTTTGAAAACATTTAAAAAAAAACGTTTATTCTGTTTCCCATCAAAATGATAAACACAGCAGACCATTCATATACCAAAATGGGAATGTAGTGAAACAACACTAACGTTTACAATAATAGATGCTAAAAAGACAAACGATCAAAACATGATGTTGTGAATTTGTGGTTTAACTGGTAAAGGGAAATCATTAAGAAACAAAAATAACATAGTGTCTAAAGTTGAAATGAAAGACAATATATTTCTCTGAATAAAAAGGACAGAGGACAAAATATTTCAACAATCAATGTCAAACATTGCCTAGAAATGGGTTCAGATCAGTTATTGGTTACCCATTGGAATGTAGATTCTTGGATGAAGAATACAAGCACACAAAGAATGTCATAATATTTGTCATAGTACACTTTGAACGCATAGCCATAAGATCATGACCACCAATATATTAAAAGCTGAGTGCTCAGGGTGAGGAAAAGCACATCTGAGGACCATATGGAGTGTGTGTGGTAATGAGACATTCGCAATAGGTCTTTGTTGCCCTGGCATTATATTGGGGCCATTGTGTATTGGGCTTAGTTCCCTCTAATTTCATCTGATCAGATTTGTATTTAGGGATAGGGGAGGAAGGAGGAACCACTTTGACACTTTATTTAATTTTCTGGACCTATTGTTGCCCTGTGTAGCTACTCTAGCTGTCATATGTGGTTCAGTAAAGTATGAATGTGAGTGTGAATACCAGGATGCAGGTTTCCTCAGTTTTAACACAATGATACTGATCTGTCTGCAGTTTTATTACTACAGCTGATCAGTTCATGTGTTTGCAGAAATTTTAAATCGAAGTTTACGATTTATCTTGTTTGTTAAGACACGTTTCAACTTCATTAATCAAAAATAATTTCTGAAACACATAACATCTCAAAGAGGCACATCCATGAACTGCTTCTGCGTTTTCAGGGCTCAGTTCCTTTGCTCCTTTCCCTCCCCTCCCCGCTTCTAATGATGCCATATTCTACTGCTTTATCCAGACAGTTCTGGGCAACCTTGGAAATTTGATCTGGTGTGCCATTTCCTCCCTTTGCAAGCACAGAAAGAATCTCCAAAGCTTCGCTCTCCATGAGCGTCTCGGCCAAACTTTTCTCTGCTTGCATCATATTCTGAACTATGACCACTCCGCGATGGCGTAGGTCAGATATTTCACAGAGTAGCAGGGACTGCAAAATCTCCAGCCAATGGGTTGTCTGAGAAGAGAGGGTAAAACAGAGCTGTGAGCTTCAGAAGAATAAAAAGAAATAGCAGTATGTGAAAATTCTGCTCCTTACAGTTCCTGGGATGCGAGCACAGAGCTCAGGTTGTTCAGAAGTCAGCATGGCCAGAGTCCCTGCAGCAGCTTTACGAAGCCTTTCGTCCTCTTCACCGCTGTAAAGTACAAGTAGTTTCAGCCGATCATTCCCTGTGGCCAAGTAAAGCTTCTGCACCTGAGGACACACCACATTTTGGTAAGTTAAACTGTTCTACAGATTTATTCAGATTTTTTATGGTAAATATATGTCTTACCTCTGTACTTAAAACCAAATTACACATGCACTCTGTGGCCGATGCTCTAACAAGGTCGTGCTCTTCAAACATGTAGCCTTCGATTTTTGGGATAGCTTTTTCCTTGATTAGCTTTTGTCTATGAAAGAAAAAGAAAATAACTTTTATGAAGGTATGATAATTAGATTGGGTAATTCATGCATTGAAAGACAAGATGTAAAGTGAGATAAAACTTTTTGTATGATAAAAACAGCCTGCTGTTGGTTATTCTTATGGATACACTGCCCCCTGCTGGCTGACCTGAGTCTTTCACTGATGCCAGCCAAGTTGGTGAGAGCCATCAGTGCCTCGAAGTTCTGCAGCAACGTACACTCCAGACTCAAGAGGTGTACAAGTGGTCGGACCACCTCATAGATCTGCAAACAATATGCAAGGGCATATTAAATAATGAAATGTATTTACATCGCTCTGTATTACTGCCTGCATGTTTACCCTCTCTCCCGGAAAGGCCATCTCAGGGTTGGATGTGATGGATATTTTTGCCAGGGCTTGTGAAGCTTTGACTTTTCCTACATCTGTGTTCTCAGTTGCAAGTGGGATCAAAGCCTTTGAACAAGAACATAAATAATTACCCTTATGATCAGAGTGAAAGACTCAACATGAGCATTTTTCAGGATGGTATACCTTCCCCCCACCCTGGGCCACTACTGTTCCTCTGTCTTCCTGCCGTTCCACCAATGCCAGGAACACCCTGTTGTGATAAAAGTTGTTAATCAGAAACTATGATTGGTCTCATAGTCATTGATAACACTAACTACTCATCTTCTTACCTCGCAATGCACTCCTTACAAGCCTCAGTGAGTGCAGGACTCTCCTGTTTGACCATACACACCAATGCTGACACAACCCCAGCTTCCAGTAGCTTGACCAGCCTTTTCTCAACATAAGAAGGTGCATCCTGACATGAAAGACACACACAGATTCAAGCAAAAATAATCCCTCTTCAAATAAGAAAATATGGAATTTATAAAACCTGAAGACCCAGGTGGAGGTTTTGGTAGTAAAAATAAATCACCTTTACCATAGATATTTTGTAATACTGACTTTAAATGAAAAAGAGGCTTGAAAGGTACCTTTGGATGCTCCTCAGGAACATGCTGCTTTGCATACTTGGCCAGCTCCACCATTTGTGCGTCTGGCTTCTCCACGTCATAGCTGTTTGTGCAGTTCACTAATGTAGAGCCCACAGCGAAGAGCACCGTTTTATCTTCAGACTGCAGAAACAAACAAACATTTATCCCAACAAAAAAAAGCAGGAATACATGTTGAGAGCACCGTTATAGTTGTTGATTTTACAGACTAAAACAGATCTGCATCTTGTTTTCTGTTTGCTCTGTAAGTATCAAAAATAAATCTCACAAATTCAACGATCATTTATACCTTTGCTAGTTCAAACATGCCCTGGAGAGCATTCTTGTCTTCCACCAAGTCTTCCTTCACATCAGCATCAAAGGTGAGGTAAGCGAGACCTTCCACAGACCAGCGGCGTGAAGTTGGGGGCAGAGACTCATTACACAGCCATCTGAAAGAACAAGATACAAAGCATTTCTCTTACTATGTACCCAAGGATCCATGTATCCAGCCAGATCAGGAGTAACACTTGGTTCTGAAGCTATCCAAAGTTCTAAATTCTGTAACCGTACTTCCTGCACTGCTTGGCGAGCTTCAGAGTGGATCCCTCAGCAAACTGCTTCATGCTGAAATCTGTCCCTCCTGCCGATCCAAGCTTACACAAACCCTAGAAAATAATCCAAACTGGTTCAGTTACTTTCATCATTAACAAAGTATTATTTTCCAACACTCTTTGCAGCACTCACCACAAGAGCTCTCACACGTATCCTGTCATTCTCGCTCTTCTTATAGAGGTCCTTCAGAAGGGCCACGCCATTGGCTGTGATGAAGGAGGCTCTCTTGGCTTTACCTGCAGCATGGATGAGAGCCTCCACTGCTACCTGCTGGTGAATGACATCTTCAGAAGCACAGAGAGAGATCACGGCATCCATCATTCCTGACATTTCCAGAGTTCTGTTTCCCACGTCGCTGGGCCCTTGAAGCAGCACCGAGACTGTCTGGATGGCGCGCAGCTTTGCATCGAGACTGTGCTGACTGAAGTGTTCCCTACCGAGAAAACAAAACATAAAAAACTGTTATTTATGATGTGCAGTTTTCTCACTCAGAGTCTTAAACCTTTTTATTCTCATAAAAGATTGTGGTAAAGAGCAAATTTAGTTCATGGTCAACTCACTGAACGTATTCTTCACATAGCTTGTTGAAGTTCTCCCTTTCTTTGTCACTTTTCAGGTCATCATAGAGTTTGCTGAGCAGCACAGAGCAGCTCATGTGACTGTTGTCTGTGAGAGGAGGTCCTTCTGATAGCTCAGGAACAGTTCCGGCCACTTGCAGGATTTTCTTCAGCCCTGAGGGAGAACAGAGTGCTCAGAAGTCTGGCTGAAGTTACCGCAGACACAACCTACATGTTTCTAAAACATTTCATTCTAATGTAATAGGTCCAGATAAAAGGAGAGGGTGGTTTCTTTTTAACAGCACTCGGATGAGATTAATATTTAATGGCATACAATTGTGTCTCATACCTTGGTCGATCACCCATAATGTGAGGGAGTTGTCAGGGTTTTTTAAGGACTTGCGGGGAACTTGTTTGACCAGAAGGTTGATGGCGCTGTCTCTGCCTGGCCCCGACACATTAGATGAAGGCATCATTTCCAAAAGGTGCCGTAACATTGAACGTAGCTCCTTGGATGGCTCTGTGTAAAATTCAGGAGAATTACCCCAGAGAACTGACATGCACACTATGAAAAAACAAGTATTATTGATCAACCTACATGAGGGTTGCCAAGTTCAAATATAAACAGCATTAGTGTCCAAACTCACCAGGAAGTATGGCTTCATCCTTGCCTCTAATCTCTCTTTTCATGCCCTCTGTAAGAGCCTCGAACATCACCTGCAGTAGGTGGCAGGCAGCCAAAGACACAGTGGTGGCTCCGGACCCCATTACAGCACACAGCTGGTCCATTCCCAGCTCATTCACTATAGCCATGGTCTGGGAGCAAAACAGTGGATGTCAGCAATATAAAGTGACTCCACTTGTTTAAGGGTTACAAGCACTCCTGGATATATGTCGAGTTTACCTGCTTATAAACTGTTATAGAGACTATAAGATAAAAACACAAGGCATACAACCTGATAGGAACTGAAGACGTGTTACGGTTATCTTACTGCTACTATACATTCATTTTATACTTGTAAAGAATACTAATAATTAAAAAAAAAAAAGAAAAAATGGTTACAATTAACTTTTGAGGAGATTTTCAAACTTACTCTTGACTGATGTCCTGTGCACAACCCCACTAAGGTCCTGAGAGCAGAAAGGACGATATCCTCTTGCTTCGTCTGGATAAGCTTCTGAATAAGCTTCACTCCATCGTTGCGGAAGATCTGTTCAGCTCCTGCTTCATCTCGAGATAAAACCACCAGATTCTGTGCTGCCTGAAATGAATCAAAGAAAAGCATTACTGCTTTACAGATCTATATACCAAGAGTGAATCGTAAAGATCAGTCTGGCAATAGGTGCCATCCTTACCTTCTGTCGTGCCGTGTCTGTCTCTGAAGCATCTAAGAGGAGGGAGAACATTTGCTGTACACGAGCGTCGGTGGAGCTCAGCTGAGCAGACTGAAGGGTTTGGACAAAAAACATTTACTAGCAGCTGTTTCATCAGGATTCAGATTCAGACATAACACAAACAGCAATGAATTAATGTCACATTACTTTTTGCTGAATCTGTGCTCCAAGTTGCCTGAGTAGATCCTGGAAAGCTCTGTTTTTGGTCTCCAGCTGGGCACATCTCTGAGCATCAAGAAAGGCCTGGTCAAGCCGGCCAAGTTTCTGAAAAGCCTGAGCCCTCCGAAACCTTGCTTTCACGTCACCTGGGTCAGTATCGAGGGCTGAAAAGAGGGAAAACAGCTTTAACATTTACTAAAGCTTTGAATATTAAACCTTCAACTAGTCATATATACTAATGATGATACCAGTTATCTCAGAAACATTTGCTGGTTATTAGGAGCCCTAGTTGTCATTTTAATTGTACTAACTTACTTTGGTAAGAGTAATTTCTGTACAAAACATCTATTTGTTTGTGTAAGCACAATCTAAACAATCTGAACATCACAAAGGAGTGATTTATACTGAAGCAAATTAACGAACGGCTTTTGACTTTTAATGGGGTATCTTCCGGACCTGTTTTCTAATAAAAGAACGGACTGTTAACACATCTGATCAGCAGCAACCCACCTTTGGAGGCATCAGCCTCCGCTTTGCTGTAGTCCTCCAGTTTAAGGTAGCAGGCAGAGCGGTTTCGGTACAGCACACCACTGTCTGTCTGGCTGTCAGATAGTTTCAATGCTTTGGTGTAACAACATACAGCGCCCTGCATGTCTCCTGCTTTGAAAAGACTGTTCCCCTCCTCTCTCAGGGCTGCAGCGCTCTGAATGAAGGAGAATAGTTCAGCAACAAGCTCCGTGGATGAAGCAAACCTTGTACAAATGTCATGGCTTCTCTAAAGATACTCAAAACGGCTTACCTTTTCTTTATCACCTTCACTCATCTTTAGTTTGATACACACAACAGAAGTAAACTCAATATGATTGATAAGTTATTAAACAACACTAACTTGGCAAAAAGGACGCTAACTTCAGTTAAACATGTTACATTTGTTTTTACGTTTCCGGGTGTCAGCAGCACGTTGATGACGTGGCGCAGAAGCCACGCCCTTCCCCTCTACGCTGCGTGACCATAAAAGGTATAGAGCAACCAAATCATCTCCGGCTCCATCTTTTCTTTATTTGGTTACATTTCCATTCCCATACGTTTTTCAGTCTACACACACACACACACAGTCACATTAAGCTCATAAAAAGACAAGAAAAGGCATGTTTTAAAAGAATTCATTCGGCTGTTGGATGCTTCAAATAGTCTCAAAGCAATAATAGTTTAACATGAGCTCTTTATAAATAGTCATATAAACATTTTCTTATGATGGGAGGTTGAGAAAGGACAGCATTTTTATGGTGAAGTAATATAGTAAAATAAAAAAACTGCTCCGATAAAGTTGAGGAAATCGAAAATGTCACATGTTAACAAATCAAATTAATCAAAAAGATAATTGAACAACAAAAATAACTTATGCTTTACATAAAGTCTAAACACTGAAAATCAAGATGAATATGCTAATGTAGAGTATATAGTCCACACCAAGCAGTACGCTTTGTGTATGTTGCAGTAGAACTGGAGAGTTTAAAACCACTGACAAGATTGTCCTGTTCAGTGCTTCCCATATAATCCCCTTGGGAACATTCTCTTTCGTTCCATTGTTGCTTGTCCTCAGTTCCCTGGGAGACAAGGCCATCCCTATTGGAACTTGCATTCAGGTACACCAGTTTAAACTATCATATTACCATGGCAGTTTTGTTAATTGAGGAGGATATCCAGCCAGGATAGTTGGAGGATCTTTTCTTGTGGCTGTGCTTTTTGTAACAGCTCATGCATAACAGACCTGCTGGATATCAATGAGGCTCAGTGACAGCATGGGGGACTCCAGGAAAGGAGCTCTAAAAATCTCAAAATCAAAAGCAGCTGTGTAAACATTGATCTCTTCTCAACACTGTGTTTTGTGAGATACAATTCTGTCATCACCGGTATATTTACAAGAGCCAAATCTAAATACACTGCTACAGACCTGTACCAGTACACCTTGACTGTGTTTGTAGATCTCATTGAAGGTTGTCATTCTCCTGTTACTGGGCTACACCAAAACCCTTCCACCTGATCCTTTCTCTCCACACACAGCAAGACAATGAATTACTGAGGTGTTCTTTTGATTTCTGATTTCAGAAAAAAAGAATGCGTTCCTGGCTAAGCCATACAAAAACAAAACTCTATTATTTTACAGAAATTAACACTTTGAAGGCTACACTTGTGATTTAGTCTTAGATTGTATTTCTGTTGGCAAGAAACTCAGAAAAGAAAATTAGAAATGCTTCTGTTATACAAGTTTTGTTCCATGTTTGTAGTGAGCAACTAGCACTGAAAACCACATACTGTGCCTGATACAAATTAGACAGTTGGCTTTTTTTTTAATGTAGTATGTACAAGTCATATTTATTTCTTAATGGCATTCATTATTTAAATATTTGAAAGAATATGGTCTGTTGGTTTGTTGTTTGATTCAGAGGAAACCAAATATTACTCAAATATTTCTAACTGGTAAATTATTATTTTCCAAACGTAAAACTTTTTCTTATTTCATTCCTCAATACACATTCATTTATTTATGAACTCGTGTCGCATTGCAGACGCTCACTCGCATGTACAGGTCCTGAAATTAAAGGCTGGCGCATACAGAGTGGGACCTGCTCAGGCTGGTGGTCAATCAGCAGCGGATGCGCAGCTCCTCACTTCCCATAAGGCTTTGCAGCACCTCAGCGTTGCTAACGGCTAAGCTAAATGTGCTAGTTCAGTAGGTAATCTGTCAGCCAGGAGCTGGGAGCACGTACACTGCTGGTCTCTGTACTATCCGGAGTTCTGCCCCTTGATGGGTAATGTCTGACTCTTTTCTTTTGTTCACATGGGAACGGCGTCTTTAGGTCATGCCCGAATATTGGTCGATAATTAAGTAGAAAGTAAATGGTTCGGATGTAAATATCAGCCACGTATTGTCCTAGTGTTGTCAAGCCAATATTGCTGTCGTCTGTAACGTTTAACACATCTGTCGCGAGGACAAAGGCAGCTGTTTAAGTAGTGTAATCACTTCGTAGTTTTCTCTTCTTATTAACTCTTGAACCACATTTACAAACCAGTCGACGTGAAGCAAGTTAATGGTGCTTGTATGTAGCTAGCGCTAGCTTGTTTAGCTGCATTCTTGTTACATCTAGTGTTAATTAATGTTTAGGTAACTGGTGTTATTAAAGTTTGACAAAATGCTCACTGGCAGGTAATGAAGCTAAGGGCGTCTTATAGTTTTCACCGACGACCTGTTTAATCATGAAAATTAGTTCAAATAACAGTGTGCTTGTTTGAAGAAACCCAGTATCGCCTGGCTAGAAGCCAAGAGATAGTGAAACATTGACAGATGTCACCCTTGGGTCAGTAACCCGAAGCAAACTATTTAAGGGAATGTGATATTTCGCCCGTCACTGACGCAGAGAATGAGTTGGACTGTTAATGCAAACAGTTTGCTATCATATGAGCAGCTTAGGATCAGTTGGACCTTTTGTATTTTGTCATGAATGCAGAGCTGTACCCGTTGGTTCCGTCACGCAGATCAGCATCAAAGCTTTCTATGCGGGTGTTTTAGCTCAGATGCTCTGAGAAGTAATCTTCCTCCTGCTGACATTTAGACTGTTTTTCTGCCACTCGTAGTCAATGTAAGTGCCAAGTTATTATCTCAACTCCCTGTGGTAAGGCTAAGATGGTCCCAGCCTAGGAAGAGAGCGGATTATGTCCACGGATTTACACACAGAGGAAAATGTGAACACCTATTATAGGGAGCACAGGACACTGTTATCCACTGCATTTCCTGTTCATTAGTGTACTTGCTTTACATGTCAGAGAATCTTCCACTTTTACCTCATGTGATCAAATGGTCTGTGCCTTGTAAGGATAGTCTCTTTTCATTGTTTACATTTATCTAAATGTTCCCAACAGCTCAAGAGGACCCCAGTGCTATTTAAGTTGGCACTTGTGATCAAGGACAGATGCATTGCCCATGTTGCAACAGATGATACACCATCACCATGCCACTGAGAGAAGAATGACATTTGTCTCATTTTAATTCCTGGAGCGGCTTTGGGCAGAGTTTAGACTTGATTAAAAAGCGGCTTCTACTCTGTGCCAAATTGGTCTTTGTCTCAGTCTGCTCCTTTGCACTGCCGCTGTCCATTTGCAGACTGTTAAGGCACAGGAGGCAAAGTGAGCAAAAGGATACTGTCTCTGGCTGCACTGGGGGATTTGCCTTTGCTGTAGGAGTGGGCACTTGTCAGGAGAGCCGGCCTACAGCAATGTACATCATGCTCCAGGGACACTAGGCTCCCTGTTTGAGTTCCTTCTTTGTGGAGTTTTTCTTTCTTTTTTTTTTGCTATCTCTTCAATTTGGATGGTTGAGTACAAGGGCCACTTTGAAGGAGACCACCGGTGGCTGTGGTTTGGCCAGGGTTGCCAGACTTCTTGCCAGCTATTAATGATTTAGTACCTTTCTCCACCACTACCACTGCTACAACCTCCATCACCGTGGTCTCCAGTATGGTGAAAGGAGGCTGCAGGGATCACAGGAGTGGGACTAAGCTTTTCATACTAGCATAGTTACTTATTTGCACTGTGAAGGATTTCATTCCAGCTTTCTTGGAGCTTCTTTTTTTCCCCTTAGAGGTAAAAACGAAAAGCTCAGTCATTTTTTAATTATTTAGTTTTTCAGATATTTTCATTCTTGAGAAAATTTAAATCTGGCAAAGAAGACAGCACCAGAGGAGAATGAAGCTGAGGAAACAGGTGACAGTGTGTGGAGGGGCCATATTCTGTGTGGCTGTGTTCTCACTCTATCTGATGTTGGATCGAGTCCAACATGACCCTGCAAGGCGACAAAACGGAGGGAACTTTCCACGGGTAAGAAGCTGTATTGGCAGCACATCTTTCCTTTGACATCCCTTTTCTGCACTGATTTTTAGAGCAGTTTCTGTATTTTTATTCTTTTTTATTTTGATGATACCCAAAGAGTTGCAACACATCATAAACATCTTTCCATCTCTAATGCTTGCTGTCTGATTAGCAATATATATATATATATATATATTCTTTTTAGATCATATAATACCAGGACTAGTAAAAACGTATAGTTTTGAACCGGTACATACACATAAAACGGACCCAAATCATGAATTTATTTTTAAATAATTTCAAGTATTCTGAGTGCAACATTTTGAATCTTCTGTCCTTTAGATACACTTGCTAAATACTCTGAATTCTAGCTTTGGAATAGTTTTTTTTTAAAGAAATGAGACTGACAGTTATATTTAGGGTTTAGAGCTGTGTGATTTATTGTTATTTCTCTGGTCTCTGTAAGAGCCAAATTTCAGTTCTGCAGAACCGGATAGAGCAGCTGGAACAGCTCCTGGAGGAAAACCATCAAATCATCAGCCACATAAAGGACTCTGTGATGGAGCTCACGGACACAGGAGCAGTGTCTCCCAGTGGCCACCTGCCATTTAGAAGTGCCAACGGTTCCTGGGTGCTGCCGTTTGACGGCCGCCCCTCTTTCCTCTCTGTCAAGCCCCAGGATTGCCAGTTTGCTTCAAGCACACGTGGGCAAGCAGACGTTCAGGTTAAAAAGCCACACAGCAGAATCAGATCAAAGTGCCTAAGCAAACTGACTATATAGGTTTTTGAAACTACACTGTTGTTGTATTCTTATTTGGGCGCCTACTAATGTGCAGTTACTTAATTTTAGATGCTGGATGTTTATTCCCTTCTGAAGTTTGACAATCCTGATGGAGGCGTATGGAAACAGGGCTTTGACATTAGTTATGAGCCTGATGAGTGGGACAAGGAACCACTTCAAGTATTTGTTGTCCCTCATTCTCACAATGATCCAGGTGAGTTATGCGGCCTTTGTTAAACTTTGTTTGAGAAGTGTCATCTCTTGTTTGTATTTAGGATATGAAGTACATTTCTTGAAGCCTTTATGAGTGGGAGAGTAGTTAGGGAGATGCATAGCTCATTCAAAACTTGAGCCATCTATTGTTATTTTTATCAGCTTAATGTCATCTTGATTGAATGTTTGGTTGCAAACAATTGAATTAGGATGATATTGTCACTGGAAACTGTTACTATTTGTAGACAATATTGGCCCAAAAAAAAGGCTTTTCATTACATTTGTTTGCCAGAGTGTGATATGTATTTCCTAACTTGACAGTTATTGATATGATGACGGGTTACTGAGATCTGGAAAATATAAAATAAGTGTATTATCTGTGTGGATAGACTTCATCTCTAGCAGCAGCTTTCTAAACAACTTTATATGCAGCATCAACATTTTGTTTCTTTTCCTCAAAACCGTGTTTTGAGCTTGAAGCTAAGATGAATATTTTACGTATTGTTCACTGGATGCAATACATTGCACCTCTGTGCATTCAAAATGCTGAAGGAAGGCTCTGTTTGGCAGCATTCTGAGGGGACCGACTTGTTAAATAAAATATGAGTTTATTTTTGACCAGTTGCAGTAGAATTTTGCGGGATTGAGCCCTTTCACCTCTCCATCCTCTACATGTTGAAACTGTCTGCTTTAGGGTGGCAGACGTCAGAGTTAGTGATTTGTTTGCTGGTGGTTGTGTAGATTGTTTAGTTTTGACCTTCTGCGTTGTTAGGTTGGATCAAGACTTTTGACAAGTACTTCACAGACCAGACGCAGCATATTTTGAACAACATGGTGGTGAAGCTGGCTGAGGATCCTCGCAGGAAGTTCATCTGGTCTGAGATTTCATTCTTCTCCAAGTGGTGGGAAACCGCAGATGCACACAAACAGGAGGCCATGCGCAAGTGAGTCAAAGCTTTGTGAAGGATGAAGTATTGCCAATTACCCCCCCTTCCAACTTTTGATGCAGACAGGCTCCATGGCAGTATTTTTTACACAGTGGGTGGTATCTGCTAGCAGACTGCCGAACCTCTGAAAATAGCTTATCTGGTTAATGTGACCCGCTCTCTTTAGAGTTGGATTATCCTCACCTTGCTGTCTTAATCCTTTTTTTTTCAACAGGCTGATCCTCGGAGGACAGCTAGAGATTGTGACAGGCGGCTGGGTGATGACGGATGAAGCCAATGTTCACTACTTTGCCATGATAGACCAGCTCATTGAAGGGCATCAGTGGTTAGAGAGAAATCTAGGTACAAATTCCTTCTGAAATGAATTCTTCTTCAAGTGCTTTGATTTATATTCAGAGGAGGGATTGGGAAATGCATAAGAGGCTCTACTCTGTCAGGGAAGCTTCAGGACTTTGACTCCACACCATTCTAAATTATACCACTCCTAACAGTGCACGATAATGAAATTGAACCTTGCCGTCCTACGTGCAGCAGATGTAGCGTTTCACTCGGCGGGGGATAAAATGATTTGTCGTACTTTAGTGCATCCTGCTGTGGAGAGTGATTCTAAAATTGCTCTCCCATTTTATACGGGCATACATCTAAACTACTTGCTTCCTGCTTGTGGTCATAGGTATAACTCCTCGCAGTGGGTGGGCTGTAGACCCCTTCGGTCACAGTGCCACTATGCCCTATCTGCTGAAGAGGGCCAACCTGACCAGCATGCTCATCCAGAGGGTCCACTACTCCATTAAAAAACACTTTGCCTCCACCCGCAACCTGGAGTTTATGTGGAGGCAGGCATGGGGTGAGTGGAGCTGCTGGTTATCCTGATCGACTTGCTCATCTTTAAACTCATTGAAGGATGAGTCAAGCATTTTTGCCTTCACAACTGAAAGAGAGAGGAATTTTGGAGCTACACTGCAATGACCTCAGATGAGCTGTCCTCATTATCGTTTCTGAATTTACTGAAGGCCTGCCAAAGATGTGCTGCTCTTTTTCTCAGTTTGGGATTATTTTAGTACAATAATGAACCATTTGTATTGCTTTATCCTGAACTTTTGAACATGTCCTGAGCACTCACCCCCTTTTTTAGTATTTTTTTTTAGATTGCAGTGTTTATTACCATTAACAGTCCAAACATGTTTGTTTTTTTGCACGGGCTGTCATTTGCCTCAACAGACACTGGGTCAAGCACCGATATGTTTTGCCACATGATGCCATTCTATAGCTACGATGTGCCTCACACCTGTGGGCCTGATCCAAAGATCTGCTGCCAGTTTGACTTCAAGCGATTACCAGGAGGCCGGATTAACTGTCCCTGGAAAGTTCCCCCTAAATCAGTGGTAGAGGCCAATGTGGCAGAGAGGTGAGCGTTTACTTGTCTGATCATAGGAATGTTAGAATCTTAAACTGTCCTACAAGAAATTGGTGTGGTGAGAATTCTTACTTCCTTTGTTGATTTAAAAAAAAAAAAAAAAAAACAGTAAAAAAAAAAACCCAGTAAAGTATTGGTCAGGGTGTAATCTCTGAACTATGTCTGAGTGTTAGTGTGGATTTGGTATTCTGTTCAGGCAACTCTCACTGCTGTTGCGACTTTGTGTTTTCTGTAATGGCTACTTAATAAACTCAACTTGAACCCGTGCCAGTGACAACAGCCAGAGAGTGCGAATGAACTCAGGGAGGCTTGAACTGCCTGCAGTTGTGGACTCACATTAAGAAGCTTTTAGAGGATTTTTCTGTTGAAAACGCCTCGAGGGCTGTTTGATCTTTATCTTTGTGGGGTTTATTGTTTATTCTTTAGTTTCAAACTAAGCTGGCATTTTCCAGCCCTCCTGGTCTTTCTTCTTTCTGATGTGCTTCCCTCTTATGCAGGGCACAGCTGCTCCTGGATCAGTACCGTAAAAAGTCCAAACTCTACCGTTCCAAGGTGCTTCTGGTTCCTCTGGGAGACGACTTCCGCTATGACAAAGCCCTGGAGTGGGATCAGCAGTACATAAATTATCAGAAGTTGTTTGACTACATGAATTCTCACCCTGAGCTGCACGTTCAGGTGATGAAAGGATTTTATGGTTGTTGCACAGATCATGTTGGCAAACATTTTATTATCCTCTTATTGTTTTCACGTCCTCAGCTGAAATGGTTCTAAATGTTACAGTAAAATAATTAATCATGCAATTGTATTTTAGCTGTCTGACAAAACAAAGACTCTGTCTTCATTTGATGTCTTATTCAGGACATTGTGTGTAAATCGTAAGATGAAAGGGCCATATGTACCGTAATAAGGACAGGCTTTATTTTCTCTGTTCAGCTCTCAGAGTCAGGGTGCTATTCCCATCCTCATGTGATGTCTTCTTGCCCCTCCAGGCTCAGTTTGGGACTCTGAGTGACTATTTCAGCGCTGTTTACAAAACAAACGGAGTGGCCCAGGGATCCAGACCGGCAGACTTTCCTGTGCTGAGTGGGGATTTCTTTGCTTATGCGGACCGAGAAGACCACTACTGGACTGGTTACTTCACCTCTCGACCCTTTTATAAAAGCATGGACCGAGTGATTGAGTCGCACCTCCGGTAGGATGGTTTCCTCATTCAGAGTTGTTATGTGTTAACATGGAACAATTTTGCAGATTTTCAGTGATTTAAATAAAAATGTAAACTAAACAAAAGTTTAATAAGAGCCGTATTCAGCATTCTGCCCAGTCCTTTTACAGAGACCTTTTACAACATAGCTTTAAACAAAGCTGTTTAATTATTTTAAATATTTTCTACTTTGCATAAAACATTCCAGAGAAACAGATCCACATCGTCCACATTGTGCTCTCAATATCTTATTAACAGAATGTCTTGCTGGCCATATTTAGCAAAGCTTTATCCCATACTGCTTATCACAAAGATGTTGATTGGGTCTTTACTTTTTATTTAAATGGTTTTGTCTTTCAAACATTGAGCAAGATCTGCTACAGAAAAGTCTGACCTCAGCTGTTACTGACCAGAGGAAAGAATGACTCACACCAGAGCTTTAAGTGATAACAGTATATCTCTGTGGTTCAGGGGGGCAGAAATCCTCTACAGCCTGGCAGTGGCAAATGCTCGGCATGCTGGAATGGAGGGACGCTACCCGGTCTCAGATTATGCCCTGCTTGTTGATGCGAGGCGTTCAGTTGGACTTTTCCAGCACCACGACGCCATAACGGGCACTGCGAAAGAAAATGTTGTCATCGACTATGGCACCAAGTAAGAATATGAGTGTTTCAGGAAAAAACACTATGGCACAATAGAATTACACTTCCTTTAAGCCTGGGCAGTGCCATGTTAATGCACCAAAAGGAAATGATAAGCCGTTTCCTTTGACTGCTGTGGTGAGCCTGTCATTCTCTGCCCCCCCCTCCAGATTACTGCGTTCACTCATCGGCTTGAAGAGAGTAATCATCAATGCTGCTCATTTCCTTGTCATGAAGAACAAAGACTTTTATCGTTTTTACCAGACGGAGCCCTTCCTGGAGACGGTGAGAAGAAACTAAAACTGACTCATCTGTCACCATATCATTAACCGAGTGAAAAGAGAACCCTGTAGATATAAGATTTATTTAATATTCAATGTACTTAGTGCGATATATTTGCCGTCTGTAGGATTACAGGCGTGCTACTCAAGATTCTCTGCCTCAGCGCACGCTGATTGAGCTCGACCCGGCAGGACCGAGGTATAACCTTCATCTCTGCACACCTTTCATCTCCTCTGCCTCCACCTGCAGCCTCTCCTCCACCTGCCCGTGCTGAGGATTGCTTTCTCATTCCCTCCACCAGGTACCTGGTTGTGTTTAACCCCGTGGAGCAGGAGCGGCTGTGTGTTGTGACTGTGCTGGTCAACACGGTCAGGGTACGGGTGCTCACTGAGGATGGACAGACCCTCCCTGTGCAGCTGAGTGCTCAGTGGAGCTCTGGGACTCAGATGAGTGCTGAGGTGTTTGAGGTATGACGATCAATTCAATATGCTGCCGGCGTCTGCAGAGCAGAGCACGCTGCTCAGTCCTCTGTGCACTACGCTGGTTGGGTTACACAACAGCGCACTCAGCGATCTGAAAGGCTCAAAACCCAATCTCAAGTCATTATGCTGACACACTTTAGTGGGAGAAGATGCAGAGAAACGCATAGTTAAGATAGATTGTTTGCTGGTAATGCCTGCAGCATACAGAAAACACAACAATGAACAAACGCAAGGCTTCAAAGTTTTTGTTCTCATTTTGTGCATTTTTCAGTCCACGCACAGCTTAACAAAGTTTAGCCAGTAGGCGTTTGGTCGGTGCTTTGAACAAGACAGTAGAAGAATGAAACTTGGTTGGCTTCAGCATGGTTAAACTTAGGAGTGGCTTTTGAAGAATTTTCAGAGTTTTTTCCAGATGTAGTTTCATTTCTGGTGGGAATAAGAGATGTTGATCTTCGCCTTTTACATTCGCACATAGATTTGTTGTTTCAGTTCTTAGCAAAAAAGAAAAAATAGATAGCTCTAATCTTTTAGTCCACATTGTAAACACATTTGTTCCAGTTCATAAATTTTGATTTGCATGGCTCAAATAAAATGTTTTCCACCCACCGGAAGAATTAAGTGCAACACAAAATACCAACACTGTAATTAACACGGCCTTTGTTCCCATTCTAACTACAGCTCTGTTGCAGCTCTGTAATTGCTTTTAATTTTTTAAACGAATGCCTCATGGTCAACACTCGTCGTTTCCAATTAAAAAGGAAAAACAAAGCTGGCGCTTTGCGCAACACGCTTTTCTCAGTTTGTTCAAGTCTTTGTGCTAATTATGATTATTTCTGTCCCACCATCCCTTAATTCCCTGTCCAGGCAACTTTCATGTCTCGCCTTCCACCTCTGGGCCTTGCTGTTTTCCATCTGTACGACTCAGCAGACTCGCCCATGACGCTCCGCTCCGACACCCTGCTCAGGCTGTCTGGCCGGGGCGTATCCGCCCGGGCCTCTGACCCACTGCCTGTCCGCTCTCAGACGTCCGACTCTCAGACCTTCTACATTAGCAGCCAGTCGTTGACTCTGGGCTTCTCCGGAACCACTGGGCTCCTGGAGGTCTGTACACATTATATCTATACAAAGGATTTACCAATCTGCTTAAATTTGGATTTTTCTGAAGGAGAAGGAGCCATGAGGGAACACGGCTGTCTGATCAAAATGTCTTGTTTGCGTCCTCGAAAACACTGTTTTATATATATTTTTTTTCTTCCCAACTCTTGCTTTCGCTCCCTTTTGTTTAATTTTGATTTGCAGAGCATCAAGCGAAAGGACGACCCTCAGGAAGTGAAGGTTCATATGCAGTTCATGGTGTATGGCACACGTGCCTCGAAGGACAAAAGTGGGGCGTACCTCTTCCTGCCTGATGGAAAGGCAAAGGTATTCTTTAATTTGGGTTTCAGCTGAATCTGTCTCTGACGCTTTGATAGAATGTCCCCTGGGTATTGTGAGACTGTATCCTGCTGGGGAGCTTGGGGCAGAAGTGCAGGCGTGTGCCGGCTGCTGCTTTATCTCCTCTGCATTTAAAGAACAAAGCACCGGGGTTTCGTATCCACACTGTATTTGGTTGCCTATTCTGCTCCATTTTTAGCTTCTCTTGTCATGATGACTGCTCTCCGTCACTCTGCTTTCAGCCTTACAACCAGAAAGAACCGCCTGTGGTGCGTGTTGTTGAAGGGCCTCTTTTCTCTGAGGTGGTGGCACACTACCAGCACTTTGAGCAGATCATCCGCATACATAATGTGCCAGGTAGTAAAACACACAAAATGACACAACAGAGTCAGTTCCAAGTGCTTGTGCCTTAGCTTTTTATTTTTGAATGCTCCAGCTGGTACAATATGTCAAGAGCCAATATGCTAAGCAAAAAACAATTAGAACTAGAAAAGGCTGTTACCAAACACAGTGAGAATGCTGAGCTGCTAAATGAATGGCCCATAAGATCATGAAGAAGCAGTTAGCTGGTAAAAGCCTGAAGAGTAGAAGAACAGTATTTAAGGGATTTGGAGAACGTCACAAATGAATGAATAGTCATTCTTAAAGGGTGGCACATATATATATGTGTGTGTGTGTTGATATATATGTGCCAACTTATTGGGAATGTTGAATTGTAAAAGAGAAAAAGTGAAAGCTGAAGACTTTTTTTAAACATAGAGAGGAAGCGTCAAGAAAAAGATCAAATGAGTCACTAGAAAAGGTAAATGGAGAAAAACGGATGGAAGAAATACTCAGAATATAAAATGGCTGCAGGTGAAGAAAGTCAAAGGACAAGTGAGGAGTTGTCCAATATTCTGTCAGAACAGCTGTTTTGTGTGTTTGTGTGTGTGTTTCAGCTGGAACACTTCCTGGGTGTTCCGTCAGTTTTGCTGCCAGGATCAACACCCCTTTGACTTCATGTCAGACTCAGAGCTGGCCAAACATTTTCATTATGTTTGTGTGTTGTTTAAAAACGGCTGAATAAGTAAATTAATAAGTAAATATTGCCTTTAGCTGAGAGTCTGCTGAAGTACAGAGGTTTAAAAAACAAAAACAAAAGGGTTTTTATAGACCAGGAACACTATAGTGAGAATGCTGTACATTATTTGAACTCTTCTCCCCTCTCAGCAGACTTTTGTCAATGCTATTTTTATTGATAGAGGATTTTCCCATTGTCCTCTTTATTTGACACTGTGGCTTAAGTGTGGTTCTCAACGGTTCTGCTGTTCTTCTAGGCTTGGATGGTTTGTCTATAGACATGACCACCACGGTAGACATCAGAGATCAGACCAATAAAGAGCTGGCCATGCGACTTGTCACTGATATTGAGAGTGGGGACGTCTTCTACACGGACCTCAATGGCTTCCAGGTTTGTTTCGGTGCACGTTTGCTTGTATTTCTTAATGTCAGAATATCGCTCATCCGGCCATCTGGTTTTGCAGATTCAGCCTCGTCGATACTACCAAAAGCTTCCCATGCAGGCCAACTTCTACCCCATGCCCAGCCAGGCGTACATCCAGGACGAGCGCCACCGGCTCACGCTGCACACGGCTCAGTCTCTGGGTGTCAGCAGCCTGGAGAGCGGTCAGTCACTCATTCCCTTTGCTTTGACGCTGCTCCTCTTTGATCCGGGACGTTTCCTGCTGAACGTTGGTTTTGAAATGCTCCTCACTTGTCTTTGTTTACTTTTCTTGCCATTCGTGCAGTACAGCTGAAGCACTTGTCTCTCCCTCAAGAGGAGCTTAAAGAGCAGTTTGTGCTCTGAGCTAATCCTTTTATCATCGTTAGGTGGAAACTGCACGGGTTTGCAGATGACGGGCAGATCAAAGTGTTGTGTTTATCGACTGATGCTTCAAAGTTCTATCGGCTGTTTTGCTTTATAGCTGCTTCCCCCTCCAACCCCACAGGCCAACTCGAAGTGATCATGGACCGACGACTGATGCAGGATGATAATCGTGGGCTGGGTCAGGGCCTGAAAGACAACAAGAAGACGACCAACCGTTTCCGACTGCTGCTGGAGAGGAGATCCACCACTAACAAGGTTAACATCATGAGGGCAGTCACTGTTTAAAAATGCTGTTGCGATATCTGTTCATTACATTGGACCGTAAAGTTCCTGAGTGTGAGGAAGCTCAGCTCTTCAGGCTGTTGTTAACACCTCTCCTCACATATTTTCCCCTGTGCTCATTACCACTCCATCTGTCTTTTTGGTTTTCTCTCCTCTTGCTAATTTTGTTTTCCCTCTCTTCTTGTTTCCACTCCATTACCCTCAGCATGATGGCTTCTTTGCCAAACTCTCGTCCTCGTTTCATTCTTTCATCTCTCAAATCTTGAGTGACGGTGTCAGCGAGGTAATGTTGCCTTGGCAACTGCGAGGAAGCTTTTTATCGCATAGCTTAGTCGTATCCATAGTTGTAGCCTTCTTTTTGTGTCCGTCCAGCTCTTAGCCAAAGCCCGACTCCCTCTCTGTAACAGCTCAATTGAGAGAAACTAAATGGTAATCTATAAGGTAAATGAATTCAAGCCAACAGGACGGAAGGCATTGGTTGCAGTTTTATCAGATGAAACTGTGCTTGCCTGCTCCTACACATCATATCTGGATCAGCACAATGCTCCTCATTGGAAATTTGACATCACAAGGGTGTGATTAGTTCTGTGTCTGCCTGGACTAGAATTAGAACCATCTCGTACTCTGACAAAGTAATTATAGCTTGTTCCTCGCGTAGCGTCGGCAGAAGTTTGCCTTTGATGTTGTAATGATTACACTGCCATTGAAATCTCTCTGCCCCCCCCCTGCCCTCCAGATGACGGACAGTGCAACCACTAGTTTCCCGTCTGTTGTCAGTCACATGACCAACGCCATCCTGAACCACGAGGTCCTGGCGCTGCCCGTCGTGCCCAAAAGACGAGGCGTCCCGCCTCTGCAAACCTTCTCCCCGCTCAAGACCAACCTTCCATGTGACTTCCACCTGCTGAACCTGCGCAGCATCCAGAGCCAGGTAAGGCAGATCAGAGGGAAGGAAGTAAGAACATGTTGAAGAGGTCTGAGGGGTAAACTTGTTCTCTGTGTCGGCGTGAGCAGCAGGACTCCCAGGTTCCATCTCCATTCACTGCCTTGATTCTCCATCGGCTGGCGCTGGACTGCGGCTTCGAGGCTCAGAACCTCGGCTTCAACTGCACCACCACACAAGGACAGGTCAGAGCAGGGAGGGGGAAGCGAAGATAAGAGGGAAAAGGAGGCCAGTCGGCCAAACTTTTGTCTTTGTTTGATCATGTGTCTAAGAAGGGATTTTTGGGACTGCATAAATGCATTTTTTTGGTGTTTTTATGTGTCAAATGCAGCTTATTTTGGACCTCTCAGAGGGGGAATTTGAAAGGAAGGTTAATTTTTTTACTCTGTTCTATTTAATTTCCAGTTTTTGTTTGGTTCATAGTGTTTTCTATGCTTCTCAACAGTCGTTAAGACGTGATTTATATACAGAGGACATAAAATACAGTAAAAAGAGCAGCCGTGAAAGAAACTCCAATAAAAAATGATGTCTGTGCTTTCAGTCAGACATTTTACGTCCTTACAGAAAATTTGTGTACATCTTTTTCGTTGTTTCTTTGTATTGATCACATGGCTTTCCTCCTCCCGTGTTTCTCTGCAGCTCAGCGTTTCAGGTCTGTTCAGGAACCTGGACCTGCAGCTGCTGCAGCCCATGTCTCTGACCCTCATGCATTCCAGCTCGCCGCTGGCCAACGACTCCACTGTCTGCCTGGATCCCATGGAGATCTCCGCCTTCAAGCTCAAGCTGCGCTAAGAACCGTCCTGAGAGCAGTAAAAACTCACCAGACTCCTCGGACCAACCACCAAGCCCAAGCCGGCCTCACACACCGGCAACAAGGGAGTCTGGGTCTCTCTGTTAGGCAGAACCACAAACTGGAGCCTGGAGAAGGGCTCTGCTGTAACAGGACTGACTGACAGCAGGGGGCAGAGGATAGCCGGACATGAGAGAGCAGCCAAACCCGGTGAACTTACAGCTTTTCCAAATCAAGAAAAACTTCCAGAATTGTTCCTCAGATACCGGCGAGGGTCTGAGTCTGGAGTCCAGAAAATCTCTCGGTTCTGCTTTGTAAGGACTTCTGTCTTTTGATATCTTTTCTCGAACCCGGACTAAACAACTGAATGTAAATATCCCAACAGATGGTGGTGGGAGGGGGCTGGGTGCCACTTCAGAGTGCAATTTCCAAAGCTTTACTGGGTGGATGGAGATCTTGATTCTTCTGTCTTTCATCAGGAAAAATGAATATCTACATGTTTTTTGTTTTTTTTGTACCGATCACTCTGATGTTGACCGAAGTTAATTTTTTGTTGTTGTTTTTGACAGACTTGAATGCAGCAAAGAGAATGTCTTTGTCTCACCTGGACTTGGCTGCAAATCCTTAAGTTGTCCGATTCCACTTGGGTCACTATGTGATAAGGGTGTGATCATTAATCATGGGGGGAGGGGAGTCCGCCCCTCTTTCCCACTGTTTCTGCTTTTAGATAGTCTGCAGAGTTTCTGTTGTTGCTGCGCGCTTACTTTCGGCTGTTAGGGGAGCTGTAGCGGGTCTCCTGCCTCCTATCGATCATTCCTGCGCTTGGTGAGACGGTGGCTTTGTGTAGCACTCTGTATGCAGTAGGCCAAGACTATACCTCATGTGTACCATCCAGCAGATGTTTTGGTATGTGTGTCTGTATGAGTATGTAAATACGATCTGGCTTTTTTTAAAAGTTTTTTTTTTTGGGGGGGGGGTGAAATAAGGAAGGTCGCATTGTACTTTAGAACAGGCCTGTCTTTCGGGTACTTGATTAATATCTACGTGGAGTTTTGGGTCATATCAGAGCAGCAGAGAGAACTCTACTCTGCTCATCACACCTAAAGGGATCCTCACAAAGACATTCCGGAGTCTGAGCTGACTCCATCTTGTATGGCTTTGTTGGTGCAATTTAAATTTCAAAGTCCAGAAGAGTGAAATTTCTAAATATCTGTAGTAGAACAAAAGCAGAAACCTTCACTTGGGAAGCTGAATGGGTGCTGCTCAGACTCCTGCTCGAGCTGGACTGAATTTCATTCCCATCAAAAACGAACCTGATCCGACCACACTGGGAGGCAGAGAACAGTCTCAGCACCGCAGTGCTTTTCTCTTTTAAAAAAAAAAACCTTTCTTTTTTATTATGATTTATTTTTTACAGCTGCCATCAGGATGTTGTCATCTGTGGCTTCAATGTAGTCCGGACGTCTGTCAGCCCCCATGTGTTGCACTTTGTACTACAGAGCCATCTGATCCCGCCTCCCCTTCCCGGGCCTGCAGCTCCTCTGCCGTCCTCCTCTGGCCTGACGTCTGTCCTGCCAGAGTCCGGAGCTCTGTCTGGTCTCAGGGGGAGCGCGACGGGTCCCCCCCCCACCGGCCGAGGCTCACATCTGTCAGGGCAGACGTCTCCGCGCCTTCAGTTGCACTTTCTCCTGGTGTTTCCACAGCCTTCTCTCCTCCTGTCTCAGTACGTCTGACCGATTTGATTTGTTGTAGCGCTGTTTGTCTTTTCAGAGGTAATATAAGACAGCACAGCCTCTTCTGTGTGGTGAAATAAAGATTACAGATGGGGGGTGGGACGACAACTGAATAAAGGAAAAAAAAAAAAGGATTTTTAAATAGCATCTCCATCATAATCAGTTTTTTTTCCCCAGACTTTTTTTGTGCACGGTTGAACTTGGCATTGTTTGATCTCCAGCTGGCTTAATCCCTGATCAGCAGGGGGCAACGTTGAACCAGCGTGAGCGGCGCAGCCTGTGCGTGCAGATGCTGTCAGATCCATGCCTCACACCGTCCAGAGGCCTGCGTGGCGGCGGACGCCCTCACACGGAGCCTGTCCAGCCAGCCCTGACAGCCCGGTGAGCTTCCGTCTCCAATCACAGACAGGACAGCGCCGCGCGTTAGCAGGGATGTCATTGCACTAAAAAAAGAGAGGCAAAAATAAACAAGGGCGGGGGTTCTTCGCTCAGAATGCATGAGACTTCTCTGAGTGAGTCCAGAGAAGAGATGGCACTGTGCTGAGCATAAACACCTAATGTGTGACCTTCTGTAATGAGACTCAAACAGTGTCCAATTGATCCAAAATGTGAAATCAGCTAATGGCTATCTGATTTGTTAGAGTAATTGATGTAATATTTCTTCTTGTCAAGCCCGGTTACTGGCCAGGACTGTACGGGGGATGAAAGCTGATTAATACAAGCCAGGGGGAAGTGCAGTGCAGAGGACAAATGACAATGTGAATAAGGAGGCAATGGCTCTATTCGCGCAGCAATGAAAATGCAGAGCAGGGTGCATCCACGGGGCGCAGAATCGTGCTGAGACTTCTCCCGGCAGATCTAATTATGGACCACAGAATAAATGCACTTTTACCCATGAACTCAGTTACCTGCAACTTTCCAGAAGAGGTAGATGCTAATGAGGAGAGCCTCAACCAGCGGATTCTGGTTTTCCGGCATGTATTTAAAGCTCCTAATTAAATTCATAGAAACTTTAAGAAGGCCTAGTTGGAGCTTGGGAAGAATAAAAAAAAAAAAAAGTTTCTTGAGGGCTTTTGGCTCACTGCAACTGGGTAAGTGGGAAAAGACAGAATGCTGGCACCCCGTTAAAGCCCAACTGTAGAAGTGAAGGAAGCACGCCTGCAGCAGTGACAGACGGCCGCAAAGAAGCGACCAGCCATCTGCCCCCCTCACTGGTTGTGTGTCAGGGGGATAAATGAAAGATGCATGAAATCCAGCAAGTTTTGAACCCTGCCAGTAAAGACCAGAAGCAGCCACATTTATGCAACAGCCAAAGTCCTGTTTATTCCAGCATAAAACCGATCGACAACATTAACATCAATTATCTGTTGATTAAAAAAAGGGATATAAAACAAATATAGAAAATGCCGTTCGTTTCTAGGTGTCTCTTTTAAATCGCGGGTCACGGTCCCAGCCTTCAGATCCAAAGGCTTTGATTCTGCTCGTGTAGGTTTAAGTCTATGCAGGTGGGACATAAAGCAGGTGCACATCTCGTTTGAATGGATGGTGCTGACAACAGAAACAGAGGGGAGCTTCACCTTGATGAAAATGTTCTGGGAGAGAAGCCACGAAATCAATATACAGTACACTCTGTGGGAAAATTAGAAGAAAATGATCATAATTCTTACGGGGAGAAACCAAGTGGGACATTGCTGTAAAGGTCAGCTAGGCAGCTTTGACTTAAGTGGTTTTATAATGTCATTAAAAAACGGTGTTGCCTCTCTACAAGTCGGTATGCATTTCTGAGTGATTCATCAGTTATGCCTTACCCCACCGACTTAAAACACAGCATCATCCCCCACAGTTTCCTCCTCAAACAGCCTGAGGGGTGTTTTATCATTCCAGTGCTGCAGAAATAAAGATTCAATTTGAAGTTTTCTTACAGTTAATGAACATCAAGTCAACATATCAACTCCTGACCTGCCATCTGCTGGGAAACTGATAGAGAACAGCAGCAAAGCGTCAGAGCTCCCTTTGTATTCCTGTCGGATCACACGCAGGTTTGATTAAGCTATGTGCCGTTTGGGTTAAAGGTTTCATTTATTTTTCATAGCAGAGTAAGTTTGCTCCCCACAGACTCCAGACAATTTCAGACTTTAGAGGTACATATTAAATCAGTGGCTCTGCAGGGGCTATGTGAAGAGGGACTGTGCCAACCCGGAGGACCACTGGATGACTCTTTAGTTGGTAAAGCAGCATCTTTAAGAAGGCTTAGGTGGATGTAGATTGTGGTGTTCTACCACACAGAAAAAGCCCCAAATAAAGGTGATTTGCATGGGTGGAAATGTAGGATTCTGCGTTTCTGTATCGTTGATTCTAATGGTTAAAGACAAACAGGATGCTCGAATGACACTTTATGCTGTTGAAAAGGAATCAAGGGTGTAATAAATATATGTAAAATGAATGTATTAATCAACGATAAATTAACAAGTAAATAAATACACATCCAAACTCGCCCCTCCCCCAAATGACAGACTCCTTGAATGTGGTGCTAATGGGACAGTAAGGCCTGTGATTGGTGCTTTTCTCGGTGTTCCACCCCCACTAAGTCACATCAGAGCACTGCAGGAGCTGCGGTGTCGAACGCCGCGGCCGAAAGCGCGTCCAGCTAGATTGAGCTTTGAGTCTTTATGAAAGCTGTCCTCTCGCTGTGAGCGTCCACCTCCTCGCTGTCTGATTCAGACTGGTAGGTGATCGTGTCCTCATCGGCCCACACAGTGGGAATGCCCTTGTAGCAGATCCGAGCCTTCCTCTCCCGTCTCTGCCGGGGGCCCAGGCCGAAGCCCCCCCCCATCGCCCTGCTCTGTGAGAACAGGGAGGGCAGTTTGGTCCTCAGGCCCAGGGGGGCGCCGCTCGAGCGCATCTGCAGCAAGAAGAAGACCCCGGCGAAGGCCGCCAGGACCAAGGCACAGCTGAGAACCGCCACCACGACCGGCAGCTGAGTGGGCGCAGTCCCGCTGAGGCCCGGGGGTTCCTCAGCTCCTCCTCCTCCTCCTCCTCCTCCTGCGCTGCTGGGATCTGCTGCTGCTGCTGGCTCCTTCACCTCCTGCTGGGCTCCGCCGCCCCGCAGCCCCCCCGTGAGAGGGGATTTCCGCTGGACCTGGTTCTGGTGCAGACAGGAAGTGAGTACCAGGCGGCTGTGGGGCGGGCAGGACAGGCAGTCTGTGGGCCCCGTGCCGGAGCAGGTGAGGCAGGCTGGGCTGCAGGGCAGGCAGGCCTGCACGGAGGACAAGTCCACCCAGTTCTCCAGGGAGAGGTTGAGCAGCTGCAGCCCGGAGGTGAAGCCCAGGGGACACAGCTTCACACAACCCTGGAGGAAGAGGGAGAAGCCGGGGCTGCACTCTGGAAAGAGGTGAGGAAGACGAGCACACATGGGGAGATACGTCACAGGAGGGCCAATAAACACAGACACTAAAGCTGGAACTAAATTGGTTTCCTTGTTGATGAATTATTTAAACACTGAGTTGACAATAAATGGCTGACACAAAGTCAAGGAGCCCAACGGGGACGTTGTTGAAAAAGACCAGAAAAAAACAACCGTTAAAAAATCAGCACAAAACTTCCCCTTCTCTGAAGGATCTTTACACATTCAAAGAATCTTAGGACACCAAAGGTATTTGATACTTTTGAAAACAAAAGCCGATCTAGAGATGGAGCACGGTACTCATGTGGCATGCCAGCGCAGCGCAGAGGAGTTTTAAGAGTCTATTTCTATTTCTTTTAAGAAAGTACTGATCCAAATGACTGAAAACCCAGACACCCATTTACAGACGGCAAGACGCATTCAGCTTTTTGTTCGAAACGTCATCCATCTTTTGCTTAACGGCTGCCTTTAATTTACCACTACAGAGCCCTGAAACACAAACAAAGCTGTTTCCTCTCCTCCACTCTGAGTCAGACAGTTCATTTGTTAAACAAAGACCACAAGCAGCAATTTCAAGTTGTACCATTTATATCAATCGAGCTGCAGAGGCCTTCCCTCTAAAACTCTACTGTGTATTTTCACTGAACTTTTTGAGCGATTAAAAGTGCAGGTGCTGATGGGATTTTTCCAAGCTGGCTCGTATTAAAGTTAATTACCTGTTTGAGGCCACGTTTAATATTCTAATCTGTTTAGTGAGCGCTTATGGTCAATTCTCTTTGTGTTCAGGGTAAAGTTGACCTTACTAAATGAGACTGAGGGTACGTTTAACGTGGCCCCCGTGGGTGTAAACTCACCACAGGCCTTCCAAAGATCGTCCAACATGCTTATTAACTTGGTTTTTATTGATGTAGTGTTCTGTCCGACCGGCACACAGCTCACGCGGCGTGGTGGATGACCAGAAAGCCCTTCAGACCATCGGCTGTGGTGTTTATCGGCACCGACTGGCAGCCACTTCATCTGCTTAAAGATATCTGTTCAGTGCCGGAGCGGCGCAAATCTGCTCCTCACTCCTGCAGCGTAATGTTTCTGCAGCGGTGGAAGCAGGGTGACGCTCACACTGGGGACTATCAGAAAGCCCTCTCATGTACCCGGCATCATTAAGAGCAATCCGCCTGCCGTTTGCTATCGATCCCCCCCCCAAGTATTCTCTTGTGGGCTCCCCTATTTTCTTTCTTTGTACAGTTTCCTTTTTGGCATAAATAAATTGGAGGGCACTGCTTTCATTTTCATTTAAGGCAATGTGCAGGGTTAATTCGCGCCGGCTTAGAGCCGATTGTTGCTCATATGTCGGCGTGCTATTTTTAAAGGCCTGTTCGGAGAAACTGGCTAGATTTCTGGGTCCCGCATCAGTGGCCTCTGAACTGTCCATGGTTACCAGGGCTGGTATGTGAATCCCTCAATTATACTGTGCAGTACTTCTAGAGGTTGAATGAGTTTCATAAAAGCAAACCACTTAGGGGGAACCGTCTCCTCTTTTCAGCACTAAGTTTAGGATCTTTTCACCAAAATTGAAAAAGAACCTGTAAAAAGAGAACTGACAGATTTATGATGGTTGGTGTTTTCTCACTTTCTCCAGCAGATTTTTCTCTCCCTTTTCCAAAGCTGAGATGCTTTCCCTTATACTCTAAGAGACCTCATTAAGGCTATTTATCTTACAGCACTGTCAGTTTTCACACTGGTAGTTATTATTTTCCTAAAATTTAGCCATTTCTTTTTCAGCGTTGGAGTTAGTGTGTGGGAACTCATTAAGAAACTGGGTTGTGTAAATGAGCGGCTTTTATCCAAAAGATTAAGACGACTGCAGAGGAAGCGTCTGACTGGGAGCAGAGAGGAGCGTGTGTGACCTCGCCTGCGTCTCGTGGAGAAGCGGCAGTTGTTGAAAATGTGTCCTTCCCGTACTGTTAGAGCCTTCATCACCGGCTGCTCCCTGTTCCCCCGGCTCATATGGCAAAGGGATGATTTATTGCGGACTCGGATAATCAGATGCACAAGAAGTTTTGCGAGTGTCTGAGCCGTATTCACAACATTTCTGTGTGCTGGGTCAAAACGCCTCACAGATCTGAGCAAGCGCCCGAACCAAATGAGTGTCGTCAGGTTGCCTGTAAGTGTAGGAAATGAGATCTCACCGATACAGATCTGCTGGGCATCAAAGGTCTTGCAGCTGTTGTTGGAGGGACGAGGGAAGTCGGGGGAAGACGGGTTGATGACGCTGGGCCCCGTGCCCCACAGGATGAGGGTGAACTGACTCAACACGCCTGAGACCAGAGAAGAGATGGGAGAGGGTGGCGGAGTTTAGAAAGGTGGAGACAAATATCAATTTAGCACCTCTCAGAGAGTTTACAGAGTGAAAGTGGCCATGAAGAGGATCTGGGGGTGGAAGGAGAGGAAACAACTGATGGGAGCAGTCCAAACACAGCGGCGGAGGAGGGCCAGCACAACAAGCAGAGGAGGAGAGCTTTTCCTATTTCATTTCTTTCTGCAGCACCGAGTAAACAAAGCCACAGGAAAAACTCTGAGATATTAACTCTTCATGCTGTCTCGTGGGAACAGTGCAGTCCATATCTTGGAAAGCAGAACACTCTCAAGAAGTTTTGATCAAAAGTCAGCAGATATTTTCTTGCCGAGGGAAAAAAAAAAAGGCCCCAGCCCATTGGCTGGCTTTGCCTCTGAGAGACGGAGCGCTACAGAGGAAAGTGTGACTGAAAAAAGGCTATTTAGAGAAGCGTGAAAATATTCAACAAGACTTTCAGGATTCAACAAAAGGGGGGGGGGGTATGGGGTTGCAGTTAACGCCGGCACGAATGTGGCTTTGATATGATGTGACATGTCTGAAGAATAGCCTACTGAGAGGGGGTTACCATAGTCACGCCCGTTGGCTGCTGTGTTTTCGATTTCTAGGGACCACTCTCCCTGAGGATCCTCATCCCATGAGTGGGTGGTCATGAAGGCCCAGTCGTTGAACCCCTCTGAGGAGTAGTCATTAGGTCTGGACAGAAGAGGGGAGAGAGACCGCATGTTAGCTGCCCCGGGTCAGATGAGGACACACGGCTAGCTTTGCTTTAGCTCTCGGTTGCCGGGGGGGGGGGGGGTGGTGGACTGTGTACCTCGGGAACAGCAGGGTGGAACGCGTGCCCAGTGGGCTCACCAGATGAATGGCCAATTTTCCTCTCTGGCTGTGGGAGAGAGTGAGGCGAGCCTGAACGTGCTCCAGAGACCTGACGTACTCCGGCCTCCCCCAGCAGGCGTCCACGCTCTTGCTGAACACCAGCTTGTTTCCGATGTCTCTGAAGGTTTGACAGGCGGAGGGGAGAGTGGTTAATGTGGTGTGGCTGCTGAGACGGACACAGGCAATCGCACTGTGCAAAGAATCCAAGCAGCCCCCCCGGCCTCCAGGAGGATGCTGTGACATCTATCAAGCTAAGAGGAATGGCAGCACAGGGAGTGCTCGTAATAAAAACGAAACCAAGTGCAGTTTACACACAAACACACGGGCTCAAGCCATGCCGCTAACCTTGGCTCGGTCAGCATTGTGTGGACACACTGGTGCTGTGGCTCCACTGTAGTCCAGTTCTGTGCCAAATCGACCATAGCACCTGCATCCAGGAGCCCATAACCATACGAATGGCTCACTGCGCAGAGAAAACCAGTGAAGGGGGGAGAAAAGCAAATGTTGGAGAGAGATTACAACAAAAACAAAACAATAAGTAAATCCCGATCATGAATCTTTTAATTGGGAGGAAAGACTCTCAAAGCAATCAATTAAGAGAAAAATGTTTTAAACAAATTTAAATGTCCTTTTTTTTTTTCTAATGTCGCTCTTTAGGGAAATATTACGACAGCTCCTGCTCGTCTCGGCGGGCTGGAGGAAGCCTGTTTGACTGACAGCTGCTGACAGACTGAGATCTGGCAGGGGAACGAGAGACGGAGTAAACAAACTTCTGTAGCTCACGAGGCTCGGACAGGCGGCGTGGTTGGCACCACACCACTGTATAAAAGGGCATTTGCAATAGCTGTAAATTCACGTGCGGTTTGATGTGCTGAAGCTAAGCAGTAAATCTCCCGTCAAGACTGCAAAGCCCGACAGGAGCGGCAGACTGCTGTTGGTGGAATGCCCGTTTGGTGGCATTTTCAACAAGGAGAAATGCGAAACAGGGTGCGCTCAGGTTTGGAGATCACTCAGGCAGTGGAGGCATGACTGAAAGTCTGATGGTGCTTTGAGTCTTATATGAGACTTGAAATAATAATTTGAGCCTTCTGGTTTCTGACAGAACAGAGAACATGTAATTTTATAAAATTTGTTATAAGATACTCAATGGTCTGCTCTTCAATATAATGATAATACTTATTTTTTAAAGGACTTCAACAGACAGAATTATTCTCAACAATAAGAAAAGCTAAGAAGAGAAATCCTATCCTCAAGAAAAATGTGAAAAGAAGGCAGAGAAGTGTAGCCTGTTTATATTCTCAGTGGAACATTATTTCAGAGCCCTTATGGTAAAACCTGACCCCCCCTCTGTCTACCAGCTGGAACACAGGAAAACAACAAGGCGGGTAGGAGGTGAGAAGGTCAATAATGTTGGATGAGGCATGGCCAGTCAATAATTGAAAAATAAGCACTAAGAATTTTAAAGCCAGCTCTACATGGTAGAAATGGAGGCAATGAAGCACCTTTTAACCTCAAAAAGGCTCATACTAACGCACTCATATTTACAGAGCTGCAAAGGCCACAAAGTTTCAACTAAAAACAGCACATTTGTCTTTTGCAGGGCACCTAAACCACACAAGGACAAACTGTGTCCAATCTATGCCGGGGAGGATCTCTAACGCTAAGCGTCCTCTACCTCTGCGTCCCACTCCGTTGGCCTTCCAGTCCGCGGCGCTCAGGTGCCCCGGCTGAGACGTTCTCACCACGAGGTGCTGCATGTCCCTCCAGGTTAGGTTCATGCTGCACACACACACACACACAAGAGCCAGAGCGAAATAACCATATTGACTTCCTGTCATGTAGTGGCTGAAGGCATTCCCCTGTACATTATGCACATTATGAGAAAAGCCAGGTTTCGCTGACCTCAACAGTACAATAATGCATCAGAGGAAATGTGAAGAGCCGTGGGACATGAAAAAAAAGGTCAGGGCACTGTAGATACACCTGAAATGCGATCCATATCAGAATGCGCTGCGAGGACAACGATAGACTTCTGAAATATTATATGGAGACATGGAGGAGAGCGGGAGACATTTCCCAGGCCACCATAACAAAGCTGCTGGCTCACATAAAGGTGTTAACACCAGTAATAAAAAGCACATCATAGCCTGTTGGGTTGCGAGGTCAGGAAACACATTAAGACGGCTGATGTGTACCGTGGAGAATCCTGTCCATTCCTCCTTGCAATGCAAGTTTCTAATGACATGTGGGACCGGGGGAGAGGGGTCACCTTTCACGAGGAAGGAGCACATAAGGAGATATTCTCCTTCTCATGTACAGTAGGGTGGGGATGAAATACAGTGAGAGTTCAATCAGAGTAGGCTGAGAGTCTGGAATAAGGAAAAACTTTTGAGCGGGCTAAAATAATCAAACCATGAATCACAGTTGTTACTGTGTGTGCCACGCCAGAGTCGACGGAAATAGAAACGCGGGGGTTTCACTGAGGCGCATCACCTCCGCCACCCTCTGCATCGAGATGCACATCTCTTTCCCTCTCATGTGTTATTAATGGACAAGATTCCCTAATCCACTCAATGTCACCCTCAGCCGAGAGGGGAAGGAATAATAAAATAATAAAAAGGCGGAAAAGCCAAACCCCCTCAGCTTATTAAATGATTCCATCTATGTGAGTTTTTAGTGTGGTCCCAGTCTGATAAACCAGCTACCCAGTTATTACTACTGCCTGTCAGGAGGGATGCCTGCTGGGGAGCGGCTCACCGGCAAATATTGACTGATAGTCGACGCTCTGAAAACCCGAGCTCTGTCAGTTACTGCCCATCTCTTATGATATCAGAGGTGACAGAGTTGAGATAAGCCGGGGGAGTTGAAGATAGATACCTGGGAAGTAAGGTGCGGTGCAGCGGGATAGGATTTGGCAGCTGTCATCATTAATATGGACATGAGGAGAATTATGCAGAGTGGAGCACCGCTGAGTGATAAGACTGACTTTGCAAATGCAAAACTTGACTCGAAATATGAGTGTGACACATCGGAGCAGCTCACAGAAACCTGAGCACCTGAACTCCTGTGTGGGGGATAATGAGAGACATTCTCCGCAATCGCGTCATCTCGAACGGCCCTACAGGTATTCAAATGTCTGTGCGAGCTGCAGCTGCTGATTTATCTCGCTAATTAACTGATTATCAAACGCTTAATTTAGTGTGGAATGAATTTCTGCAGGGGTTTAGTCCAATGCTGATTCCCAGAGGCGTCTGGTGTATTTCCAGGCAAGAGGGCCCACACCTCCCACCAGTGCACTGTTGAGCATAATAATAAACCCGATAATACAGATCATAACATTGGTAATTACGCATTTTATTTACAGAGCACTTTTTAAGGGGTTGTTATATTGGATGAAAAAAAACTTTCTTTAAATCGCAGCAGAGTAAAAAAACAGTTCTGGGAGGCGTTCGTGTCACACTCACTTTGCCTCCAGAGCCAGAGCGATGATCCCAGCAGCCAGTGGGGCTGAGGCAGATGTTCCCGTGTGGGAGTCCGTGCATTTCTGCCTCAGGTCTGTGGTCACCTTAGACAGGACAGAGGAGAGAAAAGTGCTGAAGCAGAGACAGTAATACGAGCAAAAGTTCACGGTGAGAGAAGCTGAAGACCGGGAGGGGCGGGCACACTGCCTGCAGCTATCTGAGATGGATGGAAGGAGGAGGAAAAAGGAGCCGGTAGGTTCAGTCTCAGGTCGGCAGAGGCTCACTCAGGGGTCAGTAAATATCAGCCCAAACAGTGCGGCCGGGTCAGGTGGGGGTCAATCAAAGTGTGAAGTTAGCACTCCAGGTAAGAATCTGCTCTTCTCACCTGTCAATGCCAGAAAGCTAATGAGGCCTGTCGGGTCTTGATGAGGATGAATCAGAGATGATGAAGAATCAAGATGGACTGAAATTTAGGGACGCATTCTTTGTTTGGCCTGACAGACGGTGACACTAATGATGGCTATCTGTGGACAGATTCTGTGCTCCAGCAGTAAACAAAGGGGGGCCTGGTGTCCACACAGGCCAAGCGTCAGCCCACGGAATTCAGAACAAAAAACTAAACTAAACGTATATTTCACACGTTCCGAGCACAACAAAAAAAAAGGTTAATCCATTAGTTCAATCTAGCAGGAGCTAAAGTCTTCTTCTTTTTACAGGGGCTTTCGGATTTTTGACATTCGGCAGGACAAAACCTACAGTCTGACACAATTGTGTCAGCTCTAAAAATAATCTGTCAGAGAGGTTTTGTATCATGACATTAACACTAAGTCACCAAGCCGAAAAACGGTCTACAAATGTAATACTTGTCCAAAAAACATTTCCTGCTCATCCTTCCACTGTTTTGCTACCAATATAATCATTACTAGATCAACAAACATGTTTCCATTCAAACATTCTTGAAGTAGAGTATTTGAAATTTCTGATAGATCACTGAATTTGTCAACCAAGTGATCTATTCTGAAGCTCATTCTACATTTCTTTGAAAGCCCATTACAACTCTACTTGAGGATAAAAGGAATGACATAAAATCACTTATGCATCAAAAGCATCATCCATCTGCAAAAGTAACAACACAAGCAAAAACTAAAAACTAAAACCTTTTTTTTTTTTTTTTTGCCTCCAGCATCTCCGATGCACTTTGGAGAGAATGGCAGAGTCATGCTTGTTTTATGGAAGTCTGTGTCCCTAAGGCGAGCCTTTCATCAGCTGACAAGAAGCTTGAAGGAAACATGTGGCATCTCTCAGTGTTTGTCCGCTTCCCTCGTTGTGTCTTACACATCAGAAGCCCTGTCTTTTGACAGTTTGGTGTCTATTCCTGACATGAGAGACACCCTTACTGTGAAGACGTGCTGGAAACAAAAAAAAAAAAAAAAAACTGTGAAAGCGCTGTTCTGTAAGTGTGACTCCTGTGGTTATTTTTTGCCATTTTACAGTATGCTCCTACACAACGGCCGATATCAGAGGCCCATATATACGTGTATGAGTGTGCACCCACTATCTGTTTCTCCCCTGGATTTCCGGAGCTGAAGGTGGTGGCGAGCGTGGAGGAGCAGGGCTCGCTGTACCAGGGCACGTTCCCGGACTGCGTGGTGCTGCTGATGGACAGGGTGTAGATGCTGTTGGTGTAGCCGTCGCAGTTGCAGCTGTCCTGCTCCCGCCCGCCGTTCCCCGAGGCCCAGACGAAAATGGAGCCCAGTCCGCCGCGGCCCTGCGTCACACAGACAAGAGACGCCCTGGTACAGACGAAACCCGGAACACGGAGGAAGCGGAGAGAAAGAGAACCAACGGGCGCCGGCTGACTTGAAAAAACGCCGTTGACAGACGCATTTCGTCTGGCTGCCTAAATGGCATGTCATTTGCATGCTTTCTGTCGCAGCAGCCGCCGCCGGCACGGCTCCTGTTAATTCATCATGATGTCAAGACGAACATCAGATAACAAACAGAAGAAATGTAATTACCATATGCACTCGAGCTGAATATCATTTGAGGGGAAATAAATGGCAGCATATGTATACAGTGATGAGAACGTGTGCATTCATGGCATGTGCCGTACATCTGGTGGCGTGGGGGGAGTTATGACTCAGATGGAAATGTCGCTGACCCTTTTAGTGAGGAAGACTGTGTTTTGTCAACAGGAATATGAAGAGGCGGCTTTAGTTGTCCCAAGACACACTGGCCCCTTTTTCATGCACTTTTCCTCAGCTGATTAAATTAGTGTAAGTCTTTATTTACAAGTGAGCCCGGGCAATCGATAGACCGCATTCAGCCAGGACGACGCACTGCTGCCATGGTGCTTGCAAATGGTGGAAAACTTTGAACCCCGGTAGCTTAAATTTCTCTTTGGGCGCCGCAATTGCCTCTACGCAGGGTCTGAGGTCCTCTTGCTTATTTTGAAGGTACGAGTTGGTCTGCCAAACCTCTGCCCTGCTGACCTTCTCTCTGTGTTGCTGATTAGAGCCCGAGGCCTGCACACAGGCTCCTGCTGACTGTCCCTGGAGCCTGTCAGGAGACGGAGACGGAGGCCATCGGGGCATCTGCTGTCAGGGCTCTGAAACAACCTCGGGGTGGAGATCGACCTCAGCATTCTCTTGTTAACGACCAGCAGGCTTCTCTATTTCCATCCTGCTCTTACTATTTTTCCTCGACAAAACGTTTTTTTTTTCCTCCTTCGTTAGACCTTGTCATTTCTCTGCATTTGATTGGCGTTAATGATTTATTACAGCTTGTCAAAAACAATTTAATAGATGTGAAAGAGCCTTCCATCTATGTCTGGAGGCAGCCACCCAGCCACAGTGGCTTTCAGTGTAAAAATGATAGATACAAACTTCTCTTCTTTTTTCTACAGTCTCAACAAAGTGTGCAGACAAATAAAAAACAAACAATCATGGTAGTGCAGATTTAACACAATGAAATATAGTAGAACATTTACTGGTTTACCACTGGAACTGTGACGCTGTTTTCTTCTGGCTTAGTTAATCAGTGGGATGTTAAGCTCATAACTCTACAAAGGGACCTTCATTGGACCTGAAAACAAATTTTAAATGTGCTTGTTCAGAGTGTTTTTATAAAGATTATCCATTTAATTTCCTTAATGGATTCCTACACCCCCATCTCACAAATAATCTCTTTAGAAGATGGGATTAATGGGCTTTTGCTGAGTGTTTGATGCTGTCTGACTCTAACTGCATGCTCATTCTAAAAGCTTTACACAATGCTCCTTTAGCGTCCAGGCCAATTTATGACCCGGCGCTGCCTCCGATGCTTGTTACAGAGGCCGGATGACAACACTTCAGCACCGAGCCTTTTCTCACTGGCAAGGAGAACACAGGATGAAGCCGGGAGGTCCTGTTGTCTTGCAGCTGGGTCATTTCTCCCTGCTCACAGGCCATGATGTGCACAACCTCATGTTTTGGGATGTGGGGTAAGACTCAAATCTCAGCTCCATCATTTAGCTGCTCTGCTAACCCCTTTTGACTTAAGGTGCAGACAAGTGAGAACTGATTTAAACTTATTTTCCACAACTAGTTCTGCTTAGCGTTAGGGGAGAAGCTGATGTGCATTTAACAAACTCATCTTGAGCTCGTCATTCTCCACAACTGGAAAATGTTTGATGATAATCAAACTAGACTGATTGCATAAGTGGGGAAATATGTTGGCCTTCTCTTACATTCCTCATTGTAACAGGAGCACTGAAAACTTTCTAACATCCTGTTTTGCTGACAGG
This sequence comes from Menidia menidia, assembly GCA_907169785.1. Lineage (NCBI taxonomy): Eukaryota > Metazoa > Chordata > Actinopteri > Atheriniformes > Atherinopsidae > Menidia > Menidia menidia. The sequence goes on from CAJRST010022223.1 coordinate 12,696,151, forward strand.
ACAGAAAAGGGTTTGTGTATTTGCAGCCTCCATGGAATAGTCTGGCAATTGGGAAATAGACATATTTGCTTCAGGAAACTTCTGGTCTTGGTGAGCAAAATAAGTCTGTTCGGGACATAACTGTGTTGTCTATTCTAACCCAAATCCGACGTTATTGCTTTTCCCAACTGGTTATTTCACGCAGCTCTCAACAACCTCCAACAAGCTTCATAAGTTTATTGCTGCACAGAGATAAGGCGCTGGGAATACCGATTCCTCATTAAATCACACTCTGCATTCATATATTTTAAACCTAACTAATTACTGAGCTTCAGAGATTTTTCTTTTCAAATTTTTGCTATGTACAGACAGAATGTCTCCATGTATCTAACATCGACGCCCAACTGAAAATGCAAAAAGCTGTATCAGTCTTTTCATTAAAGCAACTCTCAGCCCAAAAGAGGCTAACTATGTCCTACGATTTAGATATTAGACAAGAGTTAGACAGATTACATATAAGATACCAAAAAAAAAAGAGCAAAGTGCTGTGAAAATAGAATGTGTTGACTTCAAAGCCTTTCGAACTCCTGTTTGTAAGCTAAATCATTTTATGTCACTGTGATGAAACATCAGTGTGGGTGCTACAACTCACATTTTTATCAGATCTATAACAAATCTGAATTCCCTGGTTCAACCTACGTTTCACTGATTCGAATCATCCTGAGCCTTGTAAAACCACGTCTGACACAGGGCATGTTTACCAGGGTTGCATCACCTTCTCCTTTGACAACACGCTGTAAGCATTTGCCACCTGAGACGAGCAGTTGCTTGTTTTCAAAGAAACATGTTTTCTCCAATCTTGTGTGATAAAGTGTTAAAGCTGCTCTGCAATCCAGGGCCTCCTCTGCCATATTTTTCATCTTACCATAAATCAAACCGTTTCAGTGAGGTGACAAGTTTGGACGTCGGGCAGCTAAGTTTAATACCTGAATTTGTGCCGTTGTTATAAATTGCTTGGCAGCGATTGGGCATTGTCACGTGAAATGTTCCCTGGAAAAGTTTTCGCTTAGAATCTTTTGCACTGATTTCTGAATGTTTTCTTCAGCACTGATGGCACCCTCACAGATGTTCAGATTACCCATGAAATGTGCACTAATACTCTCTGTCACCATCTGAGAAGCAGGCTTTATTAACTGATAAGAAGTTTTCCAGTTTCCCCGTTTGATCATCTTTTAGCACAATGATGCCAGCAGCCTTTTTAAAAAATTGAACTTGCATTGTAGTAGAATTGATTTTTCATTTCCAACAGCGTTGGTTTTCAGAAGAGTTTCTGAGCCCAGATCGTAATTTCAGCAACAGAATTGGGTCTGTTTCTGATGTATTGCTGCCTGAGGGCCTGAAGCTTACAAACAGTTGCTGTTGTTTTCCAGCTTTTCCTCTTATCCAGCCAGAATTGTACAATTTCTCTTAATGTTTTAATGATTCTTTGCAGCGTAGCATTTAAAAACACCTTATTCTTTGGTATATATTTTTTTAGAAAGTTTTTATATTTTTTTATTGCACCCATGCAATCTTTAGTCATGAAAATACCAGCTTCTCTAGGGTGCACTTTAAGAAAAAAATAAAATAATAATGAATGTTCGCAATTGCACCAGTTAATCTTCCTCTAGCTTTTCAGATGTCCCACCACATGTCCTTTTCTCAGATGCTCCCAGTCTCTTACTGGCTCTGCCTTTATTTTTAGAAAATGTGCTGCTGGGATGAAATCCAAAACCATTTCACAGCGTCCAAACTTCATCAGAAACAGGGCTGCACAAGTGTAAGCACATGCAGGAACTGACCTTGGTAATTCCCTGGAGGAAAGCCTCCTTGGCCAGCTTGGCAGGGCCATCCAGTGACTTCCCGTCATCTTCTGGGCCCCAGCTGGCGCTGTATACGTGGATGTGCTGGGGGTTGATGCTCAGAGAGTGAGCTTCCACCACATCTGTCACTTCTCCGTCCAACATGCGAACTCCTGTAAAATGGGCAGAAAAATTCAGAGCATATCAGGTAACAAAACTGGAGGGAGCTGTGCAGAGGGATAGTAAGACTTTCAGCATCAAACGAATGCAGAGATGTGTAAACCTGAGGGACAAACGCACGGCGAAGCTGGAGGAAAAACATACAAAAGTTGCCATAAAAACACTGAAATGGGCTGGAACTAATCCCCATTTCATCCTAAAGCACAACACGAAAAACAACAGAACAGGAGACAAAGGGAATTCATTGGAAAAACACTTCACTCTGTGTGGGTTTAATGAGCGAGCTCCAAAGCTTCACCCGGAGTTGTTGCTCTGAGGGATACTACACTATTTTACCATGACAAAGCCAAAGATCTAACTGGTAGTTCCACAAGGAAAGGCTGTTTACTACCCCCAAAGACTTTAAACTGATAAGTAGACAAATCTTACAGACTGCGGAGAGGATAGAGCCTCGCCCACATGTGCGTGTGCATAAAAATGAGCTTTGGCTTTGCAGAACCTCTTGCAGTCTTGCATGCCCATGGGGAAGCACTAAATGTCACCTTTCATCATACCTGAACGCAACCCTGTCTGCGCCTTTGAAGTTTGCAGCCTCAGATCACTCCTCTGAACATTAATGGTTTTAGAGAGGCATGAAATGAACCACCCTCAAATAGGGTCCATTACTGGTAAAGGACCCCCGGACATCAGACGCAACATTAAGACTGACGACATCCACATTGAGACATTTTAGACAATGCATGCTGACAGGGATGCTAAAAAGGCGCTAATTACTCTGAGCTATCAGTGGAAGAGATGCCTGAATCTGGAAGAGATTGGAAAAAACTTGTGTGGGGGGGATAAACCTGCGACATAAAGCTCTGTGTTCGCTCGGTGATCGCTATGCAAAAGCTGTGCTGCGGCAAAAGGGATAATGACGGCCATAAGAATCCCCATCAGCGTCCTGCAGCCTGCCGCTTCTTTATTAAGACGCTGCCGTGTGAGTTTCCCGCAGCGGCGGTGAGTCACAGGTAGCAGGTAAGGACACTTCTCTGAGTGTGTTTGTGTGTGCGTGCGCTCAGGTGGTGGGGGGGTGGGATGGGAAGGAAACACACAGCGGGCCAAGCAGGATCAATTATGAGTTTTAAACACAGATCACTAATCATCGTTATTCCATAAGTACAGGCACATTTTAGTGTTTGTGCAAAGATGACTGATCCTCTGTTCTCTCTCTCTCTCTCTCTCTCTCTCTCTCTCTCACACACACACCCACACACACACACACACACACGTGTACACACGCTGTGAGCATTTGGGAGGAAATCACAGCTGTTTGGAAATAATCCGCTGACCCCATGACGTGAACAGATTCACAGAGGAGTCATTTATGACAGCAGGGCCAACACGCAGCTCTGTCGGGAGACGAATGGTAATGAAGACAAAGAATGAGAGTTATGAGAAACATCTGTGAGCGGGACTGCTCAGGGCTCCACAGGCTCCGCTGAGTCTTGTTGGCTGCCATGGCGGCATTGACAGATTGCATGATGACAAAAGTCACTAAAAGCCTGCTCGGAATTCTCGATCAAGGCCGAAATTTTTCAGGAGACCGAAAGAAAAGACACCCATTCAGGCTAGATTTGTGATTGACATCTCCTTCCTTTATGCAGATCAGCACACATTTACAGCTTTATGATTGTTTAAACAAGAAATCTGCGCCGAGGGAATGAGCAAATTCTTCAGCAGCTGATTTACTGCGAGATGCCTGCTGCACCGTGAAGTCACTTTACCTGGCAGCAACGTTACATTAAATTTTGGCTGTTCCAATTCAAAAGAGAAGAAAGCAGAAAATCTTTTCTTGCATCAAACTAATGAACTAAAGACAGAAAAAAAAGGAAAAAAGCCAAACAAATGTTAATTGTGATGCTCATTTGAATTGTGTTTGGAGTCCGATCCAGTTATGTGTATTAAAATAAAGTCAGCACATAGGGGGGCAACATATATTCTGTTGAAGAATAGATTTCTTGTATCATAACAGCAGGCTTCAGGAGGTAATCAGAAGCTGGTTGTCTCTCAGGCATCAGAGAAAAGCTTTTCACTGCACGTGACTTCCTGAGTAATCTAAATACGCCGCACAAACTATATGTCATATATGACATATATATGACATTTAAAAGCTAGCAGTGGGTCATTGATGAAATGTAAAGACAGCGCTGCACTTAAAGCAGCACAGAGAATCCAGTGAGGTGGCACAGGCACAAAGAAACGACCTTCTTACCGATTAATTTAAATGGGAAGTTTATTGGGCATTTTACTTCAAATTAAATCACATCAACCTCATTTAAATTAATACTATAGTAATTACTCATTATGCCCCATTAAAAACAGAAATGGAGTGCTTGCACTCACCTCCAATTTTTGCATTATAGGCCACACCGACGCCACAAACTCCATTGTTAGCTGCAGCTGCCACTTCTCCTGCGCACCGAGTTCCATGTCTGAGAGAAAAAGGAAACACATCAATAATAAATCATTTCCGTCTCAAGCAAATGGAGGTGAAATGCAGTCGGCATGTAAATTCCCAATCTTTGGGGCTTTTAAAAAAGACTGCAGCTTAAGTGGTGCAACAAAAAAGACAAAAAAACAAACAAACAAAAAAAACAAAACCAAAACCAAGACATAAACATGAACCCACTGGTCATTTTCAGAGTCATTTATCAACAGCAACAGCTGGTGAAACTGCTAAACACCATTTCTTTCTCGCACAACACGATGGGCATTAACAGATTAAAACCGTGCTGGTCTAAACACATTAGACAGCAGTTGGAAAACTTAACTGTACCAAAACCATAGAGACACACACACAAATGGTTCTGAGGATCAAATGAAATCCTATTCTCTTCACTGAGACCTTGAAAACCTTTAGACAGGCAACAAGGCTGCTTTACAAGGCACTGTTCTTTTTTTTGTGGCAATTTTACACTGTTTTTCTTAGAAACTATGTCATGGGTTTCTTCAATATGGAGCTTTTAAGAATTGTCTCATCAAGTGCTGACAGATTGGACAATGAATTCGGCCGAACGTTCAAAGGAAAAATGATAAACCAGACCAACTCAGACTAAAAGGATTTTAAATGTGCCTGTTGCTTCTCATTAAAGTGACTTTTATGGAGTTCAACAGTGCCCGCTCCTCGTAAACCAGCCCTGGCTGTGTGGTTTTATACATTTCCATTAATGACTGATTTGGTTAAAAGAGCATACACAATACAACATCTAAGTATTTGTGAGACACCCTGGAGACGAAATATCTCCTCTGTTCCACACAACCACTTCAGAAAACTCCTCTTTTCAGTGAAAAAAAAAAGAAATCCATGAAAACTTTTCTTCTTTGAAACAGCCAACAGGGTTAGTGGAGAAAAAGGCACTTATCAGAAACCTGTAGATAAATAAAATGACCTGTCAAAATCTAAGTCCACCTCGGCAGAAACTGGCCTCAGGCCATCCAATTGAAATATGAGATGGTATTGATGCACTTGAATTATTCACAAAGAGGTTCATTAAATCGTTCAAACGGTGTTGAGTCTCAGACTTGAGACAGGTTTCCTATAGAGCATTGTCAAACTGTCAAATACACCGACATTTCACAAACAAACTCCACTCCGCAGCTCCCCACTATGACTTAAAAAGAGAGGGAATGATTGGTTTTTATGTAAATTGAATGCGTTTCCACCATGTTTTCTCTTGCTGCAGTGTTATCAGATTGCAAAAGGATGAAGTAGAATGAGCGTTTGGCATTTAACACAGGCTATTAAGTTTGTCTCCTGATTACAGTGCAGACATCTGATTAGGAAGCGCGCAATTTTACACCCGTCTCAGAGAGGTGCTGTGTGAATGTTATCTGAACAAAGCCAATTACGTCAACAACACAGCCAAAAATTACCTCCCTTTCTGTTCAGCAAACCTCACTGATGATGAGGCAAACGTCTCTTCTCAGGGTCAGCGCAGGGCGACACCTCCGGCTGGAGCCCTGATTGGACCCTGAGGCTCTGTTATACATAATCAACCAGGAAACTCTCTAGCTTTTAAAAGCCTGTACCATAATATTCATTCATTCCTACCAAAGTCTTCCCTGTTGGTCTGATTTGCTGTACAAACTGAGCTGTCAACAGCTACAAGCATTACAGTAAATTTTAAATGGGCAATCAATTTTAACTGACAGGACTTATCTTTCACAGTTTTATGCTCTTATACAAGGACCTCTGCATGCATGGCGAAACAGATGCACACATATGCACTTTCAGAGCCAATTAAAATCGTTACAAAATCGAGGTTAACTCTGTTGACTAAGGAGAAATAGAGCCGACTGGGATTAAATGTATCTTCTATGTATGAAGAAAAACTTTGAATCAGTGAGAAAAAAAATCCAAACATGAAAAGGTTTGTTTCTGAGAAACACGAGGTATGAGAAAAAGCCTGAAACTTGATATTTTTCCAACAGCAGGACGTGTCCGTCTGCATGTGAAGTGACCTTTCAGTGATTGCCCATTGTTTGTTATTTAATCAGACTACTACAGAGGCTCAGACCTGCCCACTCGTTACATTTGAGCTTACAAATGTGTGCCTGACAACGACTTGCTTTACAAGCCCCTCAGCACAGAAGCAGGCGTACTATTTTGTGCAGAAACGGTGAACTGTGGCTTCTGGATGCGAGCTATCCATCAACTTCAAATCCACACAAGACTGGCCTATAAAACCGTTTGGCTTAATATCACCTTTCCTTTCCATAGAAAATTAGTAGTGAAAAGACTTCATGATGGTAACTGGGCGACGTTCTTTTCATGGACCAAGAGAGCCGTTCATCAGTGCTAATGAGGTACGATTCAGCTAATAGCACTTTCACAATTAATGCACCAATTTAACATGAAGCAGTCATAGATGAGATCTACAGTTGGAGAAACAACGTTCAGAGCTCTCATTACGAGTCCAAATGAGCCCTTGGTCATTGCGGCACACCAGTATCTGCTTTAATGAAAAGCAGCAAAATCTCTATATACATCGTACAGGTCCTTCAATCGGTAATGACACGAGGAGATGCCAGATAAAAGTTTATGTTTCTTATTTGCATGGTGCTGCTGATTTCCTCTGACAGCGGTCCAACTGAGGAGCACTAATTTCGAACGGGCATACATCGTTTGGGTGATGTTCTACAGAGTGCGCCGGCATAGTCTGTTGTGATTGGGCAGATGGGCTGACCTAAATAAAAAAAAACAACAACGAGCCTGCGATGTGTATTAGCTATTTAAATGCTCTGCAAATAGCAGCTTGTTATGTCAGCAGTCAATGACCTTTAGAGAATAAAAGACAAGAACATCAACATTGTGGTTCTCAGCGTTGTTATTGTATTTTTTCTTATTACATTAATTATTTTTCTTGAAGCAGAGACACCGTATTGGCCAATTTGTTGAGCCCTAATCACCAACTCAGCAGCACTAATTAAACAGCATCAGCATATTGATCTACTGAAGTATATAAAAAAATAATAAGAATTCCTTCCAACATATAAAATCCATGAAGAGTTACGCTTTAAAATGTGAAGTTCAGCATTCAAAGCCTCATTTGACAAAAAAGTTGTTTTAGTTTTTAGAATTTAAAATGATGAACAAACAGCCGTTAATAATTTAAGAAGTCTTTTAAAAAAAAAAGTTTTAGCCTGCAATAATTTTAGCTACAATTCCCCATCTGGATGTAGAGTTATTGTTTTCTTCATAGACAAAAAAAGCTCTCAGGCTCCACACAGCACATATCCTCAGACCTCTGAGCTACAGATGTGATGCCAGGCAGAGGATTGGGCCAAGGCGGGCTGAGCCAACACAGCCAGAGGCCAGAGAAGTCATTTACAGAAAAGCTGCACACATCAGCTGTTCTGAATACTATCTGCATGTCCACACACACGTGTGTGTGTGAGTGAGTGAGTGATTGACCCAGATTAAATTCGGCTAAAACAGTGAGAAAGCTGTGCATATCCTTAGAGGCACAGACATGCCAGAGCAGACAAACGGGTTTATGATGGGGGCCACAATTTTTTCTTTCAAATGTCCGTGAAATTAAATGGTTTCCAGGACACTTTACTGAATGCCTCCATTCTATACCCATTTAAAGAGGCTTGGGAGAGGTGTCACAGACACAGTATGATACGAGGTCAGGAATAAAAGCAGTTTGAAAATGACAAAAATTCATTTTGTACAAGAGACGTGGCAAGACAACTAAACACTTTCAAAGCAGAGCAACATCAGCTCAAAGCGAGACAATTGCTGCATGCAAAGCACTGGTCTGAGAACTGGTGGGAGGCAAAAGCAGCCTACTTCATCTGTATTTAAGCAGTGGACAAATGGCCGGACACAAACACGGGCAGGCAGCTGAACTATTCACACAACCAATGTGACCTTTATCTTATCGGAAAGAGCACAAGGGACAGTGTGAGGTAATGCTTTTATCTCTCCTCCTCAGGACAAGGCACTGTATTTGGTGAAGTCATTGTGCTGCCATTTATAGGAAAATGTAGACATGTCATAAAAGACGGATTCACTGGACAATGTGGACTTAACCGGATCCAGTGTGACCACAGACTGTCCAGAGTAGACATGCATGATGCTACGCTGGCTCAGAATGAAGGCAGACTCACTCAGTATGAAACAATAAAAATACACAATGTATAGGGAGGCTAAACACTGCTGGAATGTCTTCACATTTTCCAGGCAACTTAAGCCTGAACCCTGAACATGTGACATGTGTGAACACACCAAGGACGCGGTGAGATTTGGGCACTCAGATCACAACGGTACGAGAAGTAAACCAAACCCACGTTCGGTAGAGTCCAGAAACCTGGTTGCATCCTTTTGGAAGTCTTATTTATTTTTCATATTGGCAGAAGGCTCTTGGCCAAACATGCAGGTAAGCGAGGCACTTTAAAGGGAGTGTCTGAGTAGCATTATGTATTCATTCATTCTCAGGCAATATCAATGGATCAGGTCAGGTTTGAAAAATAACCCTGAGCTGTATTATGGCTCCATATGCAGACGCTGCTTTGCACAACTGGACCTGAAAAGGAAATTTGCGAAGAGAAATGATGCAGAACACTGATGATTAGAATTAGATTTAATCTCAGTCTCTGCTGAAGACGTATGGAAGGACACAAACTTGACACAGATTGAAGATGATGGTGATCCAACCACATGGGGCGAACATTAAGGTCAGATGCTAAAAGAACCCAGAACGTTCTACTGCAAATTCAGCCATAACATATTACACCGTTTATTATTTCTTTCATATATTAATTCGGAACAGAATGTGCAGAGTTGGGTCTGTGATGGATTTTACCGGGGGAATATGACAATTGTAAATGGCAAAAATAGACAGTTGTGTTGCAATTGATTGGGTTATAATTTGAAGTCCCATGACTCGGTGTTATATCGGAGCGGCCATAACTTAACGAGCAGAGCCAAAATGGCATATGAAACCTTATGTGGAGCTTTACAAACGCTCTGGGGAAAACCTGAAAACCATGGACTCTGTTATTATTCCTCTATTCCTCAAGACTTTTTCATTATTCTTTAACTCAGTGTTAAAGCTTGTGTCATTCTAAGTTTGTCCTTTGTTCTGCAAAGCACTTTGGGTACCAGCTCTACTTGAGAGGATCCGTTCAAAGCTGAGCTGAGAAAGCTGAGCTGAGACAGGTAGCAGCTTAGCTCAGCAGTGGTGAGAAAACACTGCATAGACAGCAATATACACATGATATAAATACCAATAGGTAAATAAAAACAAAGTGTTGCCTCCTTATATATACGATTTACTTAAATTTGTTAGAATTTTTTTTTATCATAACAGAAAGCAAATTCCATATTAAAGAATACTACTACTAACCTACTTAAAAGATAAATTTAGGCTTAAAAAAACAACAGCAGAGGCTGAGCTCCCTCCGTCTCTCCCATAAAGTAGCCCACCTTGAAAAATATTTAATTCAACAGTTTCAAAGTTCTCTGGGTTTTTATACTCGCATATAACTGAGAATGATGCATTAGCTGTCCATGCTGTCATACCACACTACTCGTACTGTATCTGGAATAGATATATGTCTGTTCCGGTACAGATAAATCATGTTTAAAGACAGGAGACAGAGGTGGCCACACACACACACACACATACACACACACACACACACACGCACCCACACACACATACACACACACACACACACACACACACACACACACACACACACACACACACACACACACACTCACATAGTGGTTATGCTGTGCTCTACAGAGCATGTGTGGCAGGAGCTGTCTCTCGGCTTTGCTTTGTAATACGTTCATGTGTTTTAAAGAGACTGAAAAGCTTTCGTTCATTGTAGCTGCCAAAAGGATTAGACTATTTTCTGCTCGACTCTGCTCAGCTGTGGCCCCAGGCAGGTCTGTTCAAATTCTTACACTGGAGAGTCAAGAGGAGGTATCTCCATAACATGGGCAGACGTACACAAGTTCTGTCTCTGGCATGGTGAATATAATTTGATCAGATTTCGAATAACATTTATTTCGGATCTTCATGCTTCCATTTTGTGTAAATATAAGTTAATACTTCTCTGCTAACCAACAGCTTTTGCTTCCAGTTTATCAACATAACTGGCTGAAAACAGAACTTTGGAGCTTGTTACAGACGTGGTACAAGAATCTTTATTCAGTCTAACAACAGCTGTTACATTCATACCTACAAGAAAGTAAGACTAATCAGTCCAGCTCATTTGCATGTTTTTGAGGGAGGATTCTCATGTGGACGTTCAGTAGAAAATATCTAGGTCTATAAAGAGGTAAGCCAGAAATTGAAATGTCACAGCAACATTCGCTCCCAAAATAAAATCTATCATTGCACTGCTCTATGGGGCACATTGGTAGAAGAAAACATAAACTCCCATACTGTAATGTGCCCATTTTCTATACAATTGGAATAAAGTCCACCAAGCAGAACAGCATGTTCGAATGATCTCAAACAGCTTCATATCAGTCAAAGGGATTCACCAGGAGGAAACAAATGGCTAAACATATAGAGGCGTGTGTAAACAGGGCTATCTTAAACATCGCAGACACAATTACTTTAACATCCCATTCATCAGTATCCAGCCTACTAGGCTGTGGTAATATTGATTGATTCCGGGTGATCAGTAATGTCTTGTACAATGGGGTTCAGCTCAGGACTGTCACCTCCAATCAATACCTTACTAAAATGCTCAGAAAACAGCTGATTTTTATCACACAGTTGCTTTATTTGAGAAAGAAAGAGAAAATTGGGGTGTGAAAATAAAGTCTTTGCCAACATGCTCCTGAAGAAGTCTGCCTGGCCTTTTAGGAAATAAACAGGCTGTACCAGACTGAGTAAACAAGATGGATTTAATACAAATTGCAGCATTTAGACCTGACAAATGACGGCTGCTTTGTAAATAATGATAATAGACATGGTCTTAGCAGTTAAAAGCAATTTTGTGCAACAAGTAATAGCCAGAATAACTATTTTTATGCTGTGCTCTTTTCTCCATTGTCTCCATTCACACTGGATCCAAGAAGTCCATGCAAAAGTCTGAGAATGCTCTTTTTAAACTGTCAAGTATTAGCTAAGCCTGCCAAATAAAGTCTCAAAAGAGGGCTAAAAAAAGTTTTCTTTTTACTCTGAACTAATTTAAGTCGAGTTTGCCTGTTTGACTATTTTCCTCTAGTAATGGAGGATTGAGCAACAGCTGCTTCTGATTAGACACACAAACACATTTAAAAAAAAAGTATATTTTTCAAAATATCCTACCCTAAAAAGCCCACAGTGAGGACTATTTCTTTTTCTATAATGCTGAGATGATGAATGGGAACGAGTGTGGAATTTCAACTGTGCAGGATGCTGTGATGTAAAATGTGTCGGGAGAAAAAGCAACGGCGCGGCACAGGTGACCCGCTATGCCAAACACTGTTACGGAGCTGCTAAAGCAAAAGAAGCGGAGGTAACGCGTTTCCTTTCATTTGTGCAATCCTTTACTCTGTTTTGCCTACATCCCCCCCTTATGACACAGATTTACTGCAGTCTTATATATGCATGCAGTGAATGCAAAGCATGGAAGTGGCTTTCCAGAGGAAAAGAAGGTAATTCCAGGCCTTCAGTTATTTGACTTGAAGAAGAACACAATGTCTGAAGGCAGGATTTAACCTGGCTTCCAATTTTTCAAGCTTTGAAACTTTAATTAAAACTGGACTGAGGTTTGTTCTTTTTTGTATAGATTAGATTGCATGCACTCAGTGGACAAGAACACGAAAAAAAACAAAAAAAGGAAAAGGTTAAAAACAGCGAGGCATTTCACAGCCGTGTGAGAGGCAGAGGTTTCCCACTCAACCTTAACTAATGTCAAAAGGAGCTTTACAATAGAAACTTAAGATGTGTGTTTTTTCTGCAGCAAGCGGTACATTTACCTTTTTCCAATCCCCTGTCTTTTTGCTGAAGAAGCAGTTTCATGGTCAGCAAAACAAATAGCCATGTGGCATGAAGGACAAAGCAATTTGTTAAAGCAAGAGAAGCGTGCACACACTTTTCTTGGTGTGTCTCAATGCCATCATCCTTATTAGCCACTGCACCTTATCCGTCAGCCTTGGGCTTAACCTGTATTAGGATTCAGGTGATGATGGGTGCTTTGAAATAAAGAGCACAATATTGTTCAGTGAGTGTTGTGGATTGCATTAGAAGAAGAGGGGGAAGTGACCCAATAAGTTTGACTATTTTGGTATTTTTCCTGGATGCATACTGACTTAAAAGAAGATCATTTGAAGACCTGAGTTGCCTGTAATATCATAGCTTTCAGGGGAACTGAAGCACGGCGGTGGATGTTTTATGGTTTGGTGTTACTTCAATCCCTCAGGGGAGGAGCAACTTTCAGTCATGTCCTTTTTTTGTTTCGTTTGTACACCTGCTATAATAAAGCAATTAAACACTTCCTCACTGCATGTCAATTATTCTACAGGTTTAGGGGGAAACTCATCTGTCCAACATACCTTTTCCTGTAATAAGACATTTTTTTTATTTGTGAAGTTATTTGAAGTGGGACTTGTATCAGATTTAAAAAATAATTCACAAAGTACTCTAAACAGACAGATGTCAGGGGAGGTTATTGGCTCTCTGTCACCAGCGTAAAAAAGGACTTTGGATTCAACTATGTATTCTGCATGACATCAAAAAGTGTTTGGAAATAATGGCCATCTGTCTGCATTTCATAAGGATAATGATCCACAACATATTAACATCCACTACGCAAGATAAAAAGAGGGTTAGGGAATGACCCAGAAAAAAATGTCAGTATTTGCAGGCAAATTGAAAAATAAATAGGGAAATGAATGAAAGACAAACAAAGAAAAAAAAAGACTATATGAATATATCTCTGCTAATAAGGGCAATAAGCAATAATCAATAAACTCGATGAATTGCAGAGGGGTGTGGTGGTAAGAATTGTTGATTCAATGCCAGAGGATTGTCGGTTAAAATCCCAGTTTCTTGGAGTTAATTTTTAAGAACAAATAAGTGCATTACAATCCAGTGTTGTTTTTGCACAAATTTGTTTTCTTCATTAATCTAAATCTATTCAAATAGATTTACAACATGACTGCTTTTTCCTTTTTCTACACTTTTCCTTTTTCTTTTACTATCAAGGTGAAATATATCTGTATGTCACGTAAGATATGTTACATATGTTACATATAGTGAGCTGACAGTAAAAAATTCAGAATCTTTAAAAAAAAAGAAAAGAATGTATTTCATCATCAAGATCAATCATAGATTTTACTCTTTCCATTTTCTTTGTGTTGAGACTTAGTTTTATTTAAGTTTTTCGCTAAGCCTACTTTTCATTGCATTGACTTTTGTCTCTGGTGACAGACTTCGATAGAAAAAAGGCCGTTATTATTAAGCTAATGATATTCTCCATGCTGTACAGTATTTCTGACATCCTTTGAGGATTTTGGAAACGGCCTTGCTCTATTGGCAGGCTGTGGGCAGGAGGTGAAATCAATCCTGCTATCTTCTGCTCTGAGCCCAGCCTCATACATCTGTATCACGCTGACATGGAGGTGGAGAAGCAGACAGGTGTACAGAAAAAAAGGACAAACATTTTCATGATTAACTACAAATAGATTACCTGCTTGACCATACTTCAGCCAGCCTTCAACTGAGCCCGCGCTCCCTTTAACAATAACTGTCAACTCAAGACGGAGAATCTCTACAGAGAACGCCTCAGACAAAAATTCAAACGTCGGCCCGGTTTGTCATTAGCACAAATGAACCGGCCTCCATGGCTCTAGAAAACGCCCGCCTCCAAATGCCCTCTGCTTTTGTTGTCCTATGAATATATTCATATAATCGCATTGTGAGGGCGTTGTGAGTATTACTCACTGATGGCCTTTATTACTCTTTGTCGATTTACATAACACAGACGATATAATTTGTTTAGTCACTCCGAACACTGAATCTCCATGCTGCACACATAGAGACACACCCTGGCTTTTTATTACATGCCTGTAAATTGATCAAGATGGAAATAATTGCTGTGGCAGCACTGCAGACAAAAAAAAACAGACAGCGGCTGAGTGAAAACCTGTGCACTGTGTTTTTAATATCAATTCATATGCGAGTGCTCTGCAGAAATAACGCGCTGCCCTTCAGAATCTTAAGTGAAGCACAGTCAGGGAGTTATCTCCTCCAACACTATTTTGTTCAATCAGAGGGACAGAGTGGGATCTGCCATATACACCGGGGTTGCTTTGCATGGCTGCTCAAGCTGCAGACACGGGCTAGAAACAAGGCATCTGCTCAAAAACAGCCGATTCCTGTGCCTGTCAGGATAAATAAAGGCTGCAGATGAATATAACATGTTTCAAAAAAATAACTGGAAAAACAAACAGTACTTGTACAACAGAAGCAGCTTAAATGAAGCACGGCGGAATGCTGTGAAAGTTGAATGAGAAACAATTTTGTTTGGATGCATTTTTCTAGCATTTCACTCTCCATTTTCCAAAGATGTGGTAAGTTTAAGTTTCTTAAATTTCGGATCAAGTGTATGCTGATCAGAAAATGAAAAAAAAAAGCACAAAAAAACACAGTGTACAATAACAGTTGGAGGCAGACATCCTCCAAAAGACAGGGAGACAAATCCTGCTGTGCATTTCAGAGGTGGGAGCAGCTTCACATCTGCTCTGGGGGATCTGGTCTACAGCAAAAGACCTCTGATTTGGTAAGGCAGGGGTGGAGGAAGGGATCAATCTTTCCCTTCTGCTTTTCCGTTGCACCATTTAATTGGGGAAAACATGTTTAAATGTGATTAAGAGATCTTGTGGTATGAGATCATGAGTCACAGCAGGAAAATGAACATGTATTGTATGAGTCTTTAAAAAGGTCTGGACCGTAAAAGGCTGCCCGAACAGCAGGGCATATGTACTGATTCAAGATCTTTAAACACTGCTGAATTGCTGCACCAGTGCTTTCAAACTTTACATAATCGTTTTCTAAATGTAAATGTCAAAGCCAGAGCATGGACCACTACGCGTATAGACTTGCTTTCACACCAGGGCCTGTCAACATTAATAGGAAGCTCAAGCTGAGTGGAAAATAAAAAAAAGGCTGGACAATGCCATCTTCGTAGAAAGAGCAGGACCTTTTAAATGGTTTTCATTTTAATATATTTTTTCCATTCATGAGGGTTGTGACTGAAATACCTGTTTTCATTTCGCTGTGTGTATCTTGGTTGGGGGTCAGTGTCTCCATCATTAACGTCAAAGCTTGCCTCCGGGTCCTAAAAAGACACGAAAAGGTCAGACACACTATTTAATTTTCATTATATTATTGTTTAACTGTTGTCCCCATCATGCATTAATCTTTGTCAGAGGGATACGTGTCATTGTAAGTGTTATTTACAACCGTAAAGCATCATGCTGACGAACACATTATTCGGGTATAAGTTTGACACAACGGAGAAAAGAAAAGCGCAGTTTGAAACTGCCTTTTTTCATCATTTATTCTTTTAAGATTCTAGCACTGAGTCAATAAGTCGATAATGAAAAATGAATAAACAACCAGCAAATGTCAATAAGCTCCTTGTTAGACTGACCAGAGAGCGGTACTACAAAGCACGCTCAATACTGCTGGGGCTCCATCGTCTTTAGCTTTGACAAAGCACAAAAATTGAGTCAGAAGTACTGGCACACACCAGGCTTTCTGCTTCTTAAGTATCGTTCATTGTTTTCTGCCAGTGCTCAGTCAGTCAGTCAAGAGGAACAGGTTGTTTTTTAAAGAGCTGCAGCACATACACCTTATAGGGAGAAATAAGCCTGTGCGCAAAGTAAGCTGCAGAAAGGTTTACAGTGTAAACCTGATGACTTTAAACGATGAATTTAGCCAACCTCTGAAATATGATATTGATCCTGAATGAGATCTATATTCATTTGAAAATTATGCTCAAATGGTGTGATCAACTCTGAAATGGTTCTCCATTTAAGGACATGTATTTTATTTTTCTTGTTTTTTTCAAACTAATTCAATTCTTTGTGATGAAAATAATTTGGTCATATGTTTCTTGACAGCTCTTTCTCTTAGATGTAATAATAAAATGAGAAAACAGACTGCTGCAAATAGTGCCAAAACTAACATCTAATTTCAGTGCAAAAAGCAAAAATAAATGTGGGATTTTGTAATAATTCCATAGTTTCTTTTAATGCCAGTGTGGCTGTTATAGACAGTGGCTCAGAAGCATCATTAACAGGTTTGCAACACTGACAGTATTTCTAAAGATTAGAAGTATGTTAACTTTACGGTTTGGTACATAACATACTCCCACAGCTAAGATAGAATCTAAAGAATCTCTAAGTCATTACTGCATGCATAACAAAATGTTCCCCAGAGTGAGCGAGATGCTGAGAGTAAGTTATTCAGATGGTTTTTTAAGATAAAAAAAAGAACTGTCTCTGTAAAGCTCAAAATATACAGTATGCTGTGAACCCACTAATCTTGATAAGGAGGATACCTCACTGGACACTGTTAATGACAAAGTTAGTGAGAGAAGATGTTATCAAATAAACATCAAATTGTAAATAGCATATGCATTACTGCCGGTAAATTTGATATTTACTCACATAATTGTTGATGAGGTCAGGATGGTCCTTTTCGATGCCATCATCCAAGATGGTCACCACCACCCCTCTTCCTGTGTAGCCCTGAGCCCAGGCTGCTTTTGTCTTCAGGTCTTGATGTGTTGGATTGGACTGGAAGAGACGCGAGCCTTTGTTTAGCTGCCAGTCTGATGTGACTGACACCTCCCAGAAACACTTGAACACACAGTTGAGGTTAGCTATCCGCTGAAGCTGTTTAATCGAATGAGCGTCCATGTAACGGTGTTGTGAGAGAAAAGGTGAAAGGCATTCTACTGCTTCTAACTCTCTGTGTTGGACACCTGATACGAGTGAAAGTAGCTGAAATCTGTCTTGGGGATGGAGCTGCATTTAATACACACTAATGCTTTACTATCTTTATGAAAAGATTAAAAAAAATGGTGATTTATTTAGAGAGGTTTGGCCTATGTGTCTGTAGCATCTTACTGTGCCTGGATACTGTTGCGCTACGAGAAACAAAAGAAAAACTGCTTGTTGCAGGTTAAAAAATCTTGGTAATAGCATATTTGTCACAGAGGAAATATGTTTGTAAGAATATATGAGAAAACAAGAAGAAGACAAATGGGGGTTACACAGTGGTAGTAGAAAGTTGTACGGTGACAGGTATGAAGAGAAGTGACTGCCAGAAGTGACAGAGATTGTTTTAAACACAAATGTCTCAGGGGACTAGACAGACAACTTCCTCTGCTGTCTGTGTTGTTTAATGCTCTATGCTACACTCTGAATGTTTAAAGGCTTTCCTTAAACGCATATCATGTTTTTTCCCTTGATTTAATATTTTTTCCCCCACCACATTCAAAAGGGAACATCTCAAATAAACAACATTTAAGATAAAGAAAACCAGAAGGTCATCTTTTGAAGTGGGACTCAGAGCTGGCAATCGGGAGTAAACTGATCAAACATTACTGGCATCATAATAGCTGTTTGTCATCTAAGAAAGCTGAGGAATCAACAAGGTGTCAGCAGAGTTTTGTGGAGCTGCTGTAGTCATGTAAACAGAGGAGATAATTCTTATGTAGAATAGGTGCATAGTTAGAGTAGAAGGCTGGTTGAAAACAAAGCACGAGGTAACAAAGCGTGAACGGTGATGCTCCTACAGTGCTCTAAATGCTGACTGGTTTAAAGTTACCTTGAGTCAGTCACCTGAACCAGAATCTAAATTATTTTTAACACATGGTTTCACTTGATTGCGAAGCGTTTCCACCACAAAAATGAACTAAAACAGGCCTGCCATGACAAAGAGCAATTTTAACATGTCAGACTGTTCCATAAATGACAAAACTGACACCTAAATGTTATTACATTACATTACACTAACAAGACACAGATAAGAATACGTGCCTCTACCTAGACATGCTTCATTTCTTCAAACTTTGTTTTAAGTCAGAAAATATGGAGAATACCTTCAACCAGAAAAAATAGTTAAAGTCCCCAGATAGTCCGAAGTCTAATGCTGAGTGGCAGAGCTGGTTTCAGAGCTTCCACTCTATGGTGACCCGTGTCTGGGATAATTAACAGTATCATTAAACCTGTGCACTGAAACAGGTTTTGGGCAAATTAAAAATTAAATGAGAGTGGTGATTAAAACAACCATATTTCTTGAAAAGCTGCAAATGAAACAGACATCTTGCCAGCATCGTTTACCACTAATGCTCCATAGGTGATACAGTTAAGGAGAAGATGTTTCCTGACTAGTCAACACAAAACCCTTCTTGCCTTGAATTACACACATAATTCAGGAAAAGCTTCTGTTTGTGGCTAAGCTGAAAGAGGCATAGCTTAAAAGAAAGTGTCTAAATCCATGGTTATCTAACTACTGACCTTAATAAAAGAGCATAAAATCTCCTGTCAACATTTAAATAAAATTACATCTTTTTAGAAGACATCTTTCCAAGCTTCAATTGAGTTAGTTAGTTGAGTTAGTTATTGAATGTTTTATTGAATGATATAGAGAAATTGAGAGAGAATGACAAAGATGAGCAGTGACTATAAGGTCTTCTGAGTGCATACTCAGTTGAATACCGTTGTTAATAAAACTAATAATGTCTCTTTTACCAGTGAAGGACATCCAATAAATAATTTTATCCTCCAATTTCAAAAGCTAATAATAAAGACAGACCGACAATGTTTAAAAAGAGAAAAATGAGAGAAAACTACACACCAGGTACCACTGCTTAGGGAAATCTGGGTCTGTGGGGTCTTCAAAGACGTCTCTCTTCTTCCTTGTTTTCACCACTTGCTGCTCCGCCCACAGGACCTGGTGCACAAATGCCGATGCACACACATCCACCCAGAGTACACAGACACACACACCCACAGACAATAGAAAAAAGATGCTTACACAGTTGTCAACACATGATATTGTGTCATTACAAATGTTCCTATTTCATTCATTGTTGGCCCGTCCAAAGGACCGCAGAAAAGCCTGGTCCCAGCTGTTTTCAAAAAGTAATAACTAGATGGAGACGTTGAGATGTGACGGAAACATAATTTCTTTCATTGCTCAGATGGCTGCTGTGGCGCACAGTCTAACAGAGCAGGATCCTTTGAAGCTGAAGGGGGCTGCTGTGATATGCACGGTTTTAGTAAGGCAAGATAATGAGCATGCAAAAATCACATTTGTGGCATTAGTAGAAACTTTACTTTTGAGGTTGTCGAAATAGTTCCACATGAGTACCAAAACTCTCGCCAAAATCATTCTTCCATGCTTGTATCTGCACATATTGGCAGTTATTTCAGACACGAATAGGATTGCTGAAAAAAACAAAACTGTGCAATATTGGTTTTGTGCACCAGAAGATTTCAGCATTTCATATCAAAGCTGTGACACAGAATCAGATTGAAGCATTTTGTAAATCTAAATGGAATGCCTCCTGCTAGTTGAGACGCTTTATCCCACAACTAAATTTAAATTATTGAGCTGGAGAGTGAAAGATACCAAGGAGTGTCCATCCACTGCTCTGCTGTAAATAACCATGATGAGAAAGTGCTTTGTAAAGTCCTGATGAAGTAATGACATTTACATAAATTACTGGACAAAAGATGCATGTGTTCCAAGACCGGATTCAATTTATCAGCAAACCGCTTTCAGAGATGGATTTAGTGCAGATACAACTTGGTACTGCTCTTTCCTAAATCTTCCATCAGAATAAATAAATTCAGTGCGAGTTCTTCTGCTGTGTTTTTTTTAACAGCGGCATATTTAAAACGATATATAAAAAAACTGACTGAGGT
Source organism: Menidia menidia (assembly GCA_907169785.1). Lineage (NCBI taxonomy): Eukaryota > Metazoa > Chordata > Actinopteri > Atheriniformes > Atherinopsidae > Menidia > Menidia menidia. Next base: position 12,716,596 of record CAJRST010022223.1, read on the forward strand.
GATAATGTGGCGTTGGAATGCAGTGGAGAGATATTCTCAACCTTTTCAGCAGCCCATGGAATTATAACTGTCAATTCAAAATGCAACTTTCAGAAAACTTTTCTGGATGTGACATAGCCCAAACATTCAGCTAAAAAAAGAACGAGTCTCCAGCTGAATGGAAAACTGCCTGAGAGAATGAGAGTGTTCGCCATACTCCAAAGATTCAAGATGATCTCATTTGTAAGCTTTACTTTAACATGACTGACCCCTCGGCATTGCATACTACAGGAAGTGCCATGTCTCATATGCACTACAGCTCGTCATTGCAGCTGTTAAAAAAAAACTCTTTTACTATAACGAAACAATAAAAAATAAGGTTGAAATACAGGTTTTCTTGCCTATTGAATTAATAATGCAAAGTCTTGATGAGTTAGCCTGAAAAAAGAACAAGATCTGATTATGTGCTCAAGATCAAGTGATCGAAAATATATAAAACACGAAGAAATAAGCACTACCTGGAGGCCGTGAAGAAGGACAAAGACTGCACAAACAAATGCATAAGAAGTAATCGTAAAGCAGGAGGGAGGTCTCCACATGGGTTAGGGCTGCAATCTGCATGAGCAATAAACTATTTGTTCCATCTCTTGCAGAGGGGCTTGAGGCTTTTTACTGTCTCATGACTAAAGAGAATCCATGCTGGTATTATTTGTAATGTAGAGAGAGTGGTCGAAAGAACTGCTATGTTTTGATTTGTAACCGTGCTCCTACATTTTACAGACCAAAAAATATATTCCTCCAGTGACGAGCTTTACCCGCTTAGTAGACCACACTGACATTAGGCTGACACTGAGTGCAGGGAAAAGCCGACCCCGGAAAGGTTTTCCGTCCATTAAGGGCTAACGCATGGACGGATGACCATCCCTGCTCACATCCCCATCGCCGCTCCATTTAGAAACACCAGCCATCCTCATCATTTTCTGCTACACATACTGGCTATTACAAACCAGCAGTGGCAGATGTACTTGTTCACAAAATATATGACCAAAAAAACGGTCACTGAGATAAAAAAACTGTAATTACTGGTGGTTTTATTATGAATGCCTAATTCAAACAGACTGGCTGTTGTTACCAGTATAACCATATTAACAAATGACTCCGTTATTTACCATCTGCTATGGATTTTTATGCGAAAAAAACACGTTGCAAAAATTATTTGCTTTCCTAATTTACAAGAAAAACAATATTCATAGATCTACTAAAGCATAAAATCAAACTTTTTTACTTCAAACTTGATGTGAAGTTCTGACTTCCACCTAAGACAGTCTGCCCGCACGGTGAGGGCGGCCGCTGCTAGGACTGATGCGGGCCCACAGGCGGTGGCATGTGTGACGGTGAGAGTACATTTCCCATCGCCCACTCTTTTTCAATCTTTGGTTCTTTGTTTCTTGATTCAAGTATATGTGGGTTTTGTTCTAAGATGGTAGAAAAGCATATCTTGTATTATACCACAGTGCATTATAGATGCCTAATGACCCCTCTATGTCGCTTTTTCTCTGCTAATGTCTGACTCCTCTTTTAGTTGCTCATTTTTATGTGTCCAGAAGCATTCCTTGTGTGGTGATTTTGTAAATAATGGCTGACCCAAATGCCTTTGTGTTATATAAATGTTATGCTTTATGCAAATTCATAACCGCCATTAAGGGAATTTTGCAAATACAACCAATAATATTTCCTAACTAGTTCCTGCTAACAAGAACTGTTTGTTCAGGCAAAGCTTGATGTGATCATTGATAGTTTATTCCCTCGAGCCGTACAGTTTCATTTTTGTTTAACAACTGTCTGAAAACTCATTACTCAGCCAGACATTACATTTACCATTGGAACTTCAGATTATTAGAGCTGTTCCCTCAAGCAGAGTGTGAACTCACACAAAGACCTTGACTTGTCACCCGCTAAATCTCATCATTCTGTAGTCCACATGAATATCACTGAAGAATGAAAATGACTATCTTTAGGGTAACGTTATACTTTTTCTTTTTCTTTCACAGTCATGAGACAAGAAATGGAGGCTTAAGGATAACCTGCATATGCCGACATGTGTACAGACAATCCAAACAAGCAGTATTAGATTAGGGAATATGTTAATCTGTTTTAGAGTAATGGTTAAAATTACTGGTACCGCTCATCATTGCTCACATTTTTCAATTAGACTAATAAAGTAAATATGCATAAACAAATGGAATTAAATACATTTTGAAAAGCTATTTTTATATGTGGTAATCTTTATCACCGATTACAGCTCGAAGCTTCTTGCTTCTTCTGATTTGTTTCCATTGTGCTGAAGCAATTTCAGGTTTACAGGAGTCAATCTTGCTATAGAAAGACTTCTGCTCTTTCTAAAAGACTTTGCAGGGATATGGTTTTGGATTTACTACTGGGCAGTTTAGGAGAGACAATCTTTTCCTTTTGGACTATTCTTCTGAGCTGCTGGATGTGTGCTTCGGGTCACTGACCCACTGAGAAACCAAAGACCTGCAGTGTAAACCTAGTTTTCTCACAACAATGTATTTTTGCCATGTAATACCTAGTAATGCTCTAATTCTATCATTCCTTAGACATCTTCAATGTCTCTGGTGTCAGGGAGGTGGGTGTTGACGGGAGGACTCAGTCGCGGAATGAGGGGAAACAAGGTTTATTGAACAAAAACAGGGTGAATGTCCAGACAAAGTACAAAACAAAGCTGTGGCAACTGTGGGCAAAGTAACAAAGCAATGAGCAAACAATACTGTGGCAAAAACTATGACTTGACAAAGTAACAAAATAAAGATAAACAAGACTATGACAAAACGTGACTAAGACTGTGGCAGAACTACGACGAAAACAAACCTGGCGTGGGGTGATGACGGACGAAAGGACAAGAGACAAGGCAAGCAGACAAGAACGACCCCGCACCAGACAAGGGGAAACGAGGACTATTTAAACACATGAGGGAGGGAAACCCCAGGTGTACACAATAGGTAATCAAGACAAGACATTCCCCCAGACGTGACATCTGGCATCAGAGGCAGCAGGGCCGCCAAACAGCTTGAAAGAACAGAATAACAAACAACAAATTGATTCACAGCATTCTGCTTTAGATTCACCAGACGTATCATCTTCAGTCTTTGCTCATGGAGTTCTGCTCGGTTCAGCTTGTGTTGTGTCGCATAAGATAATACCACCACTGCAGATTTTAGGTCAGCTTTTGAAATCTAATGCCCAAATACAGACACTGAGATGATAGAAATAAAAAGTTCTAGTTAGTTTCACATTGTTACTAACCGTTCCTCAAACAGACAGATCGTGAGCCCCTTTCTAAATTGTATTCACTGTTTGAGAGACCATACCATCAGGAATCCAGGCTCGGTATTAAGGAAAAAAGAGCTGAATGCTCCCTCTACCTTTTAAAAGAACTCAGTGTCCTTGATGTGGGAATAATTTGAATTAGTCTTACCACAGAGAAATTGTTCCCCTTTGTCTCTGATTTTTTTAACTGGGCTTTGCCCCTGGGAGGACAGCAGTGGTTCTTGATCATTTCTAAATATGGGTTATTCTTTGTATGATCCAGCTTCAGCTTGCATGAAGTGATTTCCATGACATAATCAACTCTTTTTAATAATGCACCACCGTAGCTCCTGATGATCACAGGAATCCAATATTGACTTTTAGCTGTGTTCCTTGCAGACAGAAAGGTCTCTGGAGTCTCAGATTCTTTTGATATTATGCACTGTGAAAATGAAATGTTCAAAGGCTTTATCTTTCTGAAAAGTCTCCTCCATTTACATTTCGTTTTTCAGATCTTGCACCTCTGAGACTTTTAATTTTCCAACCGAATCCTGTTTTTGATTCAATTTCATGCATTAGTTGCTTTCTATGTTCTATTAATCTAATATAGGTTTATAAGATTTACACATCACTGTATTCTTACTATCTCTATGCCCCAACCTTTTAAAAACTATATGTGAAGTGCATCATGCTTTTTTCCCCCTAAAAACTCTCACTGACTTCTTTGTCCATGATTAAGAAGCATGTTAATCATTCCCAGTGTTAAATGAATGTATTCAACATATTTAGATACATTTTCCTGATGCCACTGTGCAACACAATGCACATGGGTCTAATTTAGCTTTGACCATTAAAAAAATAATTAAAGAATTAATTCTGTTTCTCTTGTGAGTCATTAGGAAAAAATGTATTAGCAGGGATGAGTGAGTTTGAGGTTGGAAAGTACTTATGTTATTGGTGTTGGTCTATTTATTTCGTATGATTGCAATAACAGTTTGGAACAATCCCAGGTTTCTAAAAATAGTGAAATGGAGAGAGAGACTTTGATAGATGTGGAATAACTTCCCTCTGAAACACGGTAGTTAGCTGCCCTATACTGGAATTTATACAAAATGAACAGCAGCCACCCAAAACAAATCAATTATTTCCCTGGTGGAGAGGATGGGGATGTGGAGAGGAGATGACAAACAATCCTTGCAAGCGTAACAGTAAAAGCTTATGCAGCTGCCAATGTCATAAAGCCACAGCGTTATTATTCAAAGGGAATGGTGATAAGCGACATGTTGGTGCCAAAGAGCAGTGCAAAACAGACAACGGAGGAAATGTAAAATGTAGATGCAGGATTAAGGAGAGGAAACTGTAAAAAGGCCAAAGCTTGCAAATGACTCATCTAAATCCGAACATTCCTTTTGTACCTTTTAAATCTATTTTCTCTGAACCATGTGAAGTGTAACCTATTATTTTTTTTTGTTCGAGGGATCAGATGGCCCCGTAGATCAAAACGAGTTAACAAATGCATTTAAGTCAAAAACACAAAAGCACAATCCCACTCCATCCTATTGTGGTGTCTTTTTGGCTGTGGACATACTTTGCCTGAGGTTTGTTCTTCTTCCATTTGTGTGGGTGGGTAGGTAACTCTGGGACAAGCGGCTGTTCCTGAGCCAGAAACCCAATGCACTGAAAAGATGAGGGTTCAAGTGCCTTGTTATCTCGAACTACTGACTTCTGACTGGGACGAGCCTGTTAGACAGAATCTATTTTGTCATGAGAGGGGAGACAAGGCTTTATGGTTCAGCTGCAGGCTTCATTTCTCACTCTATGATGCTCTCAATTGTTTTTGCCTAATTTGAATACATACAAAAAAACTCAATTTTACACTTGCTGATTAATTCAAGTCCCCGAGAGATACATATTAGAGGAAGAAGCACATCATATATCAACTGTTTCTCAGTTGAGCAGTAATTTTACTTGGTTAATCCTGTATTTTGTCTTTCATTGTTCCATCCCAATCCATCAGAGAATAACACAAATAATTACACCTTCACTAGAGGCGATTTCAAAACCTTTGTAAATGTCAGTACCCTTGGCAGATCACGCAGACTACATTGTTTGAGGCAGTACAACCAAAACTATTACCTTATGCTCATTTTACCTTTAGTATGAAGGCAGACACCGAACCAGCATGCTCACTGAGATTAGTCTATTCTCATTTAACATGACCCTTGCCACTTCAGTCCTCACTTAATGTCATATCTCTGTAATGATGTTTTGGGGGGCCTTGGCAACTGTCAGAGCACATCAGTTCAAGTCAAGAAGTCCTCAGCCTTCATGCAAATGAAAAGCTCGAGAAAAATCTTCTGGCCCTGCTTTGCATGTTTACTTAGCTACGGATGGATGGACCTTTTTCTCATTTCATAACAACCCCCCTTTTAGGGGAAGGCAGGTGTCTCTCATGACACTTTTAAAAGCAGCAATTACCACAGCTGCTTTTCTTGTAACAAGCACAAACATGGCAGCTGCGTGAAGATGGGTCGGAAAATACAGGGTTTGCACAAGCTAATGGTGTCGCAGACTGTCGAATTGTATTTGAATTTTTAAGCATCAGGTTGACTGTAATGTAGGGAAGGTTTGTTTGAGAGACAGGTGGAGCGAGCGGATGGACCAACCCATTGTAAAAGTGAACAAAACAGGGGTCTAAGATAATACTACAAGCAGAAAAGTCTCTTGCAACCGCCTCACATTGAGTTGTCGTATAAAACAAATAGGTCTCTTCTATAGTTGAGACTTTGCTGCCACTCATATTAAGTGAATAAATCAATACTCTATCTGTAATTTGTTAGTGAGTGAATCTTATTTTCTCCTCTTCGTTCCCCCATTCTCTAAATATTTTCTAAGCCTGCGTGGCACTCGCAATTAAATTTAATTTGGGTTCTGAAAATAAAAGATAGTTTATGGGAGAAAAACAAGAATAAATCCTTAAACTACTTGCCCTTACATTTAAGAAAATAAATAATATATTCAAAAATACTTTTGTGAGTGTTAAAATAACCAAAAGAAAAATCAACTGTATTATGCTGTAAATCCAGACTCCCTCACCTACAGGTTTGTAAATTCAGAGCGATGTGTTAATTCATTTTCTGTACGTGGGCACACAATTTGAGTCCAAAGAAAAGTTTCTCAAATCTCTGTTGCTCTCCTGGTGATAAGACTAAAGAAAAAAAACAGCAAAGGGTGAGATGTGCCTATCAAAGCCTGTGGAGATGCATCTTACCCCTCATGGTTCTGCATAACAAACCATCTGTTGTGTTAGGTCAGGCAAGGTGAGTTCCTGGAGAATCGTGGGCTTTTTGTTTAATCAGGCTTTAATATTTTGCGGTTAACAATAGTTTCACAGGATTTCGGGACACTCAGCAGTGAAGGCGTGCGCTTGTGCTGGGAGAGAGATGAGCTCTGGATAGCGCTGACAGGGTCTATGAATTTTTACTGATTAGATTTTAAACTATGACCCCCTGCCTGGTTGAGCCAGGCTAACACCTCTAACCTTGAAAAAAAAAACACCACTTATCCCCCTCAGGGTTTCTGTTGACCATGGCTGGACACAGATGATGTGAGCTCACTTTACAAGTCCAGGCTCAGATGGTCTGAGCACCAGGCTCATTGAAGCTTAGCTGCAGTTCATACAATTCCAGACATTACACTCACATCCTGCATTCAGATTTTTCATATTGTCAGTTTCTCCTCTAGATGTCTGACAAACAGAAATCCAATTGTCAAATGCATTTGCAATCTGACTAATTATATGGGAACTCTATAAAAACATGAAGAGTTGGTCACTTGAGTGTATAAAACCAAATTGGCACATAAGCAGGCTTCTGAAAAATCAAACAAAGCCCAGTGAAGAGAGCTGAGCCTTTATGCCATGGCAGAAGTATGATGCAAATGAGCCTTTCTTATCAACTGCAGGTTGGCCATTACATAATTGCAGCATTCTAAATTGTGCTGAGTATGCAAACAGAAACAATGCACTCAAACTTATGATTTCTTCCAGGGAGCACTTCAGTAACCCCACTCGTCAGACCAGGTCATTTCCGAACATTTTAGTAGCTATTTTTCTGATTTGGGAGATCATTCCAGAAAAATACATATTTGTATACATCTCGTCTCTGTTACTGTCCATCTGGACCTGGAAACACTAAGAGGAAATCCCATGGTTTTCAGCATTGTGTTGGAGCCTTTGTAGCAGGATGTATCTGTGAGGGTGATAAGTCGAGCCCAGCGCTGCAGAGAGCATCTCTGTCATGTCGCCTGCCTCAGACTGTGCAGTTTAATGTGGTGACAATAAAAGGACAAAGCATGGTCTTGAGAGGGACATGAGCAAACCTTTGTTTTCAGTGTGGAGAGAGAACATGACGACAAATATCCCATTTTGCACATTGACAGTTCACTGAACTGGGCAAAGAAAAAAAAAATCCATCCTCAAGAGAAAAAAGAGGTGTCCCTATTTTTCCGAGGCAGCTGAGATCTTTAAACATGTGCTGGACATACACTGGATACTTTTATGAATCTCTAATGTTTTGTGCCATGTTCTATGGTGTTGCTTCCTGGAGGAGCAGACTTTGGGCTGCCCAAGCCAAATGACTGAACAAACAGATCCTCAAAGCCAGTCGCATTGTGGGAGTGGAATCAGACAATCTGGCAGTGTTGTCAGAGAGGACACTGTTGTCCAAGGACAATATTGGACAATACTACAAACCCCCTCCAAGATGTGCTGATCAGTCACAGAAGCAATTTTATAACAGAGATGCTGTGTCTCACACTATATCTGAGGATAAGGTCTGAAGAAGTATTATTGTTACCAAGAGCCATACTTGTCACATTCATTCCAATGACCTTTCCCTCAGAGCTTGAGTTCCAAATAAAAGAAAAGTGCTCATCCATACAGCCTGCAAAAAGGTTTACCACTAAATGAATTCAGTGACATTTTAACCCTTCCATTTATGTCTCTCATGGCCAAACAAAGAAAGTGTTGAATAGGTTTGGAAAGCACATTCACTTGGATTTTGGTAAAACCTGTTGTTTTGCAGTGCTTATTAAATAAAATATCCCACATAATGAGACCTTTTCCATAGAGCAAAATGTTATTTTTATGAAAGGATTGTGATATTAGAAAATCTCATACCGCCTTCACAGCACAGTAAGGTAACAATCAAATAATTCCCCATCTCGTTAAAATTTTTATGCAAAAGCAAGTGTTTTTTTCCTCTTCTCTAAAACTCATAACCAGTGTTTGTGGTTGATGTGCTTTGACCTCAACGCTAAAGATAAAAATCATGGATGTGAAAACCAGCTGAGGCTTTATGTTAGAATCTTAGCTTAGAATAGAGTTCTCAGACACTGAGTTAAATTTGTTAGGACATTAACTCAACAATCTTACATGTCAAAGTTGTATTTTCATTGCTGAGACTTCCCCTAAGGAGGTAGATATTTTTGAAGGGGCCAGAAGCACTATGGAGGATTCTATCCTGAGAATCACTGGACATCTGGTATTTTCAAGTTGGTGCTAGTAGCATTGAATATTTCTGTCTGATCGAATATATGGAGAATCTTTGTGTTTAATTGTTAATGGGGCATGTGTGCACTGTAACTCAGATCTGGTCTTACAACGAAATCCTACCAAGTCAACAGGCAAGACAAAAATAAAACTCACAATTTTCAAATGGCTTGATTGATTTTTTAAAGTACAGCAGACTAAAGAAATTGAGTAAATATAAATAGAAGATAATGATAAGATTATAAAAGGTAAAACTGTGTCTATTTGGATGTGCGATGAACATTCTGTGCTTTTGGCTGTTTGTGCATGTGCATCTTCTGTTTCTGCTTTGTTTTATGTCCCTTACATGGACACATTTTTTAATGTGCATGTTAAAAACATATATTTTTTTGTTAGTATCATGGATACAATCGAAATTCAAAATAATGTTTTCAACAGAAATTTCTTGGACCTTCTGAAAACGAAATGCATTCTGCAACTGTTAAAAGTGTTGCAGATTTAGAATTTTTAACTTCTCCTGATACAGACTTTTGATCAATAAAGACCATCTGTGATGAGCGGGTACTGCCAGTACAAAAACAATATAGATACATCTGGCGGCGTGAGCCTGTTGACTGATTAATCTCCTGTAAGAAAAACAAGTGGTGATTGAACAACATCTGACAGAAAAGGAGGTTGTTCCGATTTCTATTTTACTAATTTTCCAAGTTAAGACTGCATTAACGGTTTAAAAAATATTCTAGGTTTTCTAAGCTAATGCCAATATGAAATAACTGCACAAACTGGTTTAAAACAAAAATGTGTGGGAAAGCGTGCCTGTTTACTTTAGTTTGAATATTTACAGCTATGAGATGCTTTGGACTGGGTCAAGGGGACAGATGGAAGGACGAGTGTGTGCTGTAGGATTTGACAAGCTGTCATTGGTGCAGACATCCTTTTTTCTCCTGTGATAAACACACAGTCACTGTGTAATCCAATCTGTCTTTTGGTCTTTTGTTGCCAATATGGAGTGCCATGGTGAGGCGTGTGAGAGCTGACAGGAGTCTTACCTGGGCTTCTTTTTGCAGTCTGATGTGCATCCCCTGGTGGCTAGACAATGACCTCTTCTCCACAGCGTGATGCTTGAAGTGATAATAATCTCCAAAAACCTGCGCGAACACAATGGGAAAGACAGTGAATTCACCTGCAGCAACAGGATGGTCAGATAACACTGTGTGCTCACCAAAGCATTCATGTGAAGAAAAGCAAGCGTAGAGATCTTCTAACAAAAAAAAAAAGTAAACAAAAGAAATCAGCGCAAACACACACGCATTCACCGACGGGAAGCCGGCCTGTTCTGTCAGAAGGAAAAGCTATTACATCCTGTGAATCTTCTGCGAAAGACTAACATTCACATTATAAAATTTGTCGACATGAGACATTAGTTGAAGTCTTACTATGTGGTGAATTTACTGGTCAGGTTAAAACATTTGAACAGAGCTTTGGATTATGTCTCAGCTTTTCAGCATGAATGATAAAATAATTACTCTTTTGCATCTGCAAAACCCAAAGTAGCACAGCTATCCTGGAGGTGACGAAATCAGTTTTACATGCTGTTAAAAAGAAACACCCAAGTGTTACTTTATCAAGACCTCCAGTACACAACCACAGATGGACTCTGTTGGGCTCATAAAATAGCTTTTTAAGGACACCTGATTGGTTGACAGCTGCCACCAGACTGGCCTTAAAACTCAGCAGGTGCGTACTTTTCATTAGCGCTGCTGTTCGGCAACACACTGAGCAACCCCAGCCTCACCTTGCCATGTCAGAGACCTGAGAGCGGGATGGCAACTAATTAATAAGAGCTAAGTGTGCTGAAACAGACAAAAATAACAAAAGGTGAAAGAAGAGCAAGATGGGGAACAGCCCAGCCATTCTTTTAATGGGTGTATTCGCAAGAGAGCAGCCTCCGTTTGAGCAGGAAGCTTTGCAATCTGTACAGTCGCGCCACTGGGGACTATCTCACCTTCACCAGCTCAGTGAGGCAGAGGAAGAGAGAAGGGAGGGGTGGAGGGAGGCAGGTGGGGAGGGGTGAAGGGGGATCCGGGATTTGACAGGCCGACCAGGCAGGATGGATGTGTGTGAGGGTCTAGAAGAGCAGACGCAGCAGGATGGAAGGCTCTCCTGGGGCTGGAGGCTGATTCCGCAGGCAGGTTGTCTGCAAGACGACCACGCCGGAGGCCCCGGCTAAAGGGCCGAGCCCGGGAGCGCTGACAGAAAGCCCCGATCCTGTTGCCAGCCAGCTTGACTTCATTTGTCAAATATTTTGTAATTAAGAGCTGATTTGAAATCACTTGCTGCGATCATTTCCATATAAATCAAAGGAGGTTAGATTTAGATGGCTGTTTGGCAAGGTTTATCTTTTTATCTCTGAGCTCACGGTGCACGCAGTTATAGTACGAAAAGATGAACAAGGCTTTAGTTGTGGGGGGCCAGCTTTGTAAAATCGCAAGCCTGAATTATCAAAAAAGCAAGAAAAGTGAAAAACATAAAAGACTGAACCTTATGGCTTATATGTTTATGAATTTAGACGACTCTGAATAGCAAATTGAGCCCGTAAAAGGACAATCTAACACGGGCAGGACAGGATATTGACTCAAGGATGACACTGTTAAATAAGACAGCAATTCAGCAAATGATCTTGAAGATGGCCAGCCTTAAAAATAACATCAAAGGAGAAAAAAAATATTAACAGGTACACCACAATATAAGACTGAGGGGTGATGAAACATATGAGAGTGAAAATGAAAGAGACCCACTTTCACAGTGATTGCAGCAGGGCAGAAAGCTAATTAGCTCTGCACCGGGGTAACTTTTCCGTGGAACACACCTATCTCCCAGAGTGCTGATGTCCTCATTTAGAACTAGAGTCTACAGGACTTGGGGAATTGAGATGGAGACAGAGCTGCAGCTGAGTCATGTTTCTCCAAAGCTTGGACCACAGTGAATCATACGGGGTTTGTTATGCCTGTGAAAGTGCGTGTGTGTGTGTGTGTGCGTATGTGTGTCAGTGATAATAATTGAGAGCGCTGTAGGTCATTAGTCACCCTGCCACTGTGCTATGAGTCTGCATTAGAGGCACCGTGCCCTTTGCACTCCTCACTGAACACAAGCTGAGACCTCTCACGTTCAATCTAATTTCCACCTTGAATATTTTCATTTAGTTTTTAAAGTAAACCTGCAATACTTTGTGCTAAAGGAAAACAAAACAAGAATGACTAATAACTAATTAACAAATAAAAAATGATAAGGGTTCAGTTGACATTCGCAGGTATACCGTGCTCTTCAAATATTTTTTTATAATGTGTTGGTCATAAGATGTGAATGAACCAACAAAAGCTAATAACAGATCCTAATGGAATTCATTTTCATGAATAATTAAAACTATATGGTGGAATTATGTTCAGCAGAGAGGAGCATAATGCTGGTCATGGGTTTCATTAAGATTAGCTTTAATTTCTGAATGAACAAAATTAAAAGAAAAACATCCTTTTTCATTTGTGTATTAACCATAATTGTGTTCAATAAAAAAAAGGAATTCAGTGAAAGGAACATTAAGCAGTGTACATATCTTTAATTTCCTATAATCAACACAATGGGTAAAAATGTGACTGTAAATGTGACTTCAAGCAAATATAATTTATTCATACTTTATCAACTAAAAGAAAATGTCATGCTTACATCACTTTGGTATCAACAAGAGAAGCTTATGAATCCATCAAACCGGCCGTAAATCCAGACTTTGAATTAAGGTCAAAAGGACTCGAAAATGAAAGATGAGCGAAACTGGATGATCTCATCATAAAAAGCCATGTCTTTAGCCACATTGTAAAAGCTGGTTTTAATTTATCTGAGAATACTGACAGAGAGAAAGCACTTCGTGGGTGGATAATCTTTCATTTGCTTAGGAAACCATTTCCTATAATGTATACTCGTATTGAAGGTTTAAAAAAAGCACGAGGAGAGAGATAAAACCTGAAATGCAGCTACAGACATGACCAGGGAACCACCCCCTATTTTAATCACTTTTCTTTTTTTTTGAGAAGGACACAGATTTGCATCTTAAAGCTTTTGGTTGGATTATCCTAAAGGTGGCTAAATGGAATCATTCATTAAATTAATTTGTCAAATTCACTAATCTACTTTTAATGTCATGTAATGTCAAGTAATTTTAAGCCTACCTTTCAGCGTTTGACAGTGAAAGTAAAAATACTTCATTAGGAGCCAAAACCTAAAGCGCTGTCATACTGATAAGCCTGATAAGGCTTCAAGGTGACTAAAAGCAATGTGTCTCCTATTTTCCCAGATTTTACAGCATCCTGTTCGCGGGACCATGACACGACGTGTGCAGTGGTCTCCGGGCACTTACAGCTCCACATGTTATGTCAATATTGGCCTGGGAAGATTGGCCTCAGATCAGTGGTGCTGAAAAGAGAAACGGAACAAGCTTTCACTGTCCTGGAACCTAACGCTACTTCACGTCTCACGGTATGTGCATATACCCATTTAGGTGACTCTCAAATATTACAAACTGAAATTACGTTAGGGAAAGCTATCTCACCACTTTCTCAAGCCAGCGAAGACGAAATTATGCAGTGCAATTGTTGAGGAAAGAGCGTGAAAATTGTTTAGTGTCCGACAGTCCGTGGCCATCTTGAATCACTGATAAGACAGCACAATAAAATGTTATCATTTCATCTCTTTTACTTATCACTACATTGTAATTCTGCAGAGTGAACTCCAATTTTCAGATGGCTGTTAGTGTGGAAAGCATAGGAACATAAGAGTATGGATTCCAGTGGACTTGTGTGTTAGTGTATGTGGTAATTACACATTCAGACTGAAGGATTATAGAAAGATATACCACATTAATACATACAGTGGTAATCAGCAATAAGTGTATTCCCTTTATCTGACTGAAATAAAAAAGATGTATATAAAAATAATTGGAGCTAGTGCCAGTCAAACTCATCTTCCAAAAAAAAAAACCCAACGCCAATGGTTAATTAGTGGAGCAGTAATTTACACAATGAACACCTTTAGTTCAAAGTCATTGATCTTGCGGTTGTCACCAGCTTCAATAGTCGATGGTTCAGAAGGCACATAGATGTGTGAGCCCCGCTCTATTCTTCAGCTCTTCCACACTACTAAGGCACTCAGAGGCAGATTCTGGTGCACATCTAAGATAGAAATGTCAGAGGCACAGCAGAGCTCATTGATTGCCACGCAGGCCGCCAGCCTCGCTTTTCTTTCACTTCTCCTTTTATGGATGTTGCCATTCCTTTCATTTGTGCTGCTTATTCCCACAAAACACACAAGAACGAACCTGCCCCCCCCCCTTTCTTTGTTGCACATCGATGCAACAAATGTGTGGTTGTGTGTTGGTACAGTGCGATATGTTCTTTCGACTGTTAAAAAAACCACGCTGTTGATGTCCGCTGAGCCACCAGGCTGCCGTCTTTTGAACTAATTACATCCGCAACTCTGGGGTTCCACTTGAGAGTAGCTCATTATTTTACTCTCAAACAGAAGCTAATTGAGTGTTTTCAAATGAAGGGTAATTATTTGTTTGCATCTTTGCTCTGATTCTATTCAGCAACTCAGGAGACGTTTTGTCTTGGGGAAAGTTGAGACACAAAAAAAATCAGTTTTGGCTAATTATAAGGGTAAAAAGCAAATGTTTAACTGTATGCCTATGAGGACTTGTCCCTGCAGTTGTTGAATCATGAGAAAGAGGTAGCAGACAAGGTGGAAAAACCAATGAGGCCAAATCCTATTCCATACAGAGTATTTGCATGAGCAACTGTGTGGAAAAAGCAGAGTCCATCAAACCTATTCCAACACAAGTGGAATATGAAAGGAGGCAGGGAAATGACATGGGAAATGGGTAGGTGAAGGAAATATATCATAGGAGAACAGATAAGTGGGGGAGAAGGCGGAAAACTAATGATTACAAAAAGGCATGTGTCACCAGAGGAGAGGAAATACAGAGCCCCAGTGATGCCTGACCTTTTGCTAATATTACCATAAAACTGAATTCATACATATTCTGGCTCTGTAAATGGGTGGTGCCTTAAAACTCCTAACAGTGACATGACATAACAGATAAGATATTGGGAGTCTAGTATCTCTTGATGGAGTGGGTTTGGTGTAAGAATAGACTGTCAAATGAAATAGGCAGAATATGTGAATATTAAGCATTTGCGTCAGAAAGAAAAAAAAAAAAGAAGAAAGGGAAAAAAAAAAAAAATTCATGATGTCGTTTATCTTTGTGGTGTGACTTTTCGGCGAACAGATAAGGAACAGTGCACGGAGAGGTACCTTATCAAACACAAAACACATACACACACGACAGAGAGAGAGCTGGATCATCACTCATACAACTCTTGTAAAAGAGAGGCTCAGAGATCCTGCAAGTAACAGGAGCTCCCGAGTATGATTGCGTCTCAAGTAAGAAACTCATTGCAAAGAATATACGGCTGCCAGTGTGGGAGACTGAGAGGGATTTAGAGTAAAAGACTGTGTGTATGGGAGAAAGTGTGGCCTGTTCTGGTAATGGTAAAATCAGTAATCATTCAGTTAAACTACTGTGATATTGGAGTGCAATGAGAGGGAAGTCCAAAGGCGAAGGAAGCCAGGCATCAGCCCCCAACATGCTACTCTTACCATTCACGAAGCAGCAACCAGGAAGAGAGAGCAAAAGGCAGCAGCAGACAGAGTTCAAAATATGAGCGCAAGGAGGATGAAAGGGAGAATAACACACATTCAGATTCGCCGGTAAACAGAATCTTTATTAAACCTGGGGGCACATGGGGCCTATTCCTTTTTCAAAAGAGGGAGAAAAAGAGGAGATGTTACAAAACATGTATGGGATTTCGGCGGGAAGAAAAACGGGCTGAGATCAAATTGGGTTGATTTTCAAGCCGCTGGGAGAGAGGCAGTACAAACAGACATTCTGAACTGATGAACAGGATCAGTGCTCCTTGGATGTTAAGAGGCAGTGCTGGGAATGGAAAAAAAAAAGATAAAAAAAGAAAAGAGTGCCACCACAGTTTGCACATCTGACAAAGAGCGAGGGAATGAGGTATGGCATTATGTAAATGAAGAAAAAGGAAAAAAATGCTCTGGAGTAAAAAAATTAAAACCCTTCCCTGCAACTGGAAATCTTCTGGCATGCTGAGTATGTCTGTGTTTAGTATTCCAAACAGCGGGGCATCACCAGTGCAACATGTGAGCTGTTGGCCTTCACTTTATGCCTGAAGATGAAGTGCTGGCTTGATTGCAATGTCATGAAAATTTAAAAGCAACTCTGAACTGAGGCGACTGCAACCACATGCTGCGCTTTATGCCATCATGCCAGAAAAAAAAGAAACTGCTTTAAGTTATTAGAGTCCTCGTGGTCTGATGCCTCTTAGGGTCACAAAAAGAGCTAAAAAGGGAATAAAAGTACTGGTTCTTGTTAGAACCAAACTACAGTCCATGAAAAATCAATATGAAGAACACTCAAAGCTATGTCCTATTGATTTTTCATAGACTCAGATCAGTCAATCTATCAATGCAAGAGGAGGAGGCAGAAACACTGAGAACGGCTGTGGGAAAGCAGCAGAAATTATCATCACTGAAAAGGAAATGTGCAAAATGTCCTCTACCTCATGTGTCCTTCTTTCAAGGGCTCAGCTCGGGAAAATGGAAGCTGTCAGCACCTTCAAACATAAAGAGAGAAGATGCTACGCTGCTGAGAAGAAAAAAAAACTCAAATCACCACGCAAAGATGAGGAACCGCTAGTGTGCATGTATACTGACACCTCAGTGGTACAACTCTGTCGCCCTCTCTGAGTGCGGGTTAGGTCAATGGAAAAAACTAAACCAAAACAACTGCTCCCTCAGAAGGTGGCCGGCTGTGGAGCGCTGGGATTCTGTAAGGCTACTGGATTATTCATCTGTGTAATTCAGCCCACTGCCCTTTTCCACATCAGCTATTCCGAAGTGGCTGAGACCACAACATGCCCTGTCAGGCTCTGTCACACCAGTTTGCAGGAAACTGGACTAAAGAGGTTTCACTTGCATTTCCATTCACTTCTCATCAATTCATCCCTTTACTCTCTGTCTTTCCCTCACCCCAGTGAGTCTTCCTCTGGCTCCATTTATTAATACCGACAAGTTCAGTGGTTATACTTCATGCCTCCCCTCATGCTGAGGCTTTTCTGTAAATCATTGGTGCCTTCCAGTCTGCTGACAGAATCCAACTGTATGTGAACGCATTACAAATGATCACATTTATCTTTTGAAAGCCTAGACACGGTGGTTTCTAGCTGGCTGGAATCTGCCTGGAGTGCAGAGATGTCTCGCCCTGGCCTGCATGGCTCAAATGTTTTGGGGGCACCTGTTGTTGCTGGAAACGTGCAGAAGGTCAGCCTGAATCCAGTCTTGCTCCATGAAGATAGCCCTGTCTCCAGCCCGGGGTCTCGTCATTTCAATAGACTGAAGGCACTCCGTGTTTCCTAAAACCACATGCACTGTCTCATTTGTGGCCCTGTTTCAACAACTTGTAGTCGTTTCCAAGCACATACAAAAATGTGTGATTTTTCAGTTATACTACAAATGCAACAAGCAGAGAAAAGACTCGTACAAATATTACTGTGCATGGCATGAAAAGCATTTAAATATATTTAACTGCAAATATTTGCTTATTGTATAACTCTTCTGTTATGATAATGAATAACAGTTTTTAACTGACAAATTAAAAGTTATTTTAGTCCCAGTTTTGCATACAAACAATATTTTAAAGATGCACTGAAAACTCCCTGCTCTGCTGTGCAGATTTGGCTGCCATGGTGATAGCAACCATTCGCTTAAGGGCTGGTAGAGGATTAAGAAAATATTATCACAAATACAGTGTTAGTGTTACATATACAAGCGAATAATGTATTTCCAATTAAAGCTGTCAATCCAAGCGTAAAAATCCATGCCCTTCAATTTACAAAATGACCAAAGTACACAAAGTGAAAGACCTTTAGTGTCTGAACACTGTTATCTGTTTCTCTGTGTTCCAATGTCAGCAGGGAATACTAATAGAATACAGGAATAAAGTTAGTTCTACAAAGGCAATTGTCAAAAAAGTGAGCTGGCATAAACAACATTATGAAAGACAACTTTCTCAGATGGCATGGACCCTGGTCTTTAAAGGCTTTCTTTCCCCACAGGCATCAAGTGTGGACAAAATGAGCCACTTGGGAGTTAAAGAACATTAATTTCATTTCATCTTTTGACATCGTTTAAAAACAGTTCTAACTTACAGGATGGATCTGTCACATGGTCATATCCACTCAGATCACATGTGAGACACTCTGAGAATAACTATTATCTATGTTGTCGTATAAAGATCGCTGTTTGTTTTATCTCTATACGGTCACAGTACAGTGTAGTCTGGAGAACTAACCTATACTATTTGCGACAGACGGAAACGGAGTCAAGCCACAACAGCTTCTTTATTCATGATATACGACTCTAAACTTAACATTATAGCACGGTATATAAATCTAATGAAGCAGAAATACAGGGACTAAACTACCACTCGTCTTTGCATCGTGGGCCATATGAGTTTGTGTGGCAGTACAAAAGACATGAGAGCACAGCACACTTACTATAAAGGACCCCGGTGCAAAGTCCCATGATGGCCTTCATAACAATGATAAATGGCTAAAGCATTGTCGAAAACTACAGCATATAAACAGCGCATTCAGGATTTTTTCCATCACACCTCGGTTGGGAGCATACCACAGAGGATTCCTGTAAAACAGGCGTAGGGAATTAACATCTGGAAAGCATTATGTTCTCAACCCTTTGTTTTGCGATTCACACATTGACAACAGAGCCACATGCAGTCTTTGCTAAAAATTGAGCAACCTGTAATTTACTCCTACAGCAAAAATTAAAAACAGAACCACAAGCAGAATTTCATCAGCAGTTTTGAATGGCATCTTTGAAACCGTATCTAATCTTTTCTTAGCAAAAGCACTGTAACATCTCCTGTACACCACTTCTCCATTTATCTGAGTACAGTGTTCATTTGCCTGAAAAATAAACCAAAAATGTTTTTGCAACCTTTCATGGCCACATGTGGATTCAGCTGTGTTATTTGTTGCTGCAGAAAAAATAGGCCAGTTCAATTGCTTAGAAATGTTTGTAAATGTCTGGGAAATGAAGTATTCAGTATTACATCATGTCAAATCAGTTCAATCTATTTTAATACAGTGATTGCGGATAAGGGACTTAAAACCATGGACACCATCATACACACATGTATGGTGTATATATATATATATAGATATGTAAGTATAACACATATGTACATGTTTAAAAAGTATGTTGAGATGAAAAAGGTTTCACTAACAGCAGGAAAGAATGGGAGAATCAGTGAATTCAGAAAGTCAGTGGAGGCCATTTTCCACAGTCGCCGCTTAAACTACTGAATATCTGAGACAAATTCTACATCAATGGCTGAGAGCCTTAAGGATGTAGATCCATTTGCATCAAAAACCCTTGATGTGTTCTTGGTCAACTGCTGCATTCTTTTGTGTCAGTTTTACTGAGAGGATTACAATCCGACGAGAGCCAGAGTCATTTAAATTTTAGAGAGCGTGGCTCACGCAGCATTACAATGAAGAACAAGAATGGGGTGAATGTGCAACAGTACTCTGTATTCATCCCCAAGTGCGGTATTCTTACCACATGGCAGCGACTCTTTCTACATTATTCAGGCAGTGAATGATCGGGTTTATTATAACTTCAGCACACATCGCCTATTCTCGGGTGGAGGGCTACATGACAACCATCCACTGTCTGGACATAAACAGGAACTCTAATGATTCCATGTGGATCTTTAGCAGCAGATTAGACCACTGTGGACTTTTACTTAAAATTCTTTTAGAATAATTTTAGAACCTGACATTTAACTGTAAGTGCTTTACACTTCTGTGTAACGCATTTACAGCACTTACCTTCAGTGTCATGCTTTCCTTTATTGTTATGTTATGTAAAGTCCTTTAACATGTCTAAAAGTAACTGCACTTAATGGCAGAAATGCAATTTTCCCTTGATTTGTAATAAAAATATCCACCTTCTTTTGGCAAATTACAGGAAGATGCTAACTAATCACTAATAGAGCTTGAGTCAGAGAGGAGCGGTTGTGGAGCTTGTTATTTCACCATCAGTCTTCGTGTCTCGTCGCTCCGAAATCGCATCACTCTGCAATTGATCAAGTGTCACGCTTCAGGGGGAGCCTGATAACACCAGCATCTCAGACCTTTTACTTCTCCACTTTGCTTTCCTGGAAAGGTCATATTTTTACTGTAGAACAAAGTAGACATAGCTGGGCCCAACTTTTTCTCGCATGATATTAACTTGTCAGACTTTGCTGTGGGGGGAAGGGAAAAACAGAGAAGAGATCACGTAGAGCCTGGGGCCCGGCTGTGTATGACAATGAATGCTCCTGGTGCTTCTTAATGAACGTTTCACTTGATTTGTGCTTCGCTTGGTAATAGAAATCATATTATTTCCCCTCCCACGCAAATACTTCCACGCAGCAGAAAACTGCAGTGAGGTCAGGGAACTTAGTCATTTGCATTTTCCGGATTCGTTTTCCTTTTTTCCCCCCTATGCCTTACTCGGATTAACACATAATAAGAGGAGTAGCATACTGATCCGTGATATATTTACCCGTTCCATATGAACATTGCTGATACGATGAAAAAATAATTATTATTTAGAGATAAAACATTCATGATTAAACGGACCTATAGCGTGTTATGGATGTATTCCATTTTTTCTATTTCCATTCCTATGTGAGGTCCTTCATTTTGATGCATGAGAGTCGATTTGGAAAATTAGGCTTTCTAAAGCAAATGTGTGCAAATTATTTATAGGTACATACGATTAGCCTACTAGCTACAATTTACAGCCTGTGCTCCTGGTTTATTTCTGAAACTCTGCATTCTTTCAACAGCAATACATCATCAGAGCTGGTAATGACGTAATCAATATATATCCTCAGATAAAAATAAAAATGTTAAAATTATGAATGCAATGTAGACATTAAATCTTGGATCTCTACAATTAAGCAGAACAATTTTTTCTTTAGAAATTAACTCTGTGTGTGTTACATTTGAGGAGGTATTAAATCATTCATGTCAAATTGACAGGTTAGATGCAAAACAATGCAGGATGAATCAATGATGTTTTGCTTTTGGCAGAAAAACAACCCAATATCATAAGAAAGGCATAATGCCTGAGTATCAAATAACAGGTAAAATCACGACTTCAAAGATGGATGACAGAAATTGGGCAGAAAGCATAAAAAACTAATAACTCCCTAATAATGTGTCTTGCATTCTCAGACACAGTCAAATTATTTAGTGTTTGTGCACTTGCGGCATTCCAGTGAGGTGTACAGAGGCTCTGACAGCAGAATGTAATAATAGCTGAGCACTGCTGTGATCTCTTATTCCCATCAGTGGGTAACAATCCCACCCCATCAACTGGACTGGTTAAATTCTAATTCTTATTTTCATTTAAGCCTTCCTTGATATCCACAATATATTACATTTCTTATGAACATATTCCCAAAGCAAAGCCAGGGATGTCCTTCTCAAGAAAGGAAGAAACAGAAAATGAAAAATTACTCTGACGGCAATATGTTAACAATAGGAGAAGAAAAACAACATCTAGGTGGAATCTAATAGAAGTGATATAAGTATAAGGTGTGAGCTAATGCTTCGCACTACAATGGCATCTCATACCCGTTAGGCTTACATTTGGCACACCATAACAGCCTTCACTCCTCACCTCATTCATATATTCATATATTTCATCAAGTAGACATGATTCTGGCTTCAATCATTTTTCAATGATGCACACATCAAGCATATCAGTAGCAAGTGTGTTTGTTCAGAGAAGGATGTATATCATATAGCAATGTTAAAAAACTGAACAGGTCCCCAAAAAGAGCTCTTTATTTTATTTGCTGGTTGTAATAGACCCCTAAAGAAAAGATTAAACGTGATAAACCTAAAGGAAACTACGGTGAATGATTGTACTGCATTGGCTAAGTGGCTCTTATTTTGTGTACAACTTGAACCTCCCTGTTGTTAGCATGCAGAAGGTGTGCCAAGCCCAAGGCTGTCTCAAGGCCCATGCACATGTTAACCCATGGGTAAGCAAAGAGATGAGCTCAGAATCAACATAACAAGAGCTGTAAAAGACCTTTAAGAAAAACATTAAAAAACGCTCCGTGTGCAGAATGATGACTCCACAGTGATTGACTTTCACAACTTGAGCTGGAAATTCAATTGAATAGGCATCTTTGTTATATTTTTTAATCATGTAATCGAGCTGACACTTCAGACACAATTTGGAGCAAATTGCTAAATTAAACTTTATACTGATAGCTAATGCTATGTTTAAAGTGGATTGCCTTATTGAATATATATTTTACCTTAAGAGGCTACTTTAATCCTAGCTTTGCTCAGTGGCTTCAGTAGATGTAGCGCTGATATTAGCAGCAGCACTCATAAGAGTGGCAGCAGTAATTGCGACACTAAAAGGCTGCAGCAATAACAGTGACAGCCTCAGCTTATTGAATTCTAGCAAATGAGAATTTCAGCTTTAATATGATTATTGCATAACAGACCTTTTCAAACTGCTGTTAAAATCAACCGATGCACTTATTTGGCTTTATTTATAATTCATACACAGTTTCAACCAAGCAATCCTTACACAGTTGAGAGAGCAATTCAACAATGAAGCTCTTAGTGCCTCACAGTGACATACTAAAATGTCTGTAGACAGTTTGCCAGGCGGGGGTTCAAAAAGAGGAGCCACAGCAGCAGCGCTTATGTGACCGCACATCACACAGCATCTTTTCAGAATGTTGGGCAGCTGCCACTGGTTGTCCTGAGAGCTATAATAATCACAGTAACAGGTATTTTTTTTATTTTAGGCACCCCATGCAACTAGCAAAGACTTCTGTGAATGTTAACAGCAACCCTGACAGTCTTCTCATTAGCATGAGTCAAAACTTACAGTACACTTCTGCATACTGATGGGCAGATTTTACCCTAGAGATATATTTAAAAAAAAAATATATATATATTTTAGGGGTTTGGCCTGATTCAACTTGCAACTTATTGGTAATATCTTTATTTTACTGAGTGAGTAATGTGGAATGTTTTTCTATTCGCAGCAGGCCATGTCAAAGTTAATAATTGGAATTTCCTGGTGTCTTAATTAATCTAAGACCATATACTGTGTGTGTGTGTGTGTGTGTGTGTGTGTGTGACAAGGTACGGTTTACATATAGCAAATAGCCTTATTCAACTGCTGGAAGTAATACATAATGGAGCATGAATGCTCATTAAGTGGAGAAAACAACAGTCAACAGTGCTAATAGCATACATACCTCCACATCAACTGAAGGACTGCTTAAGTCAGTCCTTAAGAGCCATTTTGCTGCAGGAAAATCACTATGAAGGGAAAAAAAAGAAATGAATAAAACAGAAGAAGAAGAGAGCTCCTTGGGCTATGGCCAAGAAACCCAGAGGAGTAGCCAAGTGGAAATCTACTACTGATGAGATGAGTCTAAATCCAAGACTTATGGCTCCAAATGTTTTTTTTTCTTTGTGAGATGCAGAGAAATGAACAGATGGTATCTGTTTGTGTGATTGCTATTGTGCTGACTGGGGGAGGAGGTGTGACAGACAGGGTCTCACCTGGCGCTGTTCCTTAAAGTTTTCAAAATTCAAAGGATTGGTTTTTCGAACATGAGCACTATAACAACGTGCTGAAACTAACCACTTCTGAAGGTTACGCAAAGTCCACTTAACCACGGCAGAGAACGAGGGAGTGCCATCCCAGCATGACATGGCTAGTGTGGAAACACATGGGACTGCAGGGCAACCAAAGAGCAGCCAACAAGCGCATTTGGTTGGAGGGACATTCCAGGAAATGGTGTCAAAAGGCTGGTTAAAACAACAATGCCTTTACCAAAAAAAAAAGAACAAAGATGGCAGATTAGAAGAGTAAAATTGGAAACATTTTTTTCTGTTTATCCCCAGGAATTGTATCATGTGTGGGGGTTTTTTTTTGCCAAGTTTGACAAAAAAATGTCATGTTAGTGGTGCAAACGCGCCGCCGATACGCCTTTGTTTTAGACTTGCATCTAGTTGAATTCTGCTCCCTTCATGTCCTGACTGCTCTATTTTGAATGCAAATAAACACACTAATGACAAAATTAGTACTGTGGGTGTTTTTTTTTTGCCATGTTTGACAAAATATATCACGTTAGTGACGCAAACGCACTGCCATTGTGCCTTTGAAACTTGCATCCAGTTGAAGTCTGCTCCCCTCATGTGCTGCCTGCTCTGTTTTGAATGCGAATAAATACACTAAAAAATGATCATTTTAAGGCTACACAAGAGAAACATTTATTTTTATAGTTCAGAGACAACCATGTCTCAGTATGAAATGTGTAACAGACACATCGCCTCATGTCCAAATCACAACATGACACAATTTCAAGTTGTAAACTGTAAGGAGGGAGTCATTTTCTGTCAAGCAGCACTCCCTTGACATGACTGGAACAGTGACCCAAAGACAGCAAAGTGTTTACACTGCAACAATGTAGACATTTGTAACTAGCTAATTCTATCATTTACAGGCCTCACGAGCCCTTGCAAAAACATTAAAAAACACAAAGAAATTGAGAAACATAATGAGTATCTTTAATGAGCAACTTCATTAGCATTAAGGTCTGTGGATTAATTCTCCCCAGTTCCCATATCAGTCTGTGGTCAGCTGAAACTGCAGCTGCACTATCAAACTGAATAGTAAGTTAATATGTTCTGTGCTGTGGACCACTGTAACTGATTTATGCCCTTTCATAAATCCTGATTATTTGAGGAACTAATTTCAAAGACCAATCAGGTCGTTTCCACAGTAAAACCTGCCGGTCAGACGTTTATTAACATACTGAGATGGAGAATGTCTTTTTTAGGGTAGAATTGCAAAAAATTGTTGTAAAATATTAAATCTGAAATATTTTTATTTCTGATGGTGCCCACTCATAGGCTGGAATCAAATGTATTTATGGAACAGCAGCATGAAACCTGGCAGATGTTATTAGTAAAATGTGTTGCCCATTGTGATTCCTATGGGATCTGTATGATTCTGATAAATACTCCAATATTAAACTGTTTAACTCTCTTATTTCCACAGGGACCTGCTACAATTGCACAAACAAAACTTGCTAAACATATGTGCAAGGAAATCAAAGGAATAAAAAGGTAGTTAAGATCAAGTTAACCCCAGCAGAACAAAATCCCTGTGTGCAGCTGCATGGCTGCAGGAAGTCCAAGCACATCCTGAGTGTCCTCATGTGTCTCAGGCATAAAACTTCCTCGGGTTCCTAAGGTTGAAGCGTGAATCAAAACTAATTCTGCTCTGTCAGATGAAAGAGACAAAACCAGTTGTCATGACAATTCTTGGGAGATTTATTCTGACAGGCAGAGTCCCATGCACATGTGTTTGTCAAGACTACAAATATCTTTAGAAAAAGCTTTATAGAGAATTATTTTTTGTTTTTCAGCATCACATTTGCACTCAGATATGCAGATGTACAAAACCTTTCAGTTTACTTTTGGTATGCAAGACAACATTTCATGGAAATATCACAAGAACAACAAAAGAATTAAAGAAATGTTGATATAAATATGTTTTGTTATATCTTATGGTGAGGAAAGCGTTGGAAATTAAAAAGGAGAGTTCTCCATCTCCAATGTGCTTAATAAGCAAAAGAGGCTATCTGTTTCAATATTTCAGTTGAAACAAAGAAAGGCACAAGGTAGTAAAGCCTGCTGTGACTGAAACAGAATCATACCCTATGTACTCCCTCTCAAGTAAAAGCCTAACTAAAGGAGAGTTCCATCTTCAATTTACTCCGAGCCAAGTCAATAACAGCCAGATTAGAAATGTGGGCAGTCCAAAAAAAGCCCTCCCCAAAGAACGGAGGACTTGAACGAAGGCAAAGAATGCACACACACGTCTGGCCCCATATCTCAGAGGAACAGAGAGCAGGCTGATGGGCTTGGTCTTTTTTCAAAAGCTTAATTTACCCTCATTTTAAAGGCTTGGTAGCCTTTCCACTAAGGCCACCATCCTTCAAACCAGTATCTTTCTGCACATAAAACTTTATTTCAGACCGGTAACCAATGCAATGTTAAAAGGTATGCCTGAGGTTTTATAGGTCCATACTTTCGACAAGTCTTCAAAACAATCTTTTCTGCGGATCTCTGACCTGGCACCAACCCATTTTGAAAAGAGAAGGTTTTTGTAAATGGCTAAAAGCTTTGTCACCCCAGATTCTGTGTAATGAAGGGTTGCATTCAGATGACAGGCAGCTCAGGAACAAGGAGGCACACTTCACTCTAATCAGCAAACATTCAAATAAGGTTGGAAGAAAGGAAAAAAAGGTAGCTGGAAAAAAGGACAAAGGCTCGTCGCAGCCACAAACAAGGCAGCAATTATTCGACATCTTAAAAAAAGAACCTATAGAAAAATACAAATAAAAAAAAGACAACAGGGGGTAAACAACACAGGATGACAGAAGGAAATGACGGTACCCAAAAGCAACACGTGCAGTGTGTTTCATGAGTAGAGAGTGAGGCATGTATAAAATGCCTTTATTTCTTCTCTATAAGTAAAAATCTAACAAAAACTGTTACGGTACATGGAATACTGTGGCCCATAGACGAAAAGCAAATGTTTTTTGTGTTGGCAACAGAAAATGGCTTCCCTCCCCCATCACTGGAGTCTGACTGCTGGAATTATGCTGCCAATTTTCTCCATGGCAACCTCCAATGGTGCCTGAAAAGTTGTGAACCCTTTTCACGTCTGTGTATCTCACCTTTAGTTTGGTCTAAAACAGCCTAGGAGGGACCCCTATGAAGCATAAGAGTAAAGATTTAAACACATTTTTCATTTTTCACACATCAAAATGATCCACAGCTCATTTGTTTTTTTCAGTCAATGGGCGCAAACTAGTAAGTGGGGCCCAGTTTTCTGGAAGTGTGTAGTGACATGAACAAAAGGATATTTCTCAAGATATCAGAAAGGCTCCTGTTGTTCGTCACTCTTTAATTACTGAATTATATCCTGAATATCTAAAGCCATACCGACATTAAAAAAAGAACATTTTCAAACTCCTCTGAGTATATACTGACACTATTGAAGCTTTGCAGCAGTTACAGAGCTGGAGCAGATGTCTAAATGCCCTGAAAGCCAAGGCCAGCAGACGTTTTTCAGTTCACAGGAGCAAATGGATGTTCAAAGAATCACCTGACAGTCTGCGCTTACATTTGATTAAATTATTCTTAGAATATTCCTTGGAAACTTTAAAAAATATCCTAAGATTAGGTGAGCTGAGATGCACAGATACAGTTTCTGATGGTATAACGTAGTTTAGCTCGTGTAAGTGAAGCCATAAGTTGTCTTCAGAGAGGGTAGTTTTCAGCAGTTTTCCTACATCAGGCAGTGGATTTCTGTGACAGAATCAGGTCTGTTGTTTTACCTTTAGGTTTGGGCATTCTTCCTCCCATATGGAAATGTCTCACAATTCTGGATCAATCTTTAACATTTTCCATGTAAATAGTGTTTTCCGTTAATTCTTTGCTCGGTTTAACCACACACCATCTTTCATTTGACCGGCCAAGTGTGGAAGGTGTAATTTATGGAAGTTTTGTCATCTGGCCCATCCTCCTGGAAGATTCTGCAGCCGAAAACATCTTTGAGAAGAAGAATAAAAGTCTTCAATTCTGCAGGTGAACCACTAATATCCCTTTTTTAAGGTTACTGATGAGTAATCAGATGACCTAACTAGTCATTTGATATTTTCCTAGTTTACTTATTGATTTATACTTTAATTTACTAATTTTCCATTTTGTTGTTCCAACTTGCTCTTTTTTAAATGAAGGCAACAGTTTAGAATTTTCCCAAACACGATGAAAAAAGTATCAAACTTTAATACTATCGTTTTTCTTTTACAAAACTGGCAGCAAACACAGATTGTTTATCCTTTCATGGGAAGATGTGTCATCATTACAAAGCTTCATCGGAGGCTTTGTCCAAGTTTTAAAAGTTAAGGGATATATTACAAGAAAATGATCCTTTAGAAAAGTCACATGTCATTTCTTGCCATGAAGTAATAGTTGCGCTCTCGCTATCCAGCTTACAAGAAAAAAGACCTTGTTTGTGAATTTTACAAATTTTCAATAAGAAAAATACAGCGTAGGAAGGAGAGCGGGGGGGTAACGATGCTGTAAGGCATGAAATGAACTGGGGCAGAGCCTGTCAGTCTATGAGCATGACTATTAATATTTTCAATGATTGATAATGAGAACGAAAAGACAAACACTAAGCTCTTGGTGTGCTTTCCACATTCCGAACTCAAAATTAAATATCTGTGTATGTGTTTTCTTTTAAAAGAAACAAATTAAACTCATTAAAGAAGATTTGACAATCATCTCTCTCCTACCAAATCTAATATTTCTTGTAATATTTCAAAATTCTAGTGACTTTAATCAAGATCTTACCCATTTGGGCATAACATAAAAACAATTCAAAGATGCCTATGATGTGCCTTAAACGGCTTAAACCCCATGTATCATGATTCATGACCTATATGCTCAAAATATTTGTCTGTAAGTACTGCAGTGACAAAACGGGAGAAATAGACACATATTTTATTGTAAAAGTGACTAAGTCAAAGGTTAAACAGAAAAATATTTCCTGTGAGAGACAATCCAACTTCATGTATATGATAATATATTGGCTTCTCTGTAGTTTCCAGCCATTGAGGTTTATCAGTGCCTAAGGCAAAACTTAACAGCTTTTGCTATGAGAGGAGTTCCCCATTTTCCCCTTTGGACCTGTAGGAACATAAAACATCAAATACTTATGAGTGAGAGTCAAGCCTCTAATAGCAGAGGTGTGAGTGTATGAGCTGCATATTGACTGTGATGAGGTGATACAACTAATATGAGAAACCAAACAAGCCTATGGCCTGTTTTTGCTTTAATGAAATGTCGGCAGCCTCACGGTGCACACAAGCAGCTGACCAATCAGTCAAGTGTTAACAACCTGCTGTCAAATGTTGCGCTTCAGTTCTAATAAAGGGAAGAAAAACTGCAAATCTGTGGCATCTTTCACAGCAGGTGCATTTGTTGGTAGAAAACTCTGGGTTTCACCAGCTGTTGACACTCTTGGAGTCATGCTGTGGGCAGACATTTCCCTTGATAAACAAGTATAGCTGCACTCTGAGGCAAAATGAAAGTCCAGGTTCAGGTTTCAGTGAGTAAAGCAGGTTGGATAGCCATGACATTACTTGTGTTTGGCATAAAGAATGAAAAACACTGATGTGGATCAGTGAGACACTAGTATATAAATATAAAAATAAAAATCTATATGTAAATGAAAATGTAGCTTTTTGCAGTCACTCACAATGCAGAACATTGGGTTAGAAATTAATGTTTTTTTAATGCCAATGAATAAATTATATATTTTATGTACTGATAAAAGAATGGATGTAAAAAAATGTGAAATGTTGAAAATACACCCATATTAGAGCAATTAAAAATGCAGATCACTCACTTTTTATAAAAGGAGCCCTATCACGTTCATAGATGGAAATCAAGATAAAACCTCAGCTGAATTAAATTGAGAACAGGTGAATCTCAATTAATCAAATTGTTAGATGATGAAAGATCCATGTAGGAGTGAGAGTATGAGCAGCCCTGCAGCAGTGAGAAAACAGTTGCAGGGATAGATAGAGATGGAGAAACCTAGCGCCCCCAGGTCTGTAACAACACAGTGCGGCACTGCTGCCAGCAACCACAGTGATTGGTCTCTTTAGTATGTTTACCAGCTCAAACTAACCACCCAGTGAAATGAAACTTTGAATCATAATAGCCTATAGATGGATCTCACTTGGTAATAATACCCCATAATCGTAGTCAATAACTATGATAAATCAATAATATTCATAATGCATAATTCAATAACCAGAAATCTGCCTGTGTAGCTGCAAGACATCTTCTCATTTACTTTGTTACCCCAGACTGTGCAGGGATTAAGCCAATTAAATGGTTTCACACTCCATCCTCATCTTCATACGTTTTCCCTTGATTCTGTAGCGTATTAATTTCAGTATAAGTGGATGTTGTTTGAAGTGTATCACCTCCAACTTGAGCAACCCACATACACATTGTGAGCTAGAGTGCTATCAAGAAAGTCTCTGTTTCAAGTCCCCATTGTTTGAGCTTGGCACAGAAACTTTACTTATGGAAACCTCAGCTCCAACGTTTTGACGCTCTCACTGTGAGGATGTGCAGACAGGAATTAATACCAACTACACAGGTCACCTGCGTGGGCAACAGTGAGAGCTTTGCATTGATCCACAACAGAAAAATGCAAAAGACAGCTTTAAGGCAAATGACAAAGATATAACACTCACATAAGCAACTTATTTGACAGAGTTCACTTTCCAACCAACATTAAGATGAGAGACAATACAATTCTTCTCACTTCAAGAACAAGCACAGTTCATAACTCTTTCACTGCCACCAGATGAGAATAAGACAGAGAGAAAAGGACAGAGTGAGAAATGTTTCACAAATTTATCTCATCATCCTTTATAACATACTGTACTTTACGACATTCCAGCTTGTTTGATTAAATCTTTGCCCTGTAGGGTCGTGTGTCACATATTGGTGAGCATTATGTGCACAGTAATGGACTGCAGTCTTGGGTCACATTAAATTTCACCTTCCACAGATTGGTTATGTGCGTTTGGAAAATTGGATTTTGGACGAAAATTACAATCCCCTCAGTTGACACAGGATGCAATCAAACATTTGCTTTTTACCCGGAGAGGAGCTGGTAACAGCACAGCCCAGGAGCCTGTGCAGTGAGCTTTTAGGGGCGTTACCACCAGCAGAGCTGACAGAGGAAAGCTGGATGTCGAAATCTTTTTTTGCAAATTACACAAATTAGATATTAAAGCAACATGTTTTGAGGGATACAACTAAACACTAAAAAGAAATACCTGTAAACCAAGATGTGAAGAGACAGACAGAAAGAGAAATGGAAACGGGCTCTGTTAGACATCTACTCCAAGGTGATTCAGTCTGTCAACGCCCACAGAGCTTGCCCATTCTCATGAAAACAATGAGTCTGACTCATGACATGACATTTAGCTGTAAACTCTGCTCTGGAACTCCAACGCAAACAAAGTGCTTCACTGAAAAAGATACCAAAAATTATTGAATAGATTACCAAATGACAGATATAATGTTGCTCCATGACAACTTGTTAAATGCCGGTGCACACTGGGAAGTCTTCATGACATTTCCGCTTAATCCCTGGTGTTCAATCCATGCATTAACACATACACATACCCAACGCCCACCCAAAGTAAACAAAGCTGAAACATTATGACTGATGCGCAAATACACAGGCACACAAAGCAAAATGGTATTTCTAAGGAATGCCTTAAACAAATAACCAGTGACATGATGATGATGATCCCATAATCACATTAGTGATGAAAATCCCATTACTTCCTGATTATACAGCAACCTCTGTGCTCTTCAAAAAAGTGCCTTAAGGAGAAAACACCAAAGGTGGTGAGAAAAATGCCTAAGCCACTGCCGCCATAAGCCTCACAAATCGTTGCCCATACTTTCATAGAATAAAGAGAATAAGAGAATAACTTTGAAGCCACTGTTCACTCATAATATCCATCTCAACACTAGAGCCTAAAACACAACGTTTTTGGAGCTGCTGTGAGGCAAAGATTAGTTCTATGTGCCTGTGGAAATGATGTGCCAGAAGCAGAAAAAGTAGAAAAAGTGGTTTGGGAGATATGAGTGACTGTTCTCATGCCGAGCTTTGTGAAATGGGGTGGCACCCCTGTTTCACTTTTGTGGACTTCATCAGCTTAATGTCACATGCACTAAAATGACAAGCAACAAATTGGAAATGGAGGATCGTCTAAATGAATTTCTAAGCCTTCCAACATTAAGAACCTTTCCCTTTGACCCAATAACTAATTAACAGAAGGAAAAGGAATAAAGCTACTATCTGTTAAGAGGTATATTTGGCAGACAAGAGCCTCAAAAAGACTGATTGGTTTGGTGAAACGAGGGAAAGCGATAAAGAGGAGACAGAAAGCCTTTCTTTTTAGGTAAAAATTATCTAAAAAAGAAGGCATAAAGAAGGAAAGAAATAAAATAATACACTTCTTTGGTACTCCAAACAAGTGTATTATTTTATTTCCTCTGTACCATTGTGTGTGGAATATGTATATTCAGACACAATGTGAATAGAATATTGAACATATCATTTTACTCACTTCGGTAAGACTGCAGATTAGTTCCAGATTGGTTCTCCATAGATCGATCCGTTATCCAACATAAGCTTTCTTTTACTCTGCAGTGTAATAGTTTTCGACAGCATTATAATGAAGCAACTGCAGCTATCCAAATCAATACAAAACCCCAACATAACACGAGTCCTATAGACAAGCTTTATGTCCCACCACATGCAAACAATTCAATATTGATGATAAAGAACATTTATAGTCACAAATAACTCATTGACTTTTTGTAAATCTATGTGACGAAGGTTTGCAAGGATAGTGGGGAACAAAACATCTGGCTTTACGGTCGAAACAAAGTTCGGTGCTCATCAAAAAAAGAAAAGAAAAAAGAAGAGCAAAGCCGGGCCAAATTAATTTTACAAACAACTCTTTCAGTCAATCCTCTCTGTTTGAGAAAGCCCGGGCTGCAATGGGAGTATGCTGAACCACCCACGCATTTTCTTAAGAAGTAAGAATGCTGTTCACTGGTGTATAGAGCACTCAGGCAGCTCCACAGAGACACATGCAAATGAAGTAAAAACTCAAGTGAAGCAACAGGGGAAGAGGGGACTAAATAGTGACTCGCTGTCAAATGCTGAGCACAAATATGAGAACATTTTGATATTCCAGGGACTTAACATACCACTGAGCAAACTAGTTATATATCTTGCTATTACTTCTTTCGTCAATTGTTTAAAAAAGTGCATGCCACAACAACTCAATTGAATTGGCCTGGCAGGCCAAGACATGGGAGCTGACAGGCTAGCAAGCTTAAACGACCTATTAGACAATCAGCAGTATTCTTCATATCTTGAAAACGCTGGCTAATTGTTTCTGTCACTGCAAACACATCCAGTCAACACAGCTGTTCAAACTGCAGCATTGCACCACACAAACAGGAAGGTACGAAGCTGTCAAATCAGACTCTTTGATTCTGAGCTCTGAGGCTCAATCACATTCTAACAATGACGTCTCTGACTGCACGTGATGGATCAACACGTTTCAGAAATGACTGTTGACATGAGATATGGGCACAGCAATAGGAACAAAAAAAACATCATGCGGTGAGCTTACATTGCCTTGGTTGATGAAGCCATGTTCCCTGGCAATGCGGTCAGCCTCCTGTGGCCCCCCGTTGATCTGGACAGCCCAAGTGTTGGTGTAGACCTCTGCAGCACCGGCCCACGTCAGTTCATGTGTCAGCAGGACTAAAGCCGTCCATACCAGCAGCAAGGCCACCTGTGCATCCATTAAAAGGAGAACTCCCAGCGGAAAGGTCTACTCGTCCGTCTGTCACTGCTTCCCAGGCAGAGTGGGGCGATTCTACCTCACAGCAGAAAAGTAGAACACTGGCCTAGAGAGGAGAGGACAGAGCAAGCTATAAACAAAAACATGTTTTTTTCAGTGCTTTTTTTTTTAACTGGGTCACTTTTGAGCCTGAGTTACCTATTTCAGAGGCCAATCAGACCCAAATAAACCCAAATCTATAGCAGAAATAGACAGCACACCTGCAGACCGTATCATGTAATTTCCTGTCCACTGACAGATTATAAAAAAAGAGAAAAATATTAATAAAAATGCTAAGTAGAAATATGACAAAAAAAGAACAAAGGCTCAGCCCAAAACAAAATTACTTTTCAATCCAGCTTCATCTTTTCAGGCTCAAAATTGTAATGTATGATAATGATATACAGTAGGTGTGTTAGTGGAATACAGGGAGAGCTCTTAGCAAACCAATACTGCTAATAGCAAAAAGACGATCTGAAGGAGAAAATATTTAAATCTATACTTAGACACTGATCCTCATTTAAGAATATTCTAGCATGTAATTCAGCCTGCGATGTATTAGGCATAACATGATGATGTTCCACATACTGCATTCTGACTGAATGGTAGAAAAACAGTCATCATGGAAAAACAGCCATTTTTAGC
Source organism: Menidia menidia (assembly GCA_907169785.1). NCBI lineage: Eukaryota > Metazoa > Chordata > Actinopteri > Atheriniformes > Atherinopsidae > Menidia > Menidia menidia. The sequence goes on from CAJRST010022223.1 coordinate 12,750,888, forward strand.
AGTATTTCAAACAATAAGGATTTTCAGCTCCGACCACTCGGCCAGACTTTGACTTAATGTCACATTAAGAAAGAGACCAAGTCATACTTAAGAAGGAAAGCTTTGAGATACATCAATTGAACCTGAACAAGAAGAGATGGGATATAAGGATCTGCTTAGTATATTCAGTCCTTATTCAGTGCAAAACAAATCTTTAAAAAGGGGAAAGAGGATAAAGAGTAGCCAGACCTAAATGTCTGCTGTGTGTCACTGCTGATGCTATCATAATGGCACCAATGTGCCGTCCAGAGGGTCACTTTCTGCAACACCATAAATCGGAACAGAAATGGAGAATACTCCCGGATGCTTCCACCATAGCTGTTTCAGCGCTGGTCCAGAATCAAAGCTTAACAGTTAACCACCACAAGGACTGACTCCAGTCCAGAAAATCTGTTACTACTGCCAGGGATTTACAGGGTCAAAGACAAGATCAGCTTATAACATTATAGCTCCACTTATTAGCACTGTCTGGTGATGTTCAGCATTTTAGTCTTCTGAAACTAAAAATGATTAAAAACATACATGGTCGAGTAATTTTCAATCACTAAAAAACCAAAGTTTAGCTAACAGGCAGGCTGTTAGAATAACGTAAATATGCTTCTTCAAAGACACAAATAAATTCTCTTGGAAGGAGTTCAGTTTGGCTGAAGCTATACAACTGATTCCAGGAGTGTATTATCTTGTCTATAACAAGCAGCAAAAATCCATATATTTTAAACCAGTAGAGGTGTTTCTGGCATCTAAAATGGATGCCTCTGGGACATTCTTCTTTGTAGATTTTCCAGGCACAGTCAACTTGGAACATACCATGGTCAGCATAAGGTAGAAGGTTTACATATCTCCTCTGGCCTGGGAAAACCTTGGGATCCCCAGAATGACCTGCATAGCTGGAAAGAGGGATGTCGGGAATTTCAGAGATCATATCTGCATTTTGATCTGCAGCAGGATTCCTAGTTGTTTGTCCTCACTCACGGAGGACATGAATGTAAGAATAACTTTGTGTACATGTAATGTAAAGGATAGGTTTTATGAGTTGTACAAATAACTGCTCTGCACCAAATGTGGGTTTTCAAAAGAAAAGCACAACTTAAATATTCATCGATTCACACCAAAAACTTAACAGAACTTCTTTTCATATAGATTAAAATTGTTCTCCTATTTCATTTTCCAAATCATGCCACCTTTCAAAAAGTTGTGTCTGTGACGTTCAAAGGAAGGATAAACTCACAGAGTGCATCTGTGGCTTTAGATACATTTGGAAGTGGGTGTGATTTAAAGCGCATCAGGAGAGGTGGAGGAAACATGACCAGAGGCTGCCACTCTTCCCGTGGAGCAATTCTTCTGAGCTCATTAGCCGCTGTACTGGAGCCACAAAAAACAGGGGTCTGCTGTCACCGAGATGGCTGATAGAGGGAGGAATAGATAGAGCGAGAGAAGAAGAGAGAGAGGAAAAGAGTGGAGGGGTGCCTCCCCTTATACAGCATTGCGGAAAATAACGAGCACATTATAAGCAACCCTCAAAACACCTTCTCACAAAACACAGCCTGGAGAGAAGTTAACAAGAGCCTGCTTACTCTTACAATATACATCAAAGCCCAAAAATGAGTAGAAACTTTAACCTTCAAACCACAAGGGAGCTCAGACTTTGGAAGCATGACTCCAATGAAAACAGAACAACACTGCATAACCTCGGCTGAGATTACTGCCACGGTGGAATCAATGAGCCTGTGGAAATGCAGGCGGACAGAAGTGACCTGCAGTATGCTAAAATAACATCAGAGCTTCAAATTAATAATTCAGCACTTTCCGATTCACCTTCTGATTCACACCATTTGATTGTGGTGCATGCCACAGTGAGATGGAATCTAATTTTGATCTAGGATTCCAGTCTATCATAAAAATCCCTCACAAACAGACTATCCAAATCAAAACACTCAATAAAGGTTACCTGTGCGTCGATTTAATAATAATGTAAATATTCCTCTCAGTTCTTGCCACTAAATCCCCAGCTGAGGGGTCATTATGGAACACTGATGAGCTATTCAATGCCCACTATTCAAATACACTGAGAAGAGGGCTTAAATGGATCAAAAATGCATTACACACTGTATATCAATTAGTATTTTGATAACCTGATTAAGCCAAGAGTCAGTCATCTCTACAGACCCTGGCTCTGAGCCAGGGTCCATTTTTATGTCTGTCAGAGATAACTCTTGAAATGTTATTTTGTTAATATCCAGACTTTACCACTACCTTTAGTTGATTTTAGTAAGTCAGATTCCTGCATTGTAGTGGACTACAATGATTTACCTGAAGAGAGCACATCACACAAACTGGTGAATGCCAAATGGAGGGATATGAGTTGCATTTTTAAAGACATCTATTTGTTAAGGCAGCAAAAGCACCACAATGCCTTTTCACCTTGTTTGTGTTTTATCAAACCAACTGTATTCCAATATTATTACTTGGTAATTTAATTTCAAATAATTGTTTTTCTTTTCATGTTATATTGGGAGCTGCAGCCAACGACTTACTGTACATCTGAATCTGCCCCAACAGGAGTAATGAGCTTTCCATTCAGCTTATTGTTTTTTTTTGTTTCTGTAAAAGCAGGATTAAACTTAAAAAAACAAAAACAGTTGGTGCACCGATAAGCCAATATTAAAGATGCTAACAGGTTTTAGTGCAAAAACCTGATGCTCAGTTATCAAATGATACTAGTACAAAGGGTTTTTGCCAGAATCTTCTTTCAGATGTTACCATTGGTCTACTTTGTCCTCTGATAACTGGCTTTCACTATGCTAACATATTTCTTGGTTTGTTTGATTTAGTTTTACCAGAAACTTTTTTAAATAAAGTCAGTTCTGCCCCTTTTTTAAGTTCAGTTCAAGTGTGCCACACGTCTGAATGGGAACACCGAATTTTCCACCACTCTCAGAAACGACATCTGAGGGGATTCTTGTCACTGTGATGCATACAAAATAGATCATGCATAAGACTAAATGAAATAATGATTTTCCTTTGAAAGAAAAAGACTGGAGTGCTACTTGACATTTTTTTCTTCACAAACAGAAGCTTCTAAAAAACAAAGCTTGGACTTGTCAGCTCCAACAGCTTGTACAGCCACGATCCATCTTTCAGCATTAAACATGAAATAACTCAATCTTTCATTTATTTCCCATAAGTGCTTTATCCTACTCGGGGTTGCGGGGGTGGGGGGCAGGGTTGAAGCCTATCCCACCGGCTGCTGGGCAAGATGCAGGCTTCTGTTTGGACATTCTGCCGATCCACCACAGAGCCAGCAGAAAGACAAATGGGACTACAAGTCAAGCTCGCATGAATATTTTTGAGCTGTGGAAGGAATCCAGAGGGAACCCATGTGTGCATGGGGAAAACATGCACAGAAACTGACAAAAAGAGATTCAAACCAGGAACCCTCTAATTGTGGGGCGACAGTGCAAGCCACCACCTTTAGCTGGCAGATTTCACTTCGTATTAAAAATAGTCCATGCACCAAAGTTCTTAGGGAACAATCATCCCTTTTTTAGAAGTTTTTCCTAAAATTCCAAGACCATAGCAACAAAACAACCTCCTCTTTCTTGTTGGTACTGTCAGAGCTAACAGTGACAGGCATCTTAGAAAACATAGAGTTGGATTCTCATTGGGACTCTGACATCTTTATTCGATTTTGGAAATGTAAACGCACTATTTGTAGCTCAGTGACAAACTGAAGTGAATGACCTAGGGATTATTTCCAGAACTGCTTTCAATAACAACAACAACAAACGGAAAACAATAAAAAACAAATCCCCCCAAATCCCCAAGTCAATCTCATGACACCATCTGAACCACAATGTGTGACACAAATAAACTACTATTTTCTTCTGCTATCACATGTGTGGAAAACACTTGACCTTTATCTGCTTAAAGGAAATGTCACATGGGCATGTCAAATTGTGTAAAAGTGATGCATCTCACAAAGAGAAAATGCATTTGGCCAACTTCCTCTGCACTAGTATCACTCTGCTGAAATATGATTTCACACAATTGGAGTGGTCATACAGGCAATTTGCATTGGTAATGACAGGCACACGAATCTATGACAGACCATATGCAGCACTCCAGCTCTATTTCAAGCAGCCCATCAGCCAAATCAACACCCACCATGTGCTCTGGGCTGCCCTCTCACTGCAAACCAAGGCACACAAGTGAGCTGCAGGATTTGTGAAGTAGCACTGACAGCCAAGTATCCTCTCTGGAGAGGCAAAATTGCTCCAAGTTAGAGTGTGATTGGAAAAACACGGGCAGCACACAGTCGTGTTGTGCTCTGTCACGACAGCAGTCCACAGCAGATAGATGTAAGCTGCACAATGATCATCTGAGACGGGCTGGTGTGGAGTGGGAACACCCTGAGTGCCGCTAAAACCTGATCCATCTAAAACCGTGCCTACATGTGGGACGGAGAGGCAGAGGGCCCTAATGAAATGCTGAGTGGAGAAGCGGCAGTTTGTCCAGGAGAGGTAATCAATTGTGTAAATAAAGTCCCACAGAGAGATTCAACCAAATTTTTAACAGCCCCCTAAATCTCGGCTTGGCTCCCTGCGTTAAATATCCCTTCATCCACAACACTATCCGTCCTAGTTTACGGAAGAGTTATATTGTTGACAAGTTTGTCTTTTCACTGCTTTTTCCTTCACTGCATTCCTGTTTTTATGACTCGTGTAAAATGTGTGCTCCAACCAGCTGGAGAATCACCACCATATATCACCTAGTACTGGTATAGAGACAAACCAACCAGCTGAGCTGCAAAGTTAGTGTTTGAGGGCTGACGCCGTCCAACTTCCTCTCAACACAAAAGCTCAAGTGCAAATCCTATTAATAGCTTCAATCTTGAGAAAAATTTCAGAGGCAGCCGACAAAGGCAGGCAGAAAATATGAGATATGCTGGGCAATTGTAAATGGTAAAACAGCGTAATCCGGCTCAGGAGGATGCTGGGTGGCACGCTGTAGCTGGTGACCTTGAATTCCTTTCTTGTTGATGTCCCGGTGGAAATATAAAGGATAACCATTTTTAGCTCGGGGCAAGATGGAATGCAGAAAATCATTTGACGTTTAATTTTTCCAGCTTGTTTGCTGGAGCTGAACATTCTGTGATTTTCTTCAAACACAGATGTAGTTTGTGATGGCAGTGGGAGCAGCAATAGTGCACATGGCTTGTTTTGAACAGTTTCAGCCTGGCCCGTTGAGCAGCACTAACTGAAATTTATTACAGCAATTCTCCCACTGATAAAAGTACTTGATGAGGGATTGACTTTATTAAGGCTCCTGGGTGAAACGGGGGAAAAAAAGGAAACCAAGGCGCATTAAAGAGATACACAGAACATAAATCCGAATTTACCGTGTCAGGGTTATTTTTTTAGACATGCTGCGGGAGAATACTCTATAAACAAAGCTGTTACACCAGTTATCTTATCAACAATAAACTTCGGAGTGGAAGCGCTTCTGAACACTTACCTCGGAAAACAAAGGGGAGGGGGGATTTAAACCAAAAATTGCTGTTCAGAGTCTCGGACCTGGGAACGATGCATCTTACTGGGATCACTGGTGAGGTCCGCTGGCAGAAATGCTCTCCGCAAACATTCCCATTGTTCCCACCCATTCTTCCCCTGCTCCCCAGCCTGTTTTTAACACACCAAACTTGTGGATTTCGCGAGAACTAAAGAGAAATAAAGAGAAGAAAAAAGAAAGAGGTTGATAGTCCAAACTGTTACCTCAGAAAGTCAGATGCCGATGTCAGGGACGTCATGCCTCCTCATCCTCTTCCTCTCGCTCCGGGCGGAGACTCCGCTCTATTTTGTGGTTTCTACTTCCAACTTTGCGTTTAACCTGCCGCTATGCTTCCTTCTCTTGGTCCGGGAGTCAGTTAGAACGCTACCCGCACGCAGCCATCGTCTCCCAGAAAAGCGCTGAATTCAACTATCCCTTCTTGCCTGTCATTCGCCAACAACTTGCCGAGAACATGATTATAATTAAACAATAAACTTCACCCGTCGCAAGAAATCCCCCACCCGAGGTTTTGTTCATCTGGAGTGGATCACTCTCCGGTTATTGTGAGCCAACATCAATTAACAAGTTGCATGAAAGAAATTCTCATACAGAGAAACGGGGGTAAAATAGGGCACTACAACGTGCCAACACAATGTAGCGGTTCACTATTGGATGTAGATAACAACAAACTACCACAAACCCCTTTCTCCAGGAAATACGTCACGTTAAGAGCCAGGTTGATTCTTGTGTAAGCTCGATTTGTATCACTGTCATCGCTCAAAGGGGCGGTCCACTGTTTTAAACAACCTAAAACTAGTTTCAATTATTCAAATCTCCTGTTTTTCCACTTTTTAGTTGCTGTTGACAGTCTTCCTTCCAAAGCAACTAAAGACAATCATTTGTGACATTAAGGAATTAACCTGCTCCGACGTCTCACCAGTAAAAAGTTATTTCTAAATATACACTCGATAGTATTAATAATTTATGCATAGGATAAATGGTTATTGTATTTTGCAATTGTAAATTTGTGTTAATTTAATTTTGTCTCTGGTTCTTCCTGAACCATCGCCTTTAATTTATATGTACAATTTTTTTTCCGGGTAACGCCTATAAGTAAATCACGCGTACTGGTAACTCACTTAGCCATTTTATGCCCTATATGCCAGCGCCATCTTGCGGACCAGTTTGGAGCTTACATAGCCCGACAAAACGGCACACTGCTCAGCAGAGGGGGCCATAGCCCAAAGCTAACAGTCTGACTGTGACTAGCACGGTTGTGTCTACCCCGTTAGAGCCTGTTACAAGTCACAGCCAGCCCTCTTTGAGCTCCGCTGTAAACGCGGGCTAAAGTTATCCCGGAATAAGGACAGCACGCATGTGCCGTCAACCCGGATGTAGATATATAAATATATATATATATGAGCGTCCTTTCCACAATGCTCTAAGTTGTGACAAATTTCCCATTGTGTTGGTAAGATTTCCACATTTTCGTAGCAGGTATCATGATCCACAGCAATCATTTCCCGAAGAGCTGCACTTTTGATTTACGGTGAGAGCAGAAGTGGGTTCATTGTATCCATGACTGTTTACATGTGTTTTTGTTTGTCATAAGCGATGACCTCGTCTAAAGCAATAACGCCGCTAAATCAGTGTTTTCTTGGTGCTCCTGAAGTTGAAGTAAAGGCTGGCGGTTCATCTCCAATGTCATCTCCTGGTGTGTTGCAGAGAGTAAGTTAAATGATGGACTTTCGCGGGAAGAGGCATGAAAGGGGCAGCAACTGGACCGACCCGGAGATTGTGGAGCTGCTCCAGTTGTGGTCCAACGAGTCCGTCCAGCTTGAACTGGAGAGCTCGTTGCGTAACCAGCGGGTATTTGACCGCATAGCCCATGTTTTGCGTGAAAAGGGCATTTACCGCACAGGTGACCAGTGCAGGGAGAAGATAAAGAAGATGAAGCTGGAGTACCGACGCATTAAAGACAACCATAAAATGAGGACGTGGAAGTTCTATGATGTTATGGACAGAGTGCTGGCAAACCGTCCAGCCATCACCTACTCATCTCTGGGCGGAGCTGTCATAGCTCAGCAGATGTTTCAGAACACAGGGGGGTCTGAATCATATGTGCATGGAGCTCCAGCGGGCTCTTTCGGTCCCGTGTCCGCTGGTGGGTTTTTGTTCGGCCAGCCCCCTCAAACCGAAGAGCCACTCGGTATAAAATGTGAAGATGTGGAGGAGAGCACGCTGAACTCTGGTGTTGCACCGCCTGAGATGTACTATGGCTCTGGAGATGAGCAGGAGACAGATGGACAGTCTGTGCTGGGTCCAGAGGACACACTGGGTCACACTGAGAGCTCATCAAACGCAAGAATCTCTCCTTCAGGTTGTCAGTCCCACTAGTAACCCAATTATATGTATTACTGTATACATCAGCATTTGGTTTCAAAGTCATAGCAATTTAAGAAGTAAGTTGTCCTCTTTATTTTCCAGGTTTCAGTGACCTGAACATTGCTGGATCTTCGGCAGCTGCCAGTCAGGCCTTCGGTAGACCTCTGACACGCAACATGTTCGAGCAGCCCGCTAAAGAGGGTTCCCATCCCTCCACCTCTGCGAGACACAGGAAGCGCCGGCGGGGTGGTAAGACCTCCTGCAGTCATGGGAGTGGTAGATCTTGTCCCCAAGGGAGTTTGGATAAAGCCCTGGTCAGTTTTCTGAAATGGCAGCAGTCTGCCGAGGAGCGGCTCCTCTCCCTGGAGGAGGCGCGGATGGAGCGGGAGCTGCGAGCCGAGGAGCGCAGAGAACAGCAGGAGGACAGGAGGGCGGAACAGGAGCGCCAGCACGAGCTCCGCCTGTTCAGTATGCTCACGGGGGCGTTGTTCGCTGCCAGACAAGGCGCTTCATCCACAACACCGGCTGATCCCTCCGTCTCAACCTCGGCTCATCTGTCAGCCTCACTGATGACCACAGCCGCCCCCTCTGTCTCATCATCTTTATCTCAGCCTCCTGCAGAGGCTCCCACGGTGCAGGCTGTCTCCACTCAGGAGACGCTAAAGTCACAGACCACATCTGTCATGGCCCGCCAAATGTCACAGAATGTTTTTTCACAACTGAGAGGTGCAGAGACTCCTGGCCACAGTGTGTACCTGTCCAACCGCGGCAATAGCATCCGACAGCATCAGGGCATTCTCCAGGAAGGCTTTGCCCAGTATGGAATGGACAGACACCATGACACAGACAATCCAGATGTAAGTGACCATCATGTCTGCAGTGATACATAGACAGTCTGCCTTGATTTAAAAAAAAAAAAAAAGTCAAGTGTTAATGTTTTCCTTTTACAGGGTGTACTAAACCTGGGCACCAGTGAGAACAAGCTATGTTTTGACCTCCTCCATACAAGGGTAAGATAAATTATTAAGTTGCATCCCTGCATAATACTGTAATGATGCTTTTATGTTGTTACATTGAAACATTTTTCATTTTCGAATAGCATCTTTCAAAAGTTTTTTTTTTTATGGATGCATTAAACCTTGTGTGTGCACACAGGATTTATGACCATGTGAAATGACAATAATAAGATCCCATTCCAGCAAAGACACACAAGGCAGCACCACTAATAGGAAAGAAGCTTACAGTTTTTCCCCTGGACAAAACAAAAGCTACTCTCTTTAGTGTTCTATGGTTCTGTCTCCAAAACAAGTCTCCCTGGCATAAAAAAAACAACAGAGAAAGCTTCTCATAGGCGGGAGAACATAATGATTTAAAGTCCCAAAGTGGGACCAGAAACTTGCAGGCATTATTTTACAGATTGATGATCAGAAAATGAATTAATTAGAATCAAACTGGTAGATGAAAAGTTTAATGTGTGTTTGACTTTAACAATCTTTTTTTTGATAATTCTGCCTGAATACATAAATGATGCACGTCACACTCTGTTACAGCTGACCAAACCTGACATGCTTCATGTTGACCCCTCCCTGCTGCAGTATTCAGACTGGACGGGACACACTTTGTAAGCCGTTTTAGAGAGCCTTCCTTTTTCCGTTTTAAATCTCTGCACTCATACGTCACTGTGGTCATTTTTCACAATAACCATTAAACGACTAACAACATTTTCTTCATGCCATCCTTAAGCCTGAGAGAGGAAGTGGCAAAGTTCCTGACTCGCTACTGCTGCTCTCCAAAGCCCCTGGAAGCTGACAATGTGAGTAAAGAGCACTGCTTTCATTACCGGAGCACATCATCACTAAAATGAACACTGTGTGTGAGACGGCAGCTGCAGTTATCTGAATGTCTTAAAGCTAAATAGAATTAGGGTAAATTCATAAATACAACAGCAATAAAGATACTGAACTTGAAATTAAACACAAACTGAGTGGTGTAGGTTTGTTGCACATCGATGTGTTCACCTTTTTGTGTGAAAAACCTCTGAGGGCAAATATTGCAATTTATACACCATTAATGTTATTACTCTGGACAAAAAGGCACTTTGCATATTAAGACTAAACATGCATGGCATACAAAAAAAAGCTGGTACTATAAATCTTTTGAATTTGAAGCACTGAACAAATCTAATAAATGAGCAATTCTTCAGAAATGACACATTCCATCTGAATCCAGATGACTCATTGTTTGTTATTTTTCACTTTTTATTCTTAGATAAGCTAACATTTTTATTATTAAGTATAACTCAACAAAACCTTCTTATAACTTAATTACAGTTCCAGAGCCCATGCCACCTACACAGAACACATCACACACAAATGAACAATTAACAAACAACAGAGACTGGACCGCACTTCATTTGTGGCTGTGAGAAATGGATTCTTTAGTGGGTGGATGAATTAGGGGCATGTTTATCAGGCTTCTGTGTGTCTTAATTGAATCTTTTATTATATTGTCTGTGTGTGTGTGTGTGTGTGTGCTTGCTCAGGTCGTGGTGATGAATGGCTGTGGTTCCCTCTTCTCATGTATCGCCGCCGTAATTTGCGATCCTAAAGGTAGGCTCACAAATGCGCTGACATATCAAATGCGCACACCGCACAGTCTCAAAGCTAAATGCAGATGTGTGCACAAAACAGAATGGGAATGGTCTTTTTTTGTAACCCACGTTGTGTATAACTGAATACATACCAGAGGATGTGAGAATGTTGGCCAAACAACACACAGCTATTTAGGTAACTGCAAAAAGAGCACTTTCTTAAGTGCAAAGGCAAACAAGACCTATTTTACACCAATGCAGTGCATCATTTTAGCCTGATTACACATTTATCTGAAAAATCATACGCCAGAAAATCTGCCCATATTCATTTACTAACTGCCAACTTGGACCACGAGGCCAGAATTAGCCTCTCAGTGCTCACGATTTGTCTGGCACAATTAGAGCAGCAAATGTTGCTCATTTGTGAATTAGCTGCTGCATCAAAAAGGAAGATGACCACTCATAAACCCAACACTGTCTGATGCAGAGCCTTTAAAACTGATCATGCTCATTTCTGCTGAGCTATGAGTAAATGACACGCATCTTAGTTGACACACAAACCAATCAAATGTGTTTATTTTGATTTTCTGTTCGTATTGTTTGTGTCCGTGTCATGTAGATGCCATTCTCATCCCTACTCCTTTCTATGGTGTGATCACTGAGGATCTGCATTTGTATAGTGATGTGAAACTCTTCCACATTCCCCTTGATTGTGAGGTAGGAATAGAGTACATGATGATTACTGTGTTTGCGAGTTTCAATTATACAGCATGTATGTTTTTTTCGCATCCCTGTTAACATACAATTTATGGAGAACCGTCAAGTTGAAATGCAGATTAATTCTAATTTGCTTTGATCCTGTTTTTATTTATAGGCAGATTCTAAAGACAGCCGACCCTTTCAGCTAACTGTAAGAAAACTAGAAGAAGGTCTACAAAGGGCTAAGCAAGAGGTAACTTATGAAAGCATTTTTTTCTGAAGAACTTGCCTTTAATGAATATTTAAATATCTGAAGAACCTCAGAAATGCAGATGAGGTTAACACCTTGGATGGGCTATTTTTTTTCTGAGATTTTCAGCTGTGTATTTAAAGCCTGTGAAGGTGCAATTTGGCAGTTTATATTTACAGAAAACCCTCAAATTTCTTGAAGGGTTTTAACATTCGAGCAGTTATTCTGATGAACCCCCACAATCCCCTTGCTGAAGTCTACACTCTGAAGGAAATGATTGCCTACTTGGAGTTTGCCAAAAGGTATGTTTGTCCCACTATTATCTCACACTGAAGCCTAGTATAATCCCCATGCTCTGCAATCCTGTTGTTTTTGGAAGCACTTTGTCAAGTCACCGCATACACTTCCTACAGTGATTTCATTTATTGCACAGCACACGCACACATTTTGCAAGAGCTCTGTTCTGCGTGTGGAATATCAAGTGTTTGTCACATAGTTTTATCACCTTTCTTAACCAGCAGCATATAGCCAGAGAGGCTGCTGCATCATCTACAGTTGTCTGAATGATCTTGCCAGAGTAATTCCCCACAGAGACTCTTCACAGCACAGAACCGTTGTAACCATAAATCTGAAGGCTTTTATACTAACAGCGAATGCCAAAGGAACCAGTTTACATTTAAGTTGAATTTCCTTTGTAATAAATAGTGGGTAACAATATGAAATGGAGGCTTACAGTGCTCAACGGAAAATATGTAATTGCATTATCTATCTCGTTGTCATTTCTCTGGTTAGAAATGAGCTCCATGCCATTGTGGATGAAGTGTACATGCTGACAGTCTTTGACGAATCTGCCACCTTTCAAAGTGTCCTCAGCACAGATAGGTACTCTATGATACCTGTATCACACCCTTAATCATCACAATTTCCTCTGACAGCACCCTTTTTTCGTCCTAATAATATGCCCATATTTCAGTTTGCCCGACCCACAGAGGACGCATGTGATGTGGGGGCTGAGCAAGGTATGCACCATCGGGGTCTGGGAGCGTGAGATGTTTTATTATAGTGCTGACAATGAAATCTTTCCTCTAGTGGGCATTCGTTCTCACTGCTCGTTCTTATCTATTCTCCCCTGTCTTTTCTAGGACTTTGCAATGGCAGGAATCAGAGTAGGCACTCTGTATAGTGAGAACAGAGACCTTGTGGAGGCTTTGGCCAAGCTAGGCTCCTTCCACGGTCTCCCTGGAACATCCCAACACCAAGTGGCACAACTGCTACATGACACAGGTACCAGCCATCTACCTTTAGATTTACCGTGAACCCGTTTCAAAAGAAAATTCAGGCCACTGCAAAGGAAAAATTACATTCTCAAGTATAATCCTCTGTCTCCACTGTGGCGTTTGTTAAGTTTCTGTTTATAAATGCAAATGATTATTCTCACAGGCCTTCCAGCAACTCAAACAGAGGCTCCCCATTTAATGCAAGAAATTTCAGCACCCTTTTCAACCTCCTCTGAGGTTCTGATTCTCTTCGTGAAGACTTGTTACAGTGAACTTACCTAATGCCACTGTGCATTCTCGTGTTACAGAATGGATCAGCAATGAGTTTCTGCCAGAGAACAGACGCAGACTGAAAGCTGCTCACAGCTACATGACAGCAGAACTTCGTACTTTAGGTATCCCCTTCCTGGACAGGCCGGCTGCACTGTATGTTTGGGCTGACCTCAGAAAGGTAACCCGACCGAAGTCACGTTTGCATAATTTGTCTTAGAATCCAGTCTCAAACATATTCATAGACAGAGCAATATTCCTCCAATGATTCCCACGTTTCTCCCCATTTCTTCACGTATGTTTTTGTGGGTTTTACTTCTGTCTTGCCATTTCGATAGTACCTCCGAGAATCATCGTTTGAGGGGGAGCTGTCTCTGTGGAGGCGTTTCCTCAAGCACAAAGTGGTGTTGAGCTGTGGCCAGGCATTCTCCTGCTCCACACCCGGATGGTTCCGAATTGTGTTTGCAGACCAACGTTGCCACCTTGAGCTCGGTCAGTTTGTAGAACAGCTTTCACAAATCAAAGAACTCTTCATGTCTAACACTGTCAAAACATTTTTCACTCAGTCATTCAAATATTCAAGAGTGGGTTAATGTTTTATTGGAAAAAAAAAACAAGTGTGAATGACAATCCGCATTCCAGCATTCTTATTTTTCTTTTTTTTTTTTCTCTTTAATTCAATGCTACTGATCTTAAAACTACTACAATGTATAGGTGCTCTCCTCAGTGGCCATCTCTGTGACACACTGATACCAATTTATTATGTTGTTTCAGGCCTAAGACGAATTCGGGAGGCTTTGAAGGAAAGTGAGGAAAAAATGACCAGCCCTGATACGCAGTCCAGCAATGGAGCTGTCGAGAAGTGCAAAAAATCACTAAAAGAGGACAGTACTGAGTCAGACAATGCTGCCATTGTGAATTCAACATCATCACCCTGGAGCAAGTCGTCAGAGCAGCTGAATGAGAGGGATAACCCTGTTCCTGACACACACTCAGTTGCCACTGAGGAGTTTGTTTTGCTGGACTGCCAAACATCCAAGCCCACAGAGGGTCTGGACTCGCTTATTGGCACTTTACGGCAGCAGATCCGTTCATCCGATTGGCTAGAGAAAAACACTCCAGAGCTTTCGGCTGGAGAGAATCCAGAAATTCTTGATGTATTCAAGGTGTTGCTACAAAGAGCCAAAAAGTAAGTATTGGATTAACAGGTGTGAATGTAGTGGCCAAATTTCAAGTGGCAGGTACTTAAACATTGTGCTGCATTAACGATGAATAGCATGACACAAACACCTGACTGAAGTCTATTTTTGAAGAGAGAATCATTAGATTACAAGATAAAGAGACGCATAAAGGAAGAATACATTTGAAGCTAATGTGAGAGAAAATGTGGTAATATTTTCCATAAGCGTCTTGAAGCCTTATTGTAAAGCTGCTAAGGACGTTTACCTTTTTTGTGTATGTGAATTTGCCTCTGTTCAAAGGTAATGTGTAATGTAATTCAGCCCACATAAGTCAGGTTCTTCTCTTAGATATCTTAGATTTATCAATTTGTAAATAATTTGTTTTACAAGAATGATTTCTTTCTATTTAATGACCTGCAAATAAAGAGGGTTTGTTTAATCCTTCACTGTCGTTTATTTTGAGTAACACACATAAAACTCTGAATATGTCTGCTGTGTTAATTTGTTAGATAAAAACCTGTGAAAGAATTTCAGCGTGACATTTCTGAAAGCCTTCGTTGGGGTGGTCTGTGGGTGCCGTTCCGCTGCAGCAAAGGAAATAGCAGGGGATGGTGGTTACATGACATAGGGGCAGGTTGATGACGCTTCTCACAACATGTTGTTGCCCACTGTTAGTAACTGAGAGTGGGATTTCCTTGTATGTGTTGTCATGCATAATATTCTGATGACACCCCCTACACAGTCGCTGTATGACACAAACAATTAACAGGTGTTTTCAATGAAAATGTGTCTCTCAAATGTTACAGATTTGGAGTTTTGCCCTCTGAAACTTCCCTTAAAACATCCTTTTAATGTTAAGTTTTTATCCACAGTTTTTTTTTTAACACATCATCAACAGACAGTTCTGCTTCCTCAATATGAAAGGACAGTTTATTCTGCTTTCACTTTCCCTCCAGTGGGACTTTGTAAGTCACGGTGGAGAATTCACGGGGAAATTTCACCTCCACTCTGGGGGAGTTTCCATTACAGCAGAGGGGGAGTTAACGGCAACTCTGTGAGTGAACGCCCTCGCCACAAGCGGCAGGAGAAATAATATCAGTATGTTGAACGTGTTTGTACAGTCGTGTGAGTACACAAGTGGATCTTGGACTATTTGTTTTACTGGAAGACAAACTGAAATCAGCTTTTAACTTCACAGCCTTGCTCCTGACATTTCTCCTTCCTTATTGCTAAAAGGTGAGGCAAGCGTTCTGAAAAGTTGTAAACATTTGGGTTAGTTTGGATGGAGACTTTCCTATTCTCAACATCTACTCATCATTATCTCTACCATTCCTTTTTTTCTCCCTCTTAGTGGCGAACAAATGAAGTTCATTGAGTTTGGAGACTCCATCAGTCGCTTCAGGTTCTCTCAGTGCTGTTTGGGATTAGCAGGTTGCCTCTGTGTGTGTTATGCTGTCTTGACACCCTTCTGGCTCAACGACAGAGGACTGTGGACAAAATGGAACAACAACAGAAGTGACCAGAAAAATAGTAAAGATGATGTTGTCTTCAATGGTGAGTAAAAAGCTCAATTCTGTTCTCTCATTGATCTTTAGATAAAAACATTTAGCCTACAGCTTTCAGTCAAGGTTAGGTGACAGGATTAACTAAATAAGATACTTTAAGAAGGCATCTTATGGGATGAGGCGAGTGTATTTTTCGTCATGCTGATTTGGTTAGGCAATGGCCCTGCAAATCAGCCCTGAGGGCGATTTCTTTTAATCTCTAGTGGAGTACAATATAGCAATATTTGGCTAAACACTCTGGGGAAACAGCTTCTTAGCAGTGGGGAACAAGTTTGAGCTTGCTGTAACAGAGCATTGCATTCCTGGCATTTGCTGAAGCTCCCACATTTAGATGAAGGCAAATGTGTGGAAACCTGATTCTGTCTTGTGAACTAATAGACTTTCAGGGCTGTGTTCATTCCATTTTCAAATTGAGGTTAATTGAGGTCAAACTCATGTCCCAAGAAACAAAAATGATAAGAACGACATGATTTGCAGATCACGGAATTTATATAATTACTAGAAAATAGTACAATTAATACAAAGACAATGGGTCAAATATTGGCATTTTTTTCTGAAAAGCTTGTTCTCGTTTGGAATCTGGTGCCAGGAGCGGTTGTTTGTATGTTTAAACCACATCAGGCCCTAAACACTCTCTATGTACACTGAATATACTATAAGATATACCGTATATTTCCATAAACTAAATATTTTAGGATACTATTTTGTATTTTCTTATGTTCATTTCTTTTTTGTACTTGTAAAATTCCAGCTTCACAGCCAATGTAGGCATGACTGTCATTTTTAAAATTTTATAGAAAACCTTTTGAGTGGGTGGCTGGTCCGGATGGCAGACAGGTCCAGACCAGTTGCAAAACATGCCTATTATTTATAACATGCAACATATTGCCTGACTGAAATACATGTAGTTTAGGTAGCAGCATATATTCCTCTACAAATTAGATAGACCAGTAGGCGTGTGCGGGGCTTTCACAGATGCTTGCAAGTGTACAAGCTATATAGTTATACAACCTTCAAATCAAAATGCTGAAAACATCTTCTTTTTTTCAGAGGATGCCCTGTCTATGATTTCTAAATAGAATCCAGTATTCTTCTGTCATTACAAAGCTGATGTTGTCCTTTCAGGTTTTTGTTCAGTAACAAGGTCAATCAGTATATTATGGCATAATCTATATTTAATACAAGTGAGAGGTCCTGAAAACTGAAAAAAACTGTAAAAGCACAAAAGTAACATGCGTCATCAAGATTTACCAGTGGATGGCCAAAAGTAAACCCTCTGAATTACATAGCAAGTGCAGTATTACATGTACATATATTAAAGATAATGCAATAAAGTGGAGTCAGTTTTCAGCTCTGTAGTAATTAACTTAACCGTTGACTAAATGGGGATCTTTTGACTTAGAAAGACATTAAAAGACCTCAAAATGATAATGCAATATTGGTGCTGCTTTTCAGTTCCTACCAGTAGGAATACAAACACCAAGCACACAGTTCCACAAAAGCAGTGATAATTAAAGAAGCACAGAATCCAATCATTTTAATCTCTTTCATTGGTTTAATTGGTTTATATTTGACAACAGAAACAGTTTTTAGTGTTTCTAAACCCTGTATTTGTTGTGTGTCTTACAGCGCTGGAAGCAGAGAGAGTGTTTGGAGTTATTTCTTTCCTGATGGCTGTGAGCACCGGTGCGCTGTGTCTGCTGTTTGCCCTCTGTTGGACATCTCAGACAGTCCGCTCCTACTCCAACACCCGATCTCTCCTCATGTCAGGACAGGCTCTTTACCCCACCACACTACTGCTGCTCACCATGGCCTCTACAGGTACCGAATGGGCTGTGCGTCTTTTCATGTGGAGAAGTCTTTTTGGAGAGCAAAAATAACATGTGCCTTAAGAAAAGTAGGAAGAAGACACCCACGTCTAACCTCAAAATGGTCTTTTGATTTTGGTAGCTCACGTCAAACCTACAGAAATTCTTTCATGTGCTGCTCATTTACATACCCTGTAGGGCAGCAGTTTTTAAAGAGATTTTTTACTGTCCTGGGAATTGCAGTTCATTATCATACAAACTCTTTTCAGAGGCTCCAGGCATGCAATAATTGAACTTAATGACTTTTTATTTTAGTGGCGACACTGCTTGATTTGACTCATGTATCCCATCTGTCCACAGGTTTCTTCTTCCTCCTAAGCTGGTCTTTTTTCACCTATCAGCACCGGGAGGAAATTCAGCAGGACCTCTCCAGCCTTGGTTCCTCTTACTGGCTGGGAGCTTTGGGCTGGATTCTGCTGTTGGTGGTGGAGTCAGTAGTCTTTATTGCTGAACAAGCTGTTGTTCCAGACATCTTGCCTGACTTGGAGAAAGCAGTGGAGTCTTGGAGGACCACCTCTAAACTTGAAGCTGCTCAACGCTCTTTCAGTGTTGGGTATTCATCTTCTGACCACAAAAGCTCTAAAGTTCCAAAGCGGTACATGTCAGTACCTTGAAAGGAGTTGATAAGTAAGACAGTTACAGAGAAGCTCAAAAGCACTTGCTCGGATGAACCGTGTTTACTGATGGAACTGGGTATCTCTACATCCTACATCAGTAGGCCTGAACTCATCAGCCTCCTACAGGGCTGACAGTTGTCATTTCCCAGTATGTTTTCAACTGTAACTGGTACATAAAGATACACTAAGTTAAACTACTTTTGACTGGAATTCCAGGCACCAGATAGAAGACCACAGATCCCTGGTGTTTGTTGTTGAGTTTTGCTCCATGAGCTGGAACAGATCCAGATGTTGTGGGGCTCCAGCTAAAAAAAAATGTGAGTAAAATGTGAATAAACTATTTCTGTTGGTGCAACAAATACATTTTTGCTCAAATACAGGGGAAAATCTAGGTAAATGTTGACTAGGTTGACTTTACAGTATGGCATACTATGAATTATGTACTGTAAATACCTGTTGTTCTTACTCTAATATAACTGTGTGACCATGATTTTCATTTGGAAAAATGTTTAATTTAGATCTTGTGTGGATAAAATATTTTCTCACTTACTCATGGCCACTTTTTCCTGGTTCTTTATTCATTTACTTTTTTAGGAATTTACATATTTGGACATATCCTTTAACTTGCCAGATAAGTAGAAAGAAAGCTCTTCAATTTGTCTATATGGATACCACAAGCCAATGCAGTAACTATGGGGACCATTTTTCATTGGAGTTCGTCGGTTACAATCTTAGCACTTTTCACATTTATTTCCCCATGTGTTTAATATTAAATCTGTTGTTAGTTGACACTGTGTATGCTACTTCAGCCCTGATGTGAGCTCAGATCTGAGATATAGATAATCTGCTACTTCAGAAGCTAGTATTTGTTCTCTGCACCCAAAGTAACTCCTGTTACCTGTGCGAAACAATTTTATCAAAGTGTTTCAAACATTGCCTGTCTGGGTGAATAGCATCTGACCAGCCAGCACAAAGGTCTAAATTGTTGAAAGAATGTCTCTTCAAACCAAAAAAACTACAAATCGGAAAAGGTAAAATCAAGAGCTTGTGTTTTTTGGCTGAGTACAATAGTTCTCTGTTTGCACAGTTGCCCATGGGTCCACCAGGACTTTCATGTGAAGTGAAGCAGAGTTTTTGCCAGCCAGCTCTACATCTGTCCCCTTTACTAAACACTTGAGCATTCATAGCGTTCACTTCCAGGATCTGCTGAGCTTTTGCATCATCAGACAGCAGACTGGCTCCAAAGTCGTTATTTACTTTTCTCTCACACCCTCCCAGGAGAAAAGGAAGCAGTCAGATGCTGGACTGCTTATGTTTACATTCTCAACCTGCCAAAGTGGGGGAGAATTAAGTGGCTCTGACTCTGTTAATTGGGCGTTAATCAGGTGTTGCTCTAATTAAAAGGCAGTTCCGCCCTGTTGGGCCCTGGTAATGAGTTTGTTATTAAATCCACAGAGGATTTTTGTCTCTTTTTCAATTTACCAATAGGCTAGTGCTTAATTGCTGTGTAAATTAGAGGAACGTCCTTGAAGGTCGTGTTGCATCAGCATGGGATCCATGAACAGAATTGTTCTACAGAGACATTCAAACTGCACATTCCTCCAATGCACTGCTGCCACTTCTGTCTGGTGGTGCCTCTTGATACAGCGTTTTATTTGGGCTCAACTGTCATTTTCTAAATCAAACTTCTCAGAATCTTATTTATGAAATTGAAACTCACGAATGGTACATTTACCACTGTAAATAAATGCACTTGTAAAAGAGATTTCCTTTGTCCCTCAGAGAGCTTTTGAATCCCGCACCATGTGCTCTCTGGGCTCTTGAAAGCACTTTGTAGTTAATGGCGACCAGCATCTCATAAACAAATCCTCCCACTTTCAGTTTGTGCCACCACAAATTCTGCTTTTTCACCTCTCTGTAGGAAATAGAGCAAAGGTCAAGAATGCCTTTACACTGTCAACATGTGAGAAACACAGCCTGGGTAAAGCCATTTGTTTTGCTTTCGTAGAATCTACAGCGACGGGGCACGGATTTTACTGCACTGCCCTTATGCCATATAAAGCATTTGTCTGTGCCCCTGTGGGTCTCTCATTGCATTTACTCAGACAAATAAACTTGCCAGGTGGCAAAGCGAGCCACTTTTTCATCTGAATTTTATAAGTTTGTACAACAGCAGGGGTGAAAAAAGTAAAGAGATGGCACCTAAAGACTGTTATGTTCTCTTTTACCTTTTGGTGGTGCTAGTGTAGCATCCATGGCTTTGCCACTTTCAAAGAAATCTTCTGAAAATGGGAATACGCTGCTATTATTTGATGAGTAATGAAATCACAAAAGTTTGTTCATTTATGCATATGTGCATGTGTATGTGATGATGTTCTTTTTAGGTTGACAAAACGTGATTAATATTCTCAACCACATTTCAGAGAAGTTTGAGGCAGAATGTGTCAGACTCCTTAATAAGTCAAGTTTTGTTTGGCTTGATCTGGGTGCACGATGAATTATGAAATAAAGCACAAACCTTGTGCTTTTTGCAGCCTCATTTCTCTGTGGTTTTCATAATTCACTCAGAACATTTGTTACTCTTCAAGCAGGTTAATGCTGTTAGGTTCAAAGCAAAGATGCTTAGGAAATACACAGAGACAAGACAGCAGGGGATAAACCGACATAAAGATCAGAGGAGGAGAGAACAAAGGGGGGAGAGGGGATTTCAGATGTCACAAGATAGTTTTAAACCATCCCCATATTCTCCACTGCTTTGTATAGTGGCACATTTCGATCAACTTTGTGCGTTCCTTTCTCTATCATCACAACCCAACTTGCTCTCTGTACTAAATGTTGAGGTGAAGTCAAAATCTTTGACCACTGCAGTCTTGTGACCTCTACTGCACTGTTATTAGTATAAGTGGACACTCTGAAAATGGAAAAGTCGGGAAATTTGATGTCTGCAGTCCTACAATCTCAGATAAAGCAGACAGAGATGGGAGTGCATGAGAATGTGGTGAGAGCACACCCTGTGTCCTTCAGTCATTGTTCTTGTAGGGACTCAGTTCATCTTGCCTGCAGAATCTGCAATGAGCCATTGCTCTTTGTGACTGACATCCCACCCAGACCACTTCACTGATTATGTTTGTTTTGCAGAACTGAGTGTGAAAAGGCAGTCTGGGTCAGGGATAAAAGGGGTTTCTTGATCATTTGACTGTTTATTCACTGCATTTGGCAGCACACGTGTTTGCTGTTTCTAGATCTAAAATAATCTTCCTGTCTTTTAGTTTATACCTGTAAATCCCTGTGATACAATTTCCAGGCAGTAACCATGCCCGTAAGTGGCTTCGTCCTGGACATTTTGGTCCAGAAAATGAAGCTATAGCCACATTCTTGTCACTCTAATCATCCGTGGCCAACTGTAGCCTCTCTTGTCTCTTATCTCTGTATAACCAAGAAAATTAAATTATGAATATAATCACTTGGCAGAGATTTAGAAGCTTGCCTTTGCTTTGCATATAGAGTCTGATTGCTTTAGGGACCTTTTGTGTGAAGTTACTTATTGGCATATTTATGATAATGAGCTATGCTCTACTTGGGAGTCAAACACCTTTTCACAGCATAAAGAAATGGCATGAAATAGTATAGTCGGAGGGAGAAGCAGGAATAATATCTATGAATGGCAGACTAGGATGTAATTGTCATCGCGAAAATACATTTCTACGGCTGAATAATCTGAAAAAAGATCTTTGATACAATGCGAACATTTAGACAGTCAAGAATGGGCTCAGAATTATTCTTTATTTATCCAGTATGTGTTAATTTGATCGATTGCAAGCAACATTTTCATTATCGAGTTTCTTTGCACGTAGCATAAATGATTTCATTAATTTAAGTTGTGTTAATGGTTTGTCATTATGGCGTGTTGGACTTTATTATCCACCACTTTAATCTACTCAAAAACATGGTTATAAATACGTGGTTTTTGATGATAGCAGGAAGTTGCTCTACAAAGAAAGAACCCATGCATATATGGGTGGAACATGCACTCAATAAGAACCTTTTGCTTTGATGGGATTGTGATAACAATTGCATACTGCGAAACCCCTTAGAAACAAGCATCTCTTTTAAATAAAGTAGGCAAGGAGCTATTTAGTGAATGAGAAAGACAGCATAATTCCTGGACTTACTGATGCCAAACTGCAAAGAACAGAATTCTACTCAGCTCAAAGGAATTCCACACACGTCAGTTCCGCTGACTAAATAAACAGTTCCTATTACCCCCTTTGTCCCTGTCTCCCCTGTGCGAATTTCACAAAAAGAGAAGAGTTGAATGAGAATGCTGCACCTCCCTCAGGACACAAAACAGAAAGTTAGTATAGATAGCACGAGAGGTGAATGACTAGCCGTATAGAATTTTTATCATCCTTTTCACAAGACAGCTTTGACAGATCAACTCAGATTTCTTTCCCTTTTATTCCCAATTCTGTTTGGGAGATTATTTGCTTATGCAGAGACTGTTATACTTGTTTGTATACACAGACCAGCAAATGCAAAACTGTATTGATGCCATCAGATTTACCAGGTCCCAATGCTGCTGCTGAGCAGGTGGATGGTCTGTTTGTTGTGATCTTTACGTATTCAGTGCTAGTTACACTCCCCTCCAGCTACAGGGACCACATGTTTGTTGGCCCTTTCCTGAGGCATTTCTGTGTTCTGCAACAGTGAACAAATGCCACGTGCCCCTGAGTTGTTCTCCACCGCTCAATTCTTTTCCACTGTAGTGCAGTCCACAGGCTACATTTGACTCCATAAAACGAGGACATTCTTTACTATTGTTTGCAACAAAAAAAGAAAAAAAATTAAAAGGTTGGAAATGTCAGTTCCTGTGCTCATAAAGTCACTGTCATCCCCACCAACGGCAAAATGCTGTGAACTGGTGAAATAACAGCTCCCTGCTGGATCATATGAATCATTGCGATGACTTGTTGATAAATGCTGAACCACCCAGGCTTTGGCTCCAGCAGTCATTTCTCTCCCCAACTGGACTGACTGCCAAATGACAATAGGCTTCTAGCACAGGCACCCACCTATCCACAGCTTCCTCACCAGCCCCAATTTTCATCTCCCATAATTACTGCAGTCCACACATAAGGTTGATGATAAGTCACTCTGAATCAGGCCCAAATCTGCCAAGATACCTTGTCCATTGTTCCCTTGTCTTTGCTCTGGCAGGAGTAGTGAGGAAAAGGGCACGGCTGTCCAAGACTCTCTTGAAATGGACTTTATGCAAAAGACAAGGACATAATAAGCTGCGCGAGGCATAGAGAAAAGACCTCTTTGTGTTTGGTGGAAAGTTAAGACCAAAGACAGTTGGTGGTTTGAGTTGACAGACAACAACACTGCTCTTTTCAAGCTGTTTAACATATAATGGGACACTTTTTTCTCTCTACATTTCTCCCTGGTGGTCATGATTTGCTCATTACATAAATGGAAAGTGACTGAGGAAGTGTGTTAAGAGTGGAAATAGATAGAAAGTGCAGTTAGGAGACAAATGCTGGGAAATCTAACTCTCAAGATTTACTTTCAGTCTCAGTTCATTGAAAGAGACCATAGATATTCCTATTTATAGAGTAGTAGCTTTATTTTCTGGAGTCTAAAGGCTGTATATTAGGCCTCTTATCGTTCCTGTTGAATTCATTCTATTCTATTTCCTCTTCTTAAGGTTATCAGCTGGAAGAATCTTCTCTGCTTTGATTGGTCAGCAGATTTATCTAAAGTGTCATATAATAAGTGTGGTATAATAAACTAGAAAAATTTAAAACCAACAAGAGTACTTCAGGCAGCCACAGCAATTTTCCAAAGCTGCTTAAACAATTTGCAAGGAAAGTCTCTCTTTACTGATGTTTGAAATCTTAAGTTGTTGTTTGCAAGATACAACCATTCATCTGACAGACCTCCTGTGTAAATGAACCCCAGACCGATGACTGATGGTCTGGTACATGGTGAAACACATGACAAATGTGACTGTTCACTGGCATCAAGAGGACTGCTCTTCAATCAGGAAAATCTGCATTTAATTGACACAGAATTAAAATCATTGTTATTCTGATTAAGTACAGCAGTCTTGATTCCCAAGCCCTATCTAGTGCTCCTAAATCAGATTTAGGATTGAATCTTTTCAAGTTTATCATGAGTGGATCAGCATCCATCTGGATGTTCCCCTCATATGCCGGTCTATATTTCTATACGGCACCACAGCAGTGACATGCAATATTTTTCACTTTAAAAAAAGCCCTTATGGAAGCTGTGGTTGAACTTATTCGTCACATTGCGTAATTGAGAAGGGTAGAGAGAAGGGGAACTGGTCCAAAACTAAAAAAGCTCAGCTGGGCTGCAGGCAAAAGTAATATGCAAGACCAGGACGGAACTAATCTAGCCTCAAAACTAGATTTGTCAATAGAACACATTTTTGGAGAGCCAACATGTAACACTGTTTCGTTAGACTGTTGGTGGCTTTTGTGGGTTGTTATCTGTGGAAGCTAGGATGTTGTCCTGTGTCTGCTCCGTGTTACAGCTCCATCAGTCAAAATGAGCCAAGAGCAGACGCAGCCAAGCCACACAGGGTCACGCAAGGCCTCAAGACAGCATCCCTCAGCTGGATGACACTGTGTGAGTGAAAGCACACAAATCGGTGCTACAGGGGGAGGGAGAGCTAATTAACAGTCTCACTGGAACAATTACGGATTTGATTATTAACAAAACTTGAGGAAGAAGGGAGCAGATGAGGGAAACCAGGCAGTGGGAGCGAGAGATGGAAAGATGAATGAGGGGAGATTTGAGTAGATGGGTAAGGGGTTTGTTCTGGCAGCATTGATGAATAGCTGTGTGCTGGAGTCTACCTCTTTGTGTATTAATATACCAAATCATGTCACAGGATGAGAGATAGGAGAGGTGGACAGAGGCAGCTAAGTTCATTGGGAGTTGTCTGGGAGATGCTGAAGAAGTTGCTGATCGTGCGGCGAAAGTGCAATTAAAAATTTGCATACCAAATGCTCAATATATTTCCTGACACACTGGAAATATGAGATTGAAATGCCCCCTTTACCCTGAATGCAATCACGACGATTCCCGCATGACATTTTGAAATATCATGGTGTAATTTTGGTTGGTCTATTCAAATGTGAACATTGCTGACATTTCGTTTCTTCTGAGGGAGATTCCACAACTGCTGTGGAATTCATCCATTGTCCATTTCCTCTATTGACACATTTCCTTAAGCTGCAGAGGGACTTGAGTTGTTAGAGGACTACCCCACCCCATCTTTGGCTTATAACGTTCTACATGGAAGGCTTGATCTCTTTCTACCTTCCCTCATCACAGCCTGCAATCAGTTGTAAGCCTTTTTGTGTTATCCATTCTGATCTATAAGCCCATTTATCCTCTGCAACTTCTTTACTGAAAAATCCTTACTCCATCTTTCTTTTTTGTCTTTAAATCTCTCTCCTGCTCCATGTCCATTTTGTTTGTAGCCTGTCTCTTTGTTTTTTTACTCAGACACATCTAAAATCCAAACCATTAATTTTTTCAAGGATTGATTAACGAGACGCAAATATATTTAATTGTCTTTACTTTAGTCAGCCCTCTACTCCATCCAACAGCAATCTCCCAAATCCTAATTTCCCCTAATATGTGTAGTGCCTCTGCAGTACTTTTACACCTGCTCTTGTTCATGCTAGTACACTCCTTGCACTTGTTTGGATTTATTATATGAGAAAAAAACATCTCATCCAAGTGTGCGGTGTCAGTTCAGCGGTGCATTGAAAACTCCTGTATGTCCTCCTAAACTGCAGCCTGTGGTCCCCCTGGGTCCGCTCCTCACATTCATAACACCCCTCTCCATGCCAGGTGGCTGTCTCCACAAGTCCTCTTTCCCATAAATCAGACTGCCTTTGAGTTGATCAATAACAAGTCAATTAGCAGGCATAGAGAGATGAGGGTCTCAGGGGGTCAGTGCTTGTTTGTCAGGCAGACATCTGCAGCTCTGTCTCTGTCTGCCACAGAGCTAGGTGTGTCTTTACCTTGGAATCATGTGGCTACTTGGGCATCATAAATCTAAATATCACCTATAAATAGGCCTGGAACATCTTGCAACAATCCATCATTTGCTTGTTGTTGGATATGTAATGAATCAAATGTTGCACACCTCAAATATCTCACCTATGTCAGATGAATCTGAATATGTCTTGAAAACGACTCCTTTTTTACTCTAATTTTAATCTTCAGAACATACTATAAATAATTGCGGCTGTCAAAAAAAAAAGAAGAAAGGAAAAAGAAATAGACAAATAAACAGAACTGTGACTGCTGTCTGAGGTCACAATCGGCCATATGCACCAAGTATAAGCTGCAAAGCCTGCCAGTATTCATCCTGCTCCCCTGTTAAGCTGACAAGAGTGGGAGAGACCCAACTGTTGTTTGGTGCCCACAAACTGTGTATATAATGACTTGGCTGGCAAATCCAATGCAACCGAAACAGGCTCCCGTGGCGCATACACCAGATTAATCCTCTGGATAATTACAAACAAGAATGAACTTGGGCAAATACCTCGCATACCTGCTGAGACGTTACATCAAATGATGGTGTAAAATTAAATGTAATTTTTGAACAGTGATAGAAAGACAAGACTTAAAGAGATTAATCTTCAACCAGAAGGAGGGGATGAAATAAGACATGCAGAAAACACACAAAAAAACAAACTGAAGTTTTACTGGGAAACCAAACCCTTCATATTTTAGTTTTGAGACCATGCAGTTTCTTTCCACCTCGGAAAGTCACCTACGTTGCTCTGAGAATTGACAAAAATAGTAAATAACAAGAAAACACATTGATATTATTCACTTGTATGGCTCCTTCTGCCTATTGGACTCACAGAAGATTGGAAAACCACCAGTAACAATGACTGAATTCCTATTATTTGCATTTATTCATTTCACCCTTAAAATCACACACAATTACTCTGTTTTCCTTTTTAGATGTTGTAATGTGATGAGTTTTGGTAGTATTTGCCTTTTCTAAAGTCTACTGGTGTCTCTTTTTCTCTGGGGCCACCTGGTCGACACAGAGCTACAGATGGATTTGAGGAGCTGACGATCAGGGTGTTGTGGTAAAAAGGTTGTTTGTCTGGGGTGAGCTTCTGGATTCTTTACGTACGGCTGTTGCAACTGCTCTTTGGGGTCGACCTTGTTTGTGTTTGTGTGTGTGTGTGTGTGTGTGTGTGTCAGCTGCTCATATCAGGTGGCAGAATTTGTCTGTTGGGATCCCATCACTGGGTGGGTATAAATACGTCCCACAATGGAGCATTCCCACTGTATGAAACCCCAACTCCTGGCTTCAGAAGCTCCAAACTGATATTAACTCTGAAATATACAAAGCATATGTACTGTGCAGGGGCCTAGCTCCTGGGCCTCCCTTGTGCTCCCGTGCAGAAAAAGCCCCCAAGGGAGCTGATGCCAGCTGAGACTGAAAAACAAGGTAAGAACCCAGCTGATACACTTGCACATAGGCTCAGCTGTTTGTCTCAGATGAGTGTTCAGCATATGAAGCAGACAGACAAGTCAGGAAATGGAAGAGGCTGACAGATTTAAACCTCCAAGGGGAAAAAAGCAAGAGAGAACCCTTAAAAATGGATAAAGTGAGGAATCTGCAAAGTGTATGCCATATATGTGAAATGGTAAGACTCTAGATTTGACATAATTGTGTCTAAGATATTCTACATTAGTGTCAGAGCAAGTAATGAAAACTAGATTGCATGAGAGCGGGAGAAATAAGGTCTATCTGTGCAGCGGTGTCATTGATTTTACCTGTGATGGGCCTGATGACTATTTGGCTGGTGTAACTTGTAGACAGAGAAATGTTTTGTTTTGAATCATTACTTATGGTGTTTATTCAATATGGAGGTTTCTGGTTTTCTTTTCCCCTTCCATTTGGTCAATATCTATCTTTTATGAAATAAGCTTTTTGTGTCTGGCATTTTTCCTTGCATTTAAAATGCTGGTTGAGGGCTCTCTGGGCTCCAATTTTTTATCTACAGCCAAGAAGATGATGAATGTAAATGACTGACATCCTTTTTGGGAAAACTTTTTTATCTAGAATTTCAAAGAAAAAAACAACAAAAGAAACGATTGCACACAATTGCAGTGATGGGTTTGAAGAAAAGGCAAATTAAGTTTTTGGTTTGTATTGAACCACTGGTGCTTGTCTCATGCATTTTACACAAGGTGTAAATGCCACTTATAGTATAATACAACTTTCTAGGTCAGAGCTCACTACTCTATTTTCAATGGGATTTCAAGGTGCGTAGAGTTTAAATTCAACAGGAATCAACTAAAGCTTTAGCTTGTGTCATGGGCTCAATAAAGATAACACACTAAGGTGAAATGCTCTTGGGGGATTTGAAGCTGCAAGTCTTTTCTGTGTGTCCATTATCTCACAGACGGCTGGAATGATTTTTATTCTTTCTCATCTCTTCTTTGTCCTTCTACTTCCCACGTTCTCAGGTCTAATTTACAACATGGCAGCAGAAGATCCAGAGACAGATGGTCCCAGATCCTACATGCCTGATGAGCTCCAGCACCCGCATTCAAAGTTTTCCCAGTGGAAGTTTAAGTTGTTTCGAGTAAAGTCCATGGAGAAGGCCCCTCTACCCTGTGAGACACAACCTGAGAAAGAAGTCTCATTAGACATCCCACTCCCTGCAGGTTCAAAGGCAGAGGCAGATCATGGTGTGGGTCCAGCAAGTGTCATGAAATTGTGCCTTGGGGGAAAAAGTAAAGAAAATGTTGAGGCAGGCAGGAGAGTTGATATGAAGCTCCAGGAAATGGGCACCCACATGGACCACCTGAGGTGAGTACCTGTCACATCTATTTAGATTCTGCTTTGTTATGTGCAATAGTTTGAAAAAGTTTGATAACTGTTCTTATTTTCTTGTCCGAAGGTGCTTGTGCCGTGTCTGTGGAACAGCCCTGAGAAAAGTCAAAGGCCCAGTTCATGACGTTCATGGAGATTTGGATGACGTGACCAAGTGTGCACTGCGTAAAATGGGCTGCAGGTTCACAAACTGGCGGGAGGTCATCATGAAAGTCTTCAAAGTGGATGTGTCCGGGGACACAGAGTCTATCCACCCTCTATCCTTCTGCCATCGCTGCTGGATGGTAGCCATACGGGGCGGAGGAGTCTGCAGCTTCACCAGGACAAAAATCCCTGAGTGGAAACCCCACTCTTCCCACTGCCTCCTTTGCTTTCCCAGGAAAGCTTCATTCCAAAGGACTGGGAGGAAGAGGAGTAAAGTGGTTCCTAGAGCCCAAGTGCTGGCCAAAAGGACCAGGTGGGACCATGGGGGCAGCATTGCAGTTGGTGAAAAGAGAGTTTTGAGGCCCTTTGGAGACAGCCATGGTCCCACGTCGAGGTTCTGGAGGAAAACCAGCATCCAGAGAGATCAATGGGTGAGGAACATCACACGCTGCCAGAGAGACCACCTGAGTACCAAGTTGATTGCAGAGACGCTCCCGGTAGACTTCGTGGTTTCTTTCACCTGCCTTGTGTGTGACCACCTGCTCTCTGATCCAGTTCAGTCCCCCTGTGGGCATCTCTTCTGCCGCAGCTGTATTATAAAATTTACCCATGTTCTAGGACCTCGCTGCCCTGCTTGCAATTCTTCCTACTCCCCTGATGATCTCATCCCCCCTGCCAAAACCTTTTTATCAGCATTGTATTCCCTGCCTCTGCTTTGCCCCTGCAATGGCTGTGGCGAGCATGTAAGACTGGACTTATTCAAGGCACACTGTCTGAGCCACGAGCTGGAGAAAGATGCCCACCAGCATTCATCAGAATTTGACAACTGCCTGCTCGCCAATAAAGGAGGAAGACCCCGGCAGCACTTGCTCTCATTAACCCGTCGTGCTCAGAAACACCGACTGAAGGATCTGAAGAACCAGGTGAAGGTGTTTGCAGACAAAGAGGAGGGTGGTGATGTGAAGTCTGTGTGTTTGACACTCTTCTTGCTTGCGCTGAGATCCGGGAATGAACATCGTCAGGCAGATGAGCTTGAGGCCATGATGCAAGGTGAGAAGCGATTCTAAGCCTTTTGTTTAGTTAATGCAATCCCAAATCACCATGAGAGAGGGACTCTGACAAACATTAATTATGATTATGCTTGCTCATAAATATGTTCACTTACCTCTGAGGTGTAAAGGTATCTCATAAATAATATTGAGTTGAAAAGTTCAACACTAAGGGGTATAGAAGAAGGTTTTTCTGGGATTTGAATTGGAAAGCATTTAATTGTTGTCCATCTCTGTCTATTAAAACATCACTGAAACATGCCCTACTCCTCCCTGTTTCTCTCCCACTTTCACTTACCATGTCTGTCTGTCTCTCATTCTCACACTCCCTTTAACACACAATAACAACTCGTGTGAAGGGGCTGTTAGAATCAAAACAACATCAGCAGCCCTTGTATCTGCAAATTACACAGACAGCACCATCCTCCTCTCTGGGGAATAGAAGCCAGCTGGTGTCTGTTTTCATCTGCAGCCAATACATCACTTTTGCCAGCTTCACTGATTCACCCCAGTTATCTTGTAACATTTGGAAATGAGGAAATATTGAATTTAGTCAAATTCAGATTTGGTCTTGAATTTTTCATTTTTTTCTGTTTCGATGGCAGAATTACTCCTAATGTGTTAAATCAAATGAGGAAATGTTAGACTCAGCATTTCTTTTCAAAACACTGGAACTTGGTGTCCAATAATTCTAATAATCTTTCTGTCCTTTCTTCTTGTTTTTGATGTTATTATCTAGCCTTTTTCAATTTATGTCTGAAACCTTCTCTACTTTCTTGTTCTGTCTCTGCAGGCAGAGGCTTTGGATTGAGTCCTGCTGTGTGCTTGGCCATCCGGGTCAACACTTTCCTGAGCTGCAGCCAGTATCATAAGATGTATCGGACTGTCAAAGCCACAAGTGGCCGCCAGATCTTTCAGCCTCTGCACACACTCCGAGCTGCAGAGAAGGAGCTCCTCCCTGGCTTTCACCAATTTGAATGGCAGCCCGCTCTAAAGAATGTGTCACCATCTTGCTATATTGGCATCATCAATGGTCTCTCTGGATGGATGTCTTCCCTGGATGACGCCCCAGCTGACACAATCACCCGGCGCTTTCGCTATGATGTGGCGCTGGTGGCTGCACTGAAAGATTTGGAGGAGGACATCATGGAGGGACTGAGGGAAAGTGGGATGGAAGATAGCGCTTGCACCTCAGGCTTCAGCGTAATGATCAAGGAATGCTGTGATGGCATGGGTGATGTCAGTGAGAAACATGGCGGAGGACCAGCTGTTCCTGAGAAAGCTGTCCGGTTCTCTTTCACTGTTATGTCCGTTTCTATCCAGGCAGAGGATGAACAGGAAGAGGTTACAATTTTCAGAGAGCCAAAGCCCAACTCAGAGCTGTCCTGTAAGCCCCTTTGCCTAATGTTTGTGGATGAGTCAGACCACGAGACCCTCACAGCCGTCCTGGGGCCTATAGTTGCAGAGCGTAATGCGATGAAAGAGAGCCGGCTCATCTTGTCGGTGGGAGGTCTGCTGCGCTCCTTTCGTTTCCATTTCAGGGGTACAGGATACGATGAAAAAATGGTGCGCGATATGGAGGGTTTGGAGGCCTCAGGGTCCACTTATGTCTGCACTCTGTGCGACTCCAGTCGTGCAGAGGCTGCCCAAAACATGGTGTTACATTCCATCACCCGCAATCACGATGAAAACCTGGATCGTTATGAAATATGGAGAACCAACCCATTTTCCGAGTCTGTGGATGAGCTGCGTGACAGAGTCAAAGGTGTCTCTGCCAAGCCCTTCATGGAGATGCAGCCCACATTAGATGCGTTACACTGTGACATCGGAAATGCCACAGAGTTCTACAAAATCTTTCAAGACGAGATCGGGGAGGTGTACAAAAAGAGCAACCCCAGTCGCGAGCAACGGCGCTGCTGGAGGGCAGCCTTAGACAAACAGCTGAGGAAGAAAATGAAGCTAAAACCAGTAATGAGGATGAATGGGAACTATGCTCGCAGGCTAATGACCCTGGAGGCTGTGGAGGTGGTGTGTGAGCTGGTGCCCTCAGAGGAGAGGAGAGATGCCCTGAGGGAGCTCATGAAGCTCTACCTCCAGATGAAGCCCGTGTGGCGCGCTACCTGCCCGGCCAAGGAATGTCCTGACCAGCTGTGCCGCTACAGCTTTAACTCCCAGCACTTTGCCGACCTCCTGTCCTCTACCTTCAAATATAGGTACAATGGAAAGATAACCAATTACCTGCACAAGACCCTGGCACATGTGCCCGAAATCATAGAGAGGGATGGATCCATAGGTGCCTGGGCCAGCGAGGGAAACGAGTCAGCAAACAAGCTGTTCAGGCGTTTCAGGAAGATGAATGCCCGTCAGTCAAAGGCCTTTGAACTGGAGGATGTGCTGAAACATCATTGGCTGTACACCTCCAAGTACTTGCAAAAGTTTATGGAGGCTCACAAGGACTCTGCAAAAGCAATGCAGGCGACGATAAACCCCATCGAAATCCAGGATGATGAAGACATGTCAGTGGAAGTGACTGAGTGTTGATTGTTCCTGTTGCTAACACTTAGTAATGGATTGTTTTTTAGTTAAGTGTGGTCTCATTGTTCATTTCATTATTCATTGTGAATTCATTTATATCAGAAAAAACAATCATTCTTCCTCCACTTCTTATTTTGGATGTTACTAAATATGTTTTTATTGAATGTTTTGCATCAAGTTGAGTAACTGTGGTTTTTAAGAACATCCTTTCCTAATTTATTAGTTTTTGCTTTACTTGTTTTAAACTTGTCTTTGAACTGCTTTGGTTCACTCACATTCACCGCACTTCAAAGACAGGAAAACAAAGAAACTTACTATAAAAGAAACTCACAACTTTGCTTTTATTGTTTTTAACTCTACTTCTATCTTTGCTGTATGTGAAATATAGTGAATTTTATTGTATTGCAAGGATATGGCACATTTATGAATTTATATGGAGGGGATATTTATGGAAACAGATGAAAGAGCTGTAAGTCATGGAGTGAAATTGTGTTAAAAAGACCACATTTGTGGCCACTGTATTAATACATCATTTTAGCTGGAGGAAAATGCAATCACAGAGACCCAAATGTTCTTTGTTTCATGAGAGCTCTCTGAAATAGATTACTTTAGTGCTTTATCGTGGGGTCCCTGAGGGCCAGAAAAGATGCCAGGTCACTTGAGCCATTTTTAAAAATCTCTTTCAGCTTTTGCACAGTGCAGAATAGATTATACTTATTTTAATTCCTCTCATAAAATAAAACATCCACTGACCTTTTTGTCGATATGATAGAAATATAGTATGGTCCATTACAGAGCTTAATACCCCATGGACTATCAAGCAGGCAGGGATTTTTCTCAACTTTCTTGTGTAACCTGACTCTTTTTCCTGGATGGTGTTTCTTCACTGCCACTGTTGACAGAGAAGAAGGATAGGCGGGAGACAGTAAGACCTGACGTAAACTGATTTGTTGGCGAGTTTATTTCTTTGATTGATTGATTATATTGTTTCTGTCTGCCCTCACCATTTTGAATTGTGACAAGCAATTTTGTTTTCTTACTTGATTGAATGCTTGATTTTATTTATTCATAACTTTACCCACATGACCACATCGAAATCTTCTTGTCATTGGATAGTTGTCAGGCTCCTACTAGAGGACCAATTCTTGAGTGCATTAGATTTCAACTTGTCTCATGTTTTTGTTTTTGCCATAATGAATTGCATTTCCAAACTAACAGATGATGGATGATTCACAATTTTTCACTTGCTCATATTTCACATAGTGTTTCCTTATTCTATGCTTACTCACATACACTAAATATCAGGTGAACTGCTTACTGGATTTAGAGGAGATTTCCTCTGGTGATATATTTTAGATACAACCAAATATTACACTAAAACTGCAGAGACATTTATACACATTGATTCATTTTACATCTTGTACAGCTGTGGATTCATAAAGCCAGAGAACTGACTTTTAAATGACAAGTTGTTTATGTGGAAGAAGTTTGTACTTTTTGTCACTGTTTTAACCAGAGATTAAATAAAAGACTAAATCTGACTTGAGAATCTTCTTTTTTTCAAAATAAAGCAATTTAGACCTGATTTAAAATGTAAAATGTTCATTTTATCAACTGCAAGGTATAATCACTGTCGAACACAAAATCTATAATTTATTTACTTTACTTTAGCACAGCTATCTAATAAATATAGCCAATAAAAGAACTTGTGAAAAACACAGTAATAAGTTAAATTCTACCATTAAATAGTTGATGAATAAAGATATAATCAAATAACTTAACATTAATGATTATCTATGTAATAAATTAAAAGTATAAACAGTTCAGGTAGACTACATTTGTTACTCTTAGTGTTAACCCAAGGTGGAGTTTCTGAGAGCTTTGTCTCCGATTTGGGGAGCAAGCACACAGATAGGCAAGTACACTGCCACTAAATGGCTTTTCCCTCTTGGCAGTTCTTTAAGCTTACCACATATCTTTCCTTAGCTTCTTAAACTTTCACTATATTTTGGAGGACAATTAAGCTTGAACTGCTTTAACCATCTCAAACAGTTTAAATATACTCCAGAGATCCCCCATAGAAGGATTTATTTTTTCTTAAATCTCTCACTCTTCTATTTTTTCTTCATAAGTTGTCGCTTCTGTGTCTGTTCAGCAGTAAACTGCTGAGTTGTCCACTTAAGTGTTGAGCTCTCACAGATGGGACAAACTCCTACACCCAAATTGTGACATTTTTGCTAGTGAAGCAAGCTTGAATTGAATACCTGCCACACTTAAGTTTCACCATTGTCATGGTACCTGTAACTTTCCACATGTTGTCATTCCTGACAGGACAGACTCTTGTTAAGTATGCAAAGCTGAAAGTTGCCTGAACAGAGGAATAGGTATAATAAAAGTGATGATTTAACATCATACCTAAGCCCCCATCACTCACTAAGAAGTGTGCCAAATTTGTTATTTTGTGTCCATGATGTTTCTGTTGACAGTAGTAGTTTAAATTTGCAACAGTCTTTTTTTTATGAAAAAAATGGAAGACTGCCTAATTTCTTGAAAATTCTTAGATGAGTAATACAAATGAAATATTTCATGATATCTCGACGGGAGAGTTTATGGAAAAAATGCATCAGTTTTTTTTCTCCATTAATTTTGTACATAAGTAGCTTTGAACAGCATTCATGCCCATAGTCAATAATGGTTGACAATGGTTGTCTTTTAAGAACATTTACTTAAGTGTACAAAAGAACCGACTGACAACAAAACCCATTTAGAAAAGATGGATAAATCGTCCTCTTGAACCATAAGAAATATAAACTAAATAAACATGAAGACAAAGTTGAAGGATTTTATTTTGTCTTTTATTGTCATAATACATTCAATTGAATAACTGCCAGGTTCAGTTTGAACAGGATATACATTAAAGTCACTTTCTAGTTCGCAAAGAATCAAACAGAATTACAGCTTATTACAGTCTGTCCAATCAAAAACAATGGGAAAAATGATCACAAGTCAGCTAAATCTGTGCTGCTTTCTTCTAGTTACATAATTGAGAATCTTCCTACTCAAAAGCAAACAGGAATTAAGATCAACTTTGAAAATCCATCTTGAAAATGACAATATATAGATTTAATGAAACTGTTAGTCAAAAAGCCTCTTGAAAAACCCTTTTTTAGCTGGGGACATCTTGTACATAAGTGGTGCTTTTCTCTCTTTGGCTTTGATGGGGGTGCGCTTCAGGGGAATGATATGTCGAGGAGGGGTCATCTCCTGGTAGGGCAGGCCTCCGTGATCCATACAGAAGTACTTTTTGTTGCCCTGAGAGAGTCTGAGCAGCAGAGTCTCAGACAGCTCCATGCACTGGGCATGGACCCAGTGCCCCCCCTCTCCTCTGGAGCAGAAGATCATGGCTGGCCGATGGAGCTCAGTGGAGTAGTATGGTTCCCAAGTGTTGGGGTCCACCCTACAGCCAAGGCAACATTTGATCCAGTATCCTGTTTGTGATTCATCCTCCTCATCTTCTTCATTGTAAGTGTCAGCATCTCCATCACTGCTGTCCTCCAGCTCATGTGGCTCACGACCAAAATAGAGCTCTTCCGAGTCCTCAAGAGGAGTAGAATTTTCATAATCGGTTGACTCTTGGCTACAGGCCTGGGTTCCTTCATCCTCAATGGACTGTTCCCCCATTTGGAAGCTGACCTGATAGAAGTAATGCGTATCGGATTGGGATGACCTTCCCTCAGTGGGTACAGCAAGGAGGACACATCCCTCACCAGCGCTGCCACCAAACCAGGTGCGACTATGAATGATGTCTGGAGTCCACTTGGGTGGTTCCAGACTTTCAAAATGGATCCCTTTCTCATCCAAAATCACTGTGCTGCACTCCATCCTTTTCTGACAATCTGACTGATATCCACCCACAATGACATATTTGTGAGTGGGACCCATACGCGTGATGATGGCACTAGAGATAGATAAGCCAGTGTCTATAGTGTCACAGGTAAGCAAGGGACTGCCCTGCAGGAGCTCAACACGCAAGCGAAATAGGCGAGCTGGACGGGAATCAGATGTGAGTGTGTGACCTCCAATGAAGTAGACACAGTCCTCTCGGGCAATAGCCAAATGGAAGGACTGTCCATCACAGAGTTCAGGTAAAGTGTGAACAGAGGAGCACCCAAACTCCAGATCAAATAGGAATACCTCAGGAGGACAGTCAACAACACTGTTCCAGCTCTCAGTGGTCCGCTCTGCTTTAGGCATGTAGGACCGGCCACCAAAGAGCACACAAGCCGTCTTCCCACGGCTCTGAACCATGCTCACCGTGTGACCATATCGGGCTCCTGGCACTTCACCCACCAAATCTTTCTCTTTGCATCTAAGTGTCAATTTGCGATTGCAGCCACGGCTGTCCATGCTCAGCAGGTACAAGCTTGATGAGATCTCATTGTTTGGAGTGCGGCCACCGTGTATTAGGTAACTCTCTGGAAGTCCGTCGTAGGGGTCAAGGCGGCAGACGGCTGGGCACCGCAGTGGGGGGAGGTAGCACGAGTCGTTGGAGAAGGTGATGGCCCTCAACTTCATCTCACCGCATTTGATGCGTACCCCAAACACGCCCGTTGGACAGGAGCGCTTTGGCCAACCTTTCTGGCCAAACAGGAGCACTTCCCCATCCAGCTGCAGCAGAGAGCAGCCCGGCTGGAGGAGGCTGGCACAGTTCACCGGCTTTACTGGTTGCAAGGTCATAATCCACCAGGTGTCTGTGTCAAAACAGTAATCAAGCACACAAAACAGAATGTAGCAGTCAGCTGTTGTTTTGTTCTGGGGGGGTTTAAATCACTTCCTGTTTATTGCATGATGCATGCAATTACAAAATGTACACATACTTCAACATATATCACTTACAGCTAAGCTTACTAAATCACTATTAATCTTGATGTTTTTTAAATAATGACATTTTTTTACAGCCAGGAGAAACTACGCTTTTGTTTGTACGTCATAGTTTGTACGTCATAGTTATTAAATGATAATAGTGAATAAGCAGAAAGAAAACATATCATGGATGTATATGATATCATGCTGCTGTTCGCAAAACATTCTATTGCTGTAATTTTTTTTTTTCCCAAAATCAAATCAGCAACATTTGAAAATTCCTCCACCTGGACTTTCTTATCTGCCTTGGCTGACAAAAATAACTTCACATTTAAACATTAAATCCTGCAACGGATCTTTAACACAAATAAAAAAAAGTAGAGGGAAAAAAAATTATCAATGACATTGAGTAAATGCCTTTTTAAAAATGTAGCAGCAGCATGGCAACAAATACTTTTCAGCCCAAAGTAACATAGGTTGTTTTTAAAAAGACAACTTACTGTACTATCAGATGTAGGACGTCTCTGCAGTTTGAAGTTTATATTCACTTAGATGAAGCTTAAATGGTCTTTGTTAAGCTGAACTTCGACAAAGGCAGAGAGTGGCAGACTTTCTGAAGCTACTTTGACTCACAAACGCAAAACAGATCTTGAGGTTAACAGTCTGTGACTGCCGCTCGCTGGCAGGTGTGCAGGCTGAATACATCTGGTGAGGCGCTACCGTGCCGGTAATGGATGTCTGCTGCTCTATATCAAAAAGTTTAAAACTGGTATTTCATGGGTTCTGTAAAACAGACACTTTCAAAATATTGACAATATAATATATGTGAAACCTACGAAACCTTCACAAAATATTAAGAATTGTTTTTATCTTTCTCTCAGATGCAGAACAAATGGAGACAGTTGTTTTTGCT
The DNA here is from genome assembly GCA_907169785.1 of Menidia menidia. Classification (NCBI taxonomy): domain Eukaryota; kingdom Metazoa; phylum Chordata; class Actinopteri; order Atheriniformes; family Atherinopsidae; genus Menidia; species Menidia menidia. The sequence goes on from CAJRST010022223.1 coordinate 12,789,592, forward strand.
CTGCTTTTAGAATTAGTTTTAAAGAAGATTGCATTTTTACCCAAAATAATTAGATTGTGTTATTAAGACCAAAAATTGTGTGTCAGTCAAAGACATCAGCAGAACAGAAATACCCTACAAAAGCTGAGAACATGGGCTTTGGTTTGAACAGAATCCTGCAGAAAAAAATGAGAGCCCATTCTGGGCAATCATAGAGCTGTTTTTTTCTGTGTATCCTATGGTTTTAACAGGCCTTGACTTTGACCACTTGAATCACAAGTCTGAGATTTCACATAGACAGTTAAAATAAAGCCACATGCATGCAGCAAATGTAGACAGACCAAAGGGGAAACTAACCAGAAAAAAGGGAGATCTTAACTAAAATCTAAATCTGAACACTTTCCTCCTTATGACAAACATTTTTCATGGTTACAATTTTCTGATAAAGGCATTTTTGTTCATAATTGCAATAATGATTTACCTCTTTTTGTTGAATGTAGGGCACTTTATTGGTACATATTTTAGCTTAGCTATTAAAATGAAAAATAAATCTTACCATAAGGACTATGAGACTTTATTAAACGAACTGGTGAGGGTATTCCAGTGGTCAATTTGCACTTTTGTTTCATTTCATTAAACCTTATTGATAAATCTGGAGAGTCTCCCATCACATTACTCCTGTATTTTTCCTCAGAAGGTAAGCCCCTTAGGACTGACCTAACAAAAAAATTAGCTAAAACCTGGCCAATCTTGATTCAACACTATCTATTTCTGTACTTTTTTTTTTTACACTCATATCATTGCTGAATGACAACAGCGAGCCATTTATCAGCTGACCCATCAGTTTTTATGTTGCTATGACACTCCCCCATAAAAGGAAAGAAAATGAAAAAAACAAAACAAAATTTTGTTCTTCAACATTGATGAATACATTATAGCTCTCAGTTCAGTCTTGAAATCCTTTGCATATGGCTCTGTTTTAAAGTCGTAATCCACTGTAAAAGCAAAGAATAACAAACACATGCCTAAACCGCTAGAGAAAAACCCTGCTGGAAGCAGCTGTCTACCCACTTATTAGCATAATGTTTTTGTGCACTGAGTGGCTGAGAGAAAACTTGAGGAGTGTGCAAAACAAAGGCAGAAACCACAAGTGCCTGGAAGACCGTTACAGCTTAGAAACACAAAGCAGCAGTGCACCTGTGCGTCTAAACTGCTGCTTACGGGGTTGAGTGGAAGAAGAAAGAATCCGCTGCTTTTAATAAAGAGGATATAATGCGACAAATGTCAGTGGGATATGTGAAATGTTTTCGCTTTCTTTCTCGTTTTACAGAGCTGTTCCTCGTGTTACATTCAGCAGGCTCGGATGCATAAGCCTTTTTCCACACCTGAAGGCATCCAAACGCCAGGGATAGAAAGTCTGCCCACTATTCAGCTACAGCAGGCCTGGCGTGGAAAGTGTGTAGGAGGCAAAACAGTGTGTGGCAGACCCCAGGCCATGCAAGGATTTGTACATAATTGATAGAACAGAGTAATTAGAATCTACGGCAGCACCTGTTTCTGTCCGTTATAATGTATCACTACCTGACTGCTGCTACCCCGAGGTGTGTTTTTGACGGATGACACAGCGACAGCTCAGATGTTCTGAAGATCACTGCGCTGTGGTGTTTATCACTATTTAATGCTATGATAATTGCTCCCCCTTTGTGGTGTTTTGTACTGAGCGTCGGTGATACTTCCATCTCCAGCGGTTAGTGTGGAGTATTGCAATATGCTTGCCAACATTTTTATGATAAGTGACATGCAACACCACAATTTAGCTCTTTGGAAATCAGACCGAAAGTTTTAAAACATTTTTTAATTCCAGTGGTTTTTCACAAGTATTCCAAAGAAATGCCTCAATGGTATTGGTAAAAAGCCTATCCCTGTTCTATGCTATTTGTCAATATCACAGGCAAAATGATTAATTCAAACAATACACGTACTGTCAGTCTCTGTTTCATCTATGAACATATCTGATCCTTTTGGGGTTTTCTCTTTACAGCATTGCATTTTGCTGCTTTTTGCACATAGGTCTGCAGTATTACAAAACCACACCAAAGGGAAGTTAACATCTCCTTTAGAATACACTTCTCTTAATCTGCCACATAAAAACCCAATTGTGGGGTAGACATTTCCTTCCTTACATCACATCAGCATAGACATAATGTGGGTAGAGACTGTCCTCTTCCTCAAAATGTGTCCATGTGGCACTGATGGATCAAACTATCAAACCCATCTGACATATGGCCTTCTGTGTTGGACGTGTTGCAAACTAATTAATTCCAGAAATCAACCCTTTCCTTAAAAACAAACTAACATTGACAAATATTACAGTTTGGTCGAGAGTGAACATTTGAAGTTTACTATTTACTTAATCAAACTCCCATTATTCAATGCTGTTCCTTTTTTAAATGTTATATCTAAATTCATGCTCCACCAGAGATATTTCCTCCTGGGTGAGCAGCAAGGCTGTTAGCTTGTTGAACGCTATGATATCAAGGGTTGTATTCTGCCTTGGCAACAAATCAGATGCTGTTGGAAAACCTTACAGTCTCTCTATGACCCTTTCGAGCTCCTCCAGGCCCGCCTCATTTAGCTCTTCATGGGATGTGACTGTTGTATGCTCAACAAGCGACCTAAAGCCATGTTTTAAGTTGATAGGCTTGGATCCATCCTCACCCTGCTTTTCCCCTCGGCCAGAAAGTAGAGCAATGAGCTGACTCAGACCTTCTGCTGTGAAACTTAACTCCCAGATACGGAAAGATGAGGACGCAGAGGAATAATATTGCAGAGTGAAGAGGAAGTAAAATGTGTCAGCGGTTGGATTTCACACGTGGATCAGATTAAGGTCTTCTACTTGTTGATTCTCTGTTGCATGCTCGAGTCTTGATTGATTGAAGCTTTGAGTAAGAAAACCTCCATAATAGTTAGCAATCACACCAAAACCCCTCATTGACTAACACCTCCCCTGCTTCATCCATCTTAGCACTTTCCTCCTTTATCGCTGTCTGTCTCCTTCAGTTTATCTCTGCAGTCCTCCTCATTGCAGCGAGTCTCGATTTTCTTTAAGCAAATGACCACACTGTTTCAGCGCGGGGGAGTTTACTTCAGATGTGTACACTGAAGCATGAACAGGACCTCAGGCAATGCCAGCTATTGATTTTACCATGATTCTGATTAGAGGGCTCCTTGTTGAAATCAATACCATACATCAGTGGCTTGCACAGTAAAACTGATGGCCTCAAATAAAGTCCCAAATCTAGCCCACGACTAATTAAATGCCGGATTATATTCTAAGGATAAAATAGGTTGAGCACGGTAACTCCTCCACATGCCTGTATTTACGCATTCTGTGAAAAAAGTGTATTTTTTAAAAAGACTAATTATTTAGAAATCAATAACACTTCAAACACAACACCAGATTAGACACATGTAGCAGAGCATTATCAGATGATCATTAAAGAATAGTTCAGCTCTTCATTTTAGCTTTATATCTCACAACATGCTTTTTTGTCAAACAAAAGGACTACCAATTTCATATATTACTCACATTTAGTTCCCTTTTGTAATTTAAGATCATTTATTTCTGATTTATCTTCATTTAATTATGTATTACATTTTGGAATGGTTAAACCTCTTCACAGTTTCAATATTCAAACAATACTTTTGACAGTGGACCTTTAAGGTTTGCTAGAAAACAAACAGATAAACAGAAAAAAGCTGACTCAGTTGAGGATCCTTTGGTGTGCAGTCCAGTCCACAGAAAAGTAAGAAGTTATTCTCTGTGTCTGCTGCCAAAAATCACAGGTCATACATGTATGTATCAGCCAAAGAAACCCAGATATCACCACGAGACAGTGAACAACATCCAAGTTATTTAAGGGCTCTTTTAATGCCTTATGTGGCCCCTGATATCTTAACCAGGATTTTAACTCATCCAGGTTGTGTTTTCTTGAATCAAAACACTGTAAGATGTTCTTCTAACAACTAAAACTCTACCTGCCGAATGAAATATGGCATGCTTTATGGAATCCTAATAGATCGGCCATATAGAAATCCAGACAAGCAAAAGCCATCCACTTATTTTCTGCTACCGCTTTTGTCAATACAAGGTTGCAGAGGGGCTGGAGCCTGTCTTAGCAACTATTGGGCAAGACGCCAAACCAGATAGTAATCTAGAGATACACGAACAGAACAAGAAAACTCCTCACAGAAAAAAAAAACTAAACATGTGAGATCTGAACCCCAAATTATAGGCAGTAATATCCCCCCTTATTTTTTTAAAATTCTCTTGAATCATCAAACATGCATAATATTCCAAGAAACACAGAGACTGAAACTGTGCCAACGTTTGCTATTCCCTTGCTTCTTACCACCTTAATGTAAAATGTGAATTTTAAAGTACTTTCTGCCTGTTCTGCTCATTGTATTTGTGACAATGTGTATGTATTTCAATGTGTTGCAATGTAACGTGAAAATCAGTATAGACTTTGCAAGCATGGATGGAGGTGTAAATACTGAGTCTCATATGTGATGAAGTCTACCTTCAGTCAAAAAAGGCTACTGGTGTCTTTTTTTGTGCTTCAGGAATTTACAGCATTTTCCATTGGCTCTGTCAGAATGCAGATTAGCACATTAAGTGAGCCACTGCTGAAAAGCGCACGGCACTGGCACTCCTGATATTTGGAAATGAGGTTGTTTAATTGTGCATATGGATCTTCATTAATATCAATTTATCATAATTTTTGTGATCATGCTGAAATTAGAAAGGTAGAATTTTCCTAAGCTGTATTCATTTGAGGCTTTGTGTTGGCTGCAGAGCTATTTCACGGCAAATGGTTTCTTTAATCAAGGTTCTGACGGCAAATTACATTTACCGATTCTTTAACAACGAGGACCAAAACCCAACGGGAGTCAAATACTTCCGAGTCGAGGCAAGTACATGCAAAAGTTCCACACTATGACTTTTAAAGGTATTTCGATCTATGTCACGGACGCCATGAGGCAAGTCATTATGTACAAATAATCATCATTAGTTATCATGTATAATCAGCATGCAGAACACGCAACAGTGTTGCTGATGATGCTGAAACTCGGCCTGCTCCTCTTCCTCACATCTAGGTTTCAAGGTTTTGACCCTAATCCCTAAACAGTGTGGCAAAAAAGCATGGAGTGTGAGGGTGAGTGAGTGTGTAAGCAGCTCGGTAATCAGCACAAGTGTGATCTGATGTTGACTGTTTGATTCAGTTGATAATCGTGGGGCAACGAGGTCTATTTCTGTTATCTCTGCCAAATTGTCCAGATGTGATTTGGCTGTTGACTCTGGAACCTCCCTGAGATGCTGACAAGGTGGAAAGGCTCACTGTGAACTCCCACCTTGATTAACATGAGTAATTATGAACATGCTACTGTCAGCATAAAATCCGACTGAAAGGAGGTGTTCTGGAAAGTGGCCGGTTCCCTTTGACACTGACTGGCGTGTAATTGCCTTCAGCTCACGATCAGTGAGCGATCGGCATTTAGGACTTGGATGAATCCACTTGTATGTAAAAAATTTGGGCCAATCTGTGAGAGAGGTTTATTTTAGTATTGTCTTTATATTTTAAAACTCTCCCTTATGAGAACTGACTGGGATAGCTAAAAGTGATCATATTTCTCTGATTTAAGCTTTAAGGAAGTTTAAAATATAATTACTTATTTATAAAGCCTGGCTTCATTCTATGTCAATAATCCCATCTTTCATCCATCCCTCTTCTGAAATGCTTATTCCCAAATAGTGGACTGGAACCTATCCCAGCATTCATTGGATGAGAGGCTGGGTACACCCTGGACAGTCCACCAGTCTATCACACTGCCATGCATAGACAAACATGCACAGTCACTCCTGAGAGAAATTTGGAATGTCCAATCCACCTAATATGCAGGTCTTTTTGATGGTGGGAGGATGCCAGAGTACCTGGAGAGAACCAATGCAGACACAGGTAGAACATGCAAACTCCACACGGAGAGGTGCTGGTTCCCCCGGGGACTCAAATCCAGAACCCTCTTGCTGTGAGGCGATGGTGCTAACCATCACACCACCGTGCTGCCACTTATTCTTTTAGAACATCCAAAAACAAAGAGTTCCCAGAGTCCTGGCTTTATTGTAGAGCTTCAATTTTCAGGGCCCTCTCTTGTGAAAACATCTGCTAATCCGTGATGCATTCCCTCTCTGTTTTTATATTTGTAAAAAATAAACTTTCCATTGGCTTTCAATTCCATTTCTAGCAAGGAAAATAAACAGAAAGAAGTTACTCACAAAAACCTTTAAAGAATAAATGAATTGTGCTTAAGTCTTAGGCAATTTGTGTTGGCTGTATTGACTTAGAAGAATGTGTGAGCCCTTGTTGATGTGGTTTGAATTCCACTTAATGTAATTATGGTGGATGACAACCAGCACAGGGCAAAGGAAGCCCCATTATACCTCACACGTCAAAGTTAGCTCAGTATGTCAACATCTTCTCCTCCCTGACGACATTAATGCCACCTGATTCCTCCTCCTTTCAAAGTGCCTCCCTCCCATCTGCTCTTGTAAATGTCAAACATTTAGTGTAACTACCTGCAGATGTAAAACACGTCAAGAGGTTGTTATCTGACAACCTCCTTTCTAAAACACTCCGGATGCGGCATGAAATCCGAATGAAAAGAGAAAGCAAGTTATTTGCAAGTTGTATTAAACTGCACATAGGACACAGCGAATTAAAGTCAAGATGATTTTTTAAACAGCTTGGTGGGAAATAAAGTATTTTTGCGGGCGATTATATGTACAATTTGTAGATGGCAAATAATTGCTCACATTTGAATAAAATGTTACAGGATTAGAATTAAGAAAGTAAAAATTTAGCAGAGCATTCAGCCTAAGATCCTTAGCTTTTGAATGCTCCCTGTTACCTATTGAGCTATACCACTGTAACCTTTGTTTTGAAGCATTCCAGCTCTGCATATGCACAATCCTGGACCCGAAACTGCCCTGGGGCATCAGGACGCTGATATACTGCACGTTCTGACTTTGGTCAAAAACTGTCATTTGGCATTATTGTCATTTTAAATTTTTGCACAATTTTCTAGTTCAGTTTAACCATTTAAGTATATTTGTCACCATTTGTAGCTATTTTCCTAATTTTGCTGCATCACTAAACACTTTTATGTGATCCAAACCTCAGAGCATGAGCAGTCTTATTAGTCTCTACGTGCAATGGAACTTCAATCCCCAACTGCATAGGTAAACATGTCTGCTTTTGAGAGTCTTAATTTGATATAATTTAAATTAGACTTTTATAGTAAAAGGTATTCAAAAAGTCCAGTTCTGCTCTGGCTATGTGCTTTTTCTTCTTTCACGTACATTTTGTGCTTATTGTAACAGCTTGGCTCTGAAGAGTCAGAGCACTGCTTGATACAAAATGCTTCAAGCATTGTTGAAAGAACAGGTGATGCAACCAAGCAGTAAACAAGCCCCTGTTTTTTCATTTGCATATTTTAAAATTCCCAGTCATTCATTCAGTTCCTTTGAAAACAGTGCTGTATTATGAAAAGTACAATGTTGTCTCGAGGAAGGTACATAGCCAAAATAATCTTCTTGACACTCGCAGATATATTGCTGTGGTTTTAATGGGCTCATTGAGGTAGTTATTAAGTGCAAATGAGTCTCGAGAAGAACAGAGGAACCCAATTAAGATCACCCTCAGTGTTATTTAATTATTTGTGTCTGAGCTCAGGTCTGCTTGTGTTTGTTGTGCTGCTGACTGGAAGTCATTTTTTAAAAGCAGACAGCTCATCAAAAAGAGTGACAGGAAAGACTAACAATACACCTCCTACTCCAAGGTGAAAAGGTTCATGTAGCTTCAGCTATTGTGATAGATTCCACTCATGCATCCATTTATCTATCCGTTTTTACCCAGTGGGACCTCTCCATTTGAGGTTGCTCTATGTATTTTTAGGAATTTTCTGTTCTTCCGCCTGAACGTGCACAGTTGTGTTGCTACATTGTGTACACTAAGTGTTCCTCTCCGGCCTACTTGGAAATCATCATTAGTTTTCATCTCCTCTCTATATCACCGTGATTCTTACTTTTCCAAACAATCTAATGACTTTGATACAATTTTTGTGTTATGCTGAATATAATGATGCTAGTTGCATCTCAAGTATAAATGAAAACCACCGACCACTACTTGTATTCATTCAGTGAGAGTTTACCCTATATTTACAAAAGTCCCAACTCAATTAATAGCCTAAAAAGGTAATAGGTCCTCGTTGTTTGGAACACCAAACCAAGATGGAGGTACGGTAGGAATGCGTCGTTAAAATTGGTTGAAACCCCACAATAGGACCACTGGGGAGTTCATAATCATACATCCATGTTTGTTTTTCTGCTCCCCTCTCAGTTTGCTCTTTTTGTTCATTTGGAAATGCTGTTATGTTTTCTTTTGGTTTCACTAGTATAAGCAATTTGTTATCATTTTTTTGTATGTGGCACTGTTTCTGACTCCTTTTGGCCTCTTCTGTCTGTAATTTGTCTTTACATTCCATTAGCACACTGACAGGGTGGTGATTACTGCCAACCCATGTCTTTTAATACCAATCTGGCGTCATCTGTGATGCCTTTAATATGCCTGCCATCACAAGTTTTGTCTGGAGAGCTTTGTTGAAATGGCCTGCTGTAATTCTGTCTGTATTTGGTGCACTTTGCCATGGTGAATATCATTATTTGACACAACTAATAAGGCCCTTCATATTGATGGAATTCACTGCCTGTGTGCCTGTGTTTTCTCTCGGAGAAGCAGAGCTTTTTGCTTGGGTTGTGGGTGGAGCCGTTAGACAGACTGCATCAAAGAAAATGATTGTGCTTGGCAGGCCCTGCTAGAACTCTCTGCCGTTTTCCATTCCTAAAGCCTATAAAATCTACCAGAAGTAAATTTTACTGGCTTGGACTATAAGAAGTTAAAGGGATTCTCTTGCAATATTATCATTTCCCACGCATGCTTTTCCGGGTAATACAATTAAAATACACTGACTAGCAAACCTTTCAGAAACAACTGGAGTTCTCTTGTAATTGAATAGTGAGTCAGCTCTCATTTCCTCTAATTTGATTGCCACACTCCTGACTTGTGTTCGATGATCACAGAAAATAAAGCCAATGAGATAATCATTTGCAGGGGTAATGCTGCTCTTCTTTTGATCTTGAGAATACAACGGATTTACCACGGAGGAAAGAGAAACTGTCATTCCAAATCAAGCCGAGCCACTGGAGCATCCCACACAAAGATGGGAAAAGCTGGGAAAGGACTTAATGGTTTTGTCTTTCCAAACCTCCACATGAGCCTGCCTGAACGCAATTAAATGTCCACCGGTGACAGCTTTCATTACTGTTGGTGTGCCTCATGTCACTTAAGGTGAAAGCATTTACCTTTTTAATGCTTTCATGCGCTCTGTCAACCTGTCCTCTGTTTGTCATTTGATTACATCTAGTTTGTGGTGTCCTACCAGGAGGGCAGGGGTAATTATGTGCTGAGTCACCGGCTTCTACTATGATTAACCCTTGCCATCAAAGATCTGAGGGCATAACATTATGTGAGAATTAAAACACCTCGTAAATAAAGTGCCATCTATAGTAAAACGGGTCTTAATGAAAAACTAATTGTTAGTCTTGGTTGCTTTAACAAAGATTTTTGTCAGTATATTGCTTTGAAAATGGAAACACAACTGGCCCTAATGCTATTTAGAGGTGATACTACCACTTGGATTTTTTTGGGCAAAACCAAATGCTTACCAATCCTCTAAGAGCTTTGGAGCTATCCACCAACACAAGACCTGATAAAAAAATGTGGACTGATAAAACAGTCTTTATTTTACTTATATTGTGGTGTAGAAGGAGTTTGTTTATTGACTGAAGAAAGGAATTGTATATGATACATAAAATTGTGTGTGACAAAGACACAACAGTAAATTGAAAATACTTTATATATGTTGTGAAAATGAAAAAGGGTTTTTATAGTTTTTGCATAATGAAATGACCTTTAACCTTGCTTACAAAACATTATGCAAATGTCTTCTAATTCATATTCAGAAATTTGAGAAAAGAATTGATGTGCTTTAGTCCCCCTAAAAAGAGCTGCTCCTCTCACTCACATTGCACTGCTGCACACTGTTTTCTTCAATGAGAAAGAATAGGGCAATCAAACACCTGCTGTTGAGTGAGCATCAGGTTTCTAGGAGGGCGTCTTTTGAATAACCACTGCAGTTTCTCTTGCATGCACAGGGGGCCATGGTGGGGGACTGGTCTTTCTTTTGGTTCCAAACAAAAACCGAACCTCTGGAAGAGAAGTAGTAGGAGAGACACTGTATTTCGAGATTGTATTTCATGATTGTAATTCAACTGTAGCTTTAGCAGGCGTCAAGGTATTTTTCTAAATTCCATCTAAATGATTATGCCCAGCGTTTCACCATTTAATTCAACAAAGGCAAACTGTAATGGCTGGAACTTTTCAAAATGAAAGTTCCAAAGAAGATTTAACCTACAGAATTCAGCTAATATACATGTATCTTTTATTAACCGTTTCTTATTAGATTTCATTTTAGGTCCTGTCTTATCGAAAAAGAATAAATGGAATAAGAAGCTAGGGCACGTTACCATCAAGAACTGAGGAGTAGTGCAAATGTGTATGTCAGTGTGAGGAAAAAGTGTATGTGTTTGTTGTGTGTGCACGTGTGATTCAAGAAAAGGTGTTAGCTGGGTTCAATTGTCAGCTTTTCAGAGTGTGTAGCCCACTGGGTGAACATGCTGCACTCTAATTAATTTCATGTTGCTACAGTTGGTGTCTCAGAGCTTACTTACAAATGGCTTACAAAGACTAGAGACGTGGGAGGTGATGGCAAATTGTATGTGTAAGCTAATTTAATGTAGGTTGGATGTTAGTACCTTCCTAATGATGTGACCTTTTTTTTCCTGCCTTGCTATTATTTCAACCGCTTCACTTTGCTCTATTTCCTTGATCCAGTATATTTCAGTGAAGCTCTCTTCTCCTTGTAAAGAATTATACATGACACCCTGCATTGTTCTCCCCTCATTTGTGTTTGCTTTGCAGTGAGCTATGTGTGTTGTTCTGGCACATGGCAAAATGAGTGGAATGCCTGAGCCTGAGTGAGAAACTAAGTGTGCATAAAAGAACCTGACGAGAGCTCATATAGCAGAAAATCAGAACATGTCACCCCGGCATGCCATTCGGTTTGCTTTACTTTTCAAGAATCTTTTCACATTTGCGTACTCAGACTGTGGTCTGTACTCAGAAGCGGTGCATTTCCATTGTCGGCTCCTAACGCCTGATCTTTAATTGGAGCAGCACAGCGGAGCGAAACCAAAAGGACAAGACCTTTTCAGGTTTATGTTTCGCTTTCTCGTTGGAGGAGAAAAAAAAAATACTGCAGTGACAGACAATTCAAAGAACATTTTTTCAAATAAAATTCATTGAGTTTTTAAAAAATAACCCACACAAATTTTACACGAACATTTGTGGCTCACCTTGATATATCTAACAGTAATCCTGCCAATGAACAGCAAGGTTTTCTGTTTTCATTAAACATTTTGGAAGTCTTTCTGTTTGACATAAAGGATAAATAGGCCTTGGCAGAAGATCTGCAGCACTAAAGCACAGCGCCCCCCCAGGTGATAGCGCTGCCTGTGGTGACAGAGCAGTGTGGGGTCATGACCACAGCTTTTCAGTTGGTGCAACCCCAACAGGAGAGATGAGGATTGTGATAAAAGGGGCACCCCTGGGCCCCAGCCTGCTCCCTCTGCTATTTGCAGGTGCACTGTTAGTGGAGCACCAACAGTAACACCCAGGTGATGAGGCTTAAAGGGAGGGAGCGAAAAAACAGAAGAGAAAATGGGCCTCCATCTGGAACAGCAGGTCATTACATTTGAGATTCACTCAGTATTTTCACAAAATGTATTTGTACTTGTTAAGAGTCCCTTCAATTCAGAGAATTATGTTGGAATAAATCATACCCAGCTCAGAATTCTCAATGATAAAGTGCTAAACGTGTGGAAGGGGTCAAAAACAGTATGTTGAACTTCCACCAATGGAGAAGGAGTTATACTTAGTATGGATTTCTCCAGTTGACTGGGATTTAAAAAAAATCCCAGCAGTTGAAATATCTTTCCTGAATATAGCCAAACCTTTTGCTTTTTTAGATATGGTACTTGTGCTAAATCGACAGGCCTCATGATATAATCAGTTCAGCTCGATTTACTGCCAAGCAGACAGCAGAAGAGGAACTCATAGCAAAAATCATGCAGGCAATATTCTGCGTTCCCAGCATGAATATGCAAACAAACAAACAAATATGTGTTTTACTGTTTCTCAGAAGGGTTATAATCTGACCCATGGTAGATTGTGATACTTTTGAGGCCATACAAAATGACATGTGTACACTGACAGAAGGGGAGGTGAGAGTGTGATATTCGCTTGGTGGCATTTTAGGCTTTTTTAGGCTTGGATGGAGCATAAAGTAATTCATCCATGTCACGGACAGATGGAAAAAAGAATGACAGATGATTCACTTTAGTTCATCCTCCTTTAGCTGTTATGTGACTAATCCTCCTGCTGATCCCTAGTTAATATCTATAATACCACAAACAAACAAGTACAAATGGTGTTCACAGTTGTGTTGCTCTCATCATCGTGATGAGTATTCTGCTTGTTTACTCGCTCACACAGGCTCTGTTTGAAAGATGTTGTGGCAATCTAGTGGCAAAACAGCCAACCAATTCAGTTACGACCCCTCCTATTCCCAGACTACTCTACGGTGAATGTTTGCTTTATTCATTTTGATCTACTGCAATGATGGAGTCTCAGATGAAGCTGTCTGACATAATGAGCATTACAAACCTCACTGTCTTCCATGATCTGTACAATAATGCCGTTGTGAATACTATGTTTTCTGATGACAAAACTTTCTATAGTAGTTTTAATCTTACATACAAAATCACTCAAACACAATTAGATGTCCTACATTAACAGCTGCAGGCATTTCAAGACTATGAAAGGACATGTGAAAAAAGCATGTCTGTTTGAAACATATGTTCTCTGACAATGCAATAAATATTTGTCGTTGGAGTTTTTGTCCTGCTTTGTAAATATGATTTATTGCTGTGAAATAATTGTAATGGAGTTCAAATTCTATCACATCCCTTTTATATCATTATTGTATGACATAAACATATGTTACCAAAGGGAATCTAATTTGCAACGCTTATTCTCTGGAAAATGAAACAACATTAATGCAATGAAAAAAGTGAAAACAGCATCTGAACTGAAAAATACCCCTGTAATAATGAAATTCATTCCGACTTGACATCTCTCTAAATCAGATCTGCTGTGAATGCTTATCGTTTAGCATATGCGTGAGCATTCATCTCACAGAAACAACTTTTGTCAATCTTTGAACTGTTCACAATGTCTACTGCTTTTGAGTATGGGGTTTGTTTACAGCCTCGAGCTCTGGCTTACATTAGTAAACACAGCTCATATACTGCAGTCCTCCTTATCCCCAGTGAGCCACAAATGCTTAATGGATGATGATCATTTTAATGGTTCCCAAGATAACGTGTCAGATGCATAATGATGACGTCACAGAAGCTCAAAATTGTCCTCTTTTAGGATTTTTCCCCAACAGTTAACCTAACACTAAATTAAGCTTTGCTTCATGTACAGCAAGGCAGATCACTTTAAGGTATAAATTGTACTGTGGACACGGAGCCACCAGTCAAAGCATATCATGTCACTTGCAATATTCTGGCTGGGAAAGTTTCCCCCTGCCCTATTTAAGATAGGGAGAAAGAATTGGTGCCATTAATATTTTATTATTTTGCCCTTGCCCAATATGTTTCAGAACTGCTTGCACACAGGGTATAATCAGTGGTTGGTGGGGATTGGTTTGCCTCTGGCAGGAGGCTTAGTTTATTTCTCCTCCTGTGGGGGTCACTGTTACCACATCTGAAGCAATGAGCCTCATCCAATAGTCCCACTGCACTAATGAGTAATGGTGGTGGCTGCACACAGACCACCGAATCTCTTCAGCACTAAGCACACATCCAGACACATGGTCTGCGGATACTTACACGATACCAATACACGTGTGCACATGCATTCTCTCCGCAGGACAGACGGACTGGAATCAGAGAACACTGCACACATTATCAGTGAGTTAATATTTTATTGCCTGAGGTGTACTTTAAGTTGCCTGCGAACGATCAAGACATTAGCCTTCAAGAAATAAATGCAACACAGTTCATATTCTAAAACTTTGTAATAAAGGAAGAGGGCTGTTGGAATATATGAGCCTGGTGCTGTGGCCATAATGGACCCTTCCATGTTACTCAGAGCTTCAAATAAATAGACTGCGATGGCAGTGATTCATGCAGCAGACAGTTCTGATTAATGTTGGAATGTAACGAGGCTGTAAAAAAACTACTGATAATAATGCATCACATCAACGTCCATATGGAGATTAAAAGAAGGAAAATACAGAGATGAATATGGGTTCAGTAAAAACTTTGTCACTGAATTTATTTTTTAAGTTGCTCCCACTATTCTTTAGTGGCCGGTGTCGACTTTTCTGGTGCTCAGGAGGGCACCTTTGAGGGTTTGTCCTGCTCTTCTAGACAGAGACCTCTGTGCTCACTTCACGATCATAAGGCGGATCTGCGGCAGGATTTAAAGGGACAAACAGACCATATTGTATACGTATATGTATCTTGGTGATTTATCAATTTTGTTGTATTTTAATTCAATGCAGTTTTACCATATTCACATTTTGTGGTGCTACAATAGTTTCTTGTTTGCCTGATGATTTATGGTGTAAGACTTTAATGTGACATTTATATGTTTGTCTGTTTATTGTAGAATCAAATGAGCATGATCGCACATAACAAAATCTTTGAGCATGAATGTGGATAAAGGACATTACATGACAGTTTTGGAGATGCACATTACAGAAGCTTTTCTTGACCTTGTGTGGCCATGCATGATTGCATCTTTCAGAATGAGTGCTCTTCATAACAGGGGTGTGAAGCAAAGTGCTAAACAGAATGTGTATCTGTCATATATAAAAAAAAAAGAGAAGGTCCGAGTGGATGACCTTTTGTCCCTTATTTTTCTCTCCTTTTGAAACTCTGAAGTTCTGAAGTTCCTGACTTATAGCCTAAAGCAAACCATGCAATATTTGTCTTGCCGTCTGAACTAAAGGCATGGACAGAGCCGTGATGTTCGCCTGATATTAGAATCATACATGTGGTGAAACATAAATTTCAGGGGCTGCTTCCCACATACAAAACACTGTTTGCAGTCTGATTTACAAGGCATTGGATGGATTGTGAATACAACTGGTGACTCACTGAAAAGCTGCACTGCAGAACAGCATTCAAATAAGTCCTGAGATCAAACTCATCTTTAAAGGGGTTGGTTTCATTTCTTTGAAGTAGAATTCTATGCAGTACGTATTCGTAATAAGTGTGTCCCCTACAGCAATTTTTCAGTTGGCACGCCCCCAGTTTGAAGAAATTGACAATGGGAACAGCAAGGAATGTTAGCATGTTGAAAAGTGGGTCAACAGCAAAATGGGTTTTAAATGACTTTAAAAAATCCCACCTGGAAGTGGCAGTGGGTTTTTAGGAGTACAATATTGGCCGCAGCATAACAATTCCACTATTTTCCATCTTGGTAAGTTGGTCCTTTCATATGGGAAAAGAATACAATTAGTGAGTAGCTGTGGCTTGAATGGGTTAGAAATTAGTCACCAATCAGAGGATCAGTAAATGCATCTTCTAAGTTTATCAAAATTTTCAGGAAAAAATAGTCACTTAATATCTCACAAAAGACAAAAAAATGTTAAATACAGCTGAACCAACAATGATATATTGAAATGATTATTCTTGGTCGGTTTGCTTTGATATAGATATATTTGTATAGATATGTACACTTGTTTAATTTAACCTACACTGAAAGCTGTCTAAAGTCAACTAAAGTGTGGAAATAACTCTTAAATGTGTAGCTTAATCAAGTTTTACTGCTTAACCCATTCCTTATCCCATTCACAGCAGTGATCAAACAAAATGACAGTTTTTCTGTAGTATTGTGTTCACAACAATGTTGGTAAAGCAGCACTCTATTTTTTACTTGACAGTGATTTTTCTTCATTTTTGAAGAGCATCGTGACAGACAGAAAAACAATTATTGGTATACACAGATGCTTATGTGTATCTGTGATGTGTGTGAACAAAGCCAACGCAATCCAGGCCAGAAACACACACACGCATACCAACCCAATCTCATTATAATTACAGAAAAAGATGCATTGCCAGTTATCTACAGTAATCTCTTATCCATCCATCCATCCATCCATTCATCCATCCATCCATCCATCCATCCATCCATCCATCCATCCATCCATCCATCCATCCATCCATCCATCCATCCATCCATCCATCCGTCCATCCGTCCATCCGTCCATCCGTCCATCCGTCCATCCGTCCATCCATCCATCCATCCATCCATCCATCCATCCATCCATCCATCCATCCATCCATCCATCCATGGAAAAAATATTGTAATAAATCTACACCTTGAAAAACCAAATCAAGAGAGCCCAGACTGAATCTTGGAAGAAAAACCTGAGGCCAGGTAATTTTACTCAGCAAATAGAGCAGACGGCATCCGCTGTAGAATTGAATTAGGCCCCAACATGACTTCTGGCTTGCTGTTGCAGCCTTCCGCACACCCACTTTTAAATTTGGTTCAATACTGTAGAATCATATCCAATGAATGAATGAATTATGTGAATACACATTATTCACATATGTCAATCTGATCTAGATGTTAAAAGTTTGATGAAATGGGATACATCTGTGTTGGTCATTTGACTTTTAAATGTATCTTTAATGGGTAGTCTCATGTAATCTTATTCCCACTCCAAAAGAGTCAAATACTGCTGACTGTTGTGGATAAGGCACTTTTTGCAATTGGCTCCTGATGTGAATGTTGTGGCAGTATTAGTTGCTGATAGTGAATACTGATGCAGAAAAACACCTTGTCACTACGGTCAGGAATACACTTGCTTTTCAACCTTTTTCTCACTTCAGGCAGTAGCACACTATGTAATTTAAGCCATCACATCAGTCATCTGCAAGCCACACTGTGTGACCACCATTTGATGATCTTGGCAACGACATCTTGTCTGATGAGTGCAGCCTGTACGAAGATGATAGCTGAATCATAGCGGGCAGCGACTGTAAAGAGCAACACAGACATTAACGTGAAGTTTTGGGAGCGAAAGGACAGAAAAATACCTACATTGCTAGCTTCTGTGTATTAATATGTTTTGTTTTTCTTCTCTATTTCCTGCCAGGCTGCATTTCATTTATAATAATAATGATAACAATACACACCTTGAAACATGACATCTTACTCATACACTTTCTTCCATCACAACAAAATCTGTAAAAACACTGGGTTTTCAGTGCCCTACTTTACTCCTGTTGGAAATTCTTTTCCCCTGTCAGTTTCACTGTCATACAGGGAAGATAAAACAATATCTGACAAGTCTGCGCTCAAGCCTCCAAACCTCCAGTAACCTGCTGCATTACTAAGCAGCACAGCTGCTTTAAAATTTAGCCATTCAGCACTGTCTTCCTCCTCAACAGGGACTTGGTCTAATGTGACACTGTTGTGTGGGTAACATGTTTCCTCTCACAAGTGGGAGCTTACTTGTCAACCTTAATCTCTGGCCTTTCTCCCTTGTGGCTCTCTGCAGGGTCGGGACAATCGGCGCCTGTTTCTGTTGGAGCCAAATAAGAAGCAGGGGGGGGTTGAGATGGTGCTTCCTGGTTTGCCCATCCTTCTTCTCCCTGGGATACTACACTAGGGACACTACAAGATCTTTTAAAGGAAACGTATGTTGTACTAATAGGTCAACTATTCTTTTAATTGTTTCTTTAGAACATCTGACATCTGGGTGTCTTAAATTTCTAATATTTATGAGTCTGCATCTGTTGCATGACAGGTCAGAGAATGCAACAAATGCTACCATGCTTCCTCTGGAGTAACCAGGACTGGAGACATGGCTGTCAGCACGACCCCACAGAACAAAACAGTCCAGACCGGGCAAGGACAAAATCAAATGCCTGCATGTGACTATAATAGGGCTCTTCACAACAGCTTGTCAGCACAAGCCTTGATCATGGTCGAGAGAAAAAGGGGGAAAAAAAAGTCATTTTGGGACTAGTTTATGTTTGGAGCCCAGGTCTAAGCGATATGTATCACTGGATGAACATTTTGTGCTTTGATATATCATGGCGGCTGTAGCAGACAGGAAATGAGCCACGGTTTTTCATTTCCCTGTTGCTATCTTCACTCACAAACTAAATAAGGACCTCCTTGCCACAGGGCCCTGATTACATCTACCTACTGTTCACATTGCAAAAGGAAGATGGCAGTTCTGTAATCAGGAGTGTAATCTCCTTCATGAATTTCATATTCATGGTAAATGCTGAAATGCAACAGGGTGAGGAAAAACATGCTGGTAAGATAATTGATTTCTCCTTCTGGACAGTCTTGGTTCTGATGCGATGTGAGAATGATGGACAAATCGGTAAGCTGTGAAGTTGTTTACTGGATGATGGATAGATGTCATCACTAAAGTAACAAGCAAGCTGTCTGATTTTATCACCTTATTATGTTGTTGTGGCTACTGGAGAATAAATTGCACATGTCTTGTCCATGTGTAATTTCCCGTTCTCCCTGCTTGTGCTCTCTGTGTTTCTATTGGATTTCTTCCTTCTTTCTTAAATCAGTTCAATTGTGTGATCTGTCTCTGTCCATCATTTTTATTTATGTATTCATTTCATTTCCATATGACTGGCCCATGCAGCGTTTTATAACTTGCGTGTAAAGCCATGAGTTGTGCAGTTATTTAATGTTTCCTCCTTTTTTCCGTTCTTTACTTTTTCACCTGCTCTCTCTCGTTCTCCCTCTTCCTAACTGCAGAACTTCTCTCCCCAGACAACTCCCACATGCCCTCTCCCATTTATCTCTCTGATTAATATAAACCTGCTCCCACTAGGCTCCTGCTTTTCACTGAAAAACCAAAACAATTGGTGACTATTTGATTGGCCTTGGCCTTCATAGATGCAAGGGGAATTAAACAGGGAAAGCAAAAGCATTTGATCAATTCATCCATCCGCATTGAAATCAATGGGTTTTGTCTCTCAGGCACGCCCCCTTGGTCCTTTTTTTCACCACAGGAAGTCTGCACCGTTTAAGGCAGCTGCAAGCGTAAAGTGGTGGCCTGTAATCCCACAGTTGCAATAAACACTGCCTGTTGCATAATTTTTAATTATACGTTAGGTCATTTGGGACAAAAGACATTTATTACCCAGAAAATCCCATTTCATAAATGTAGCTGTGAAATAAGATCAAAGTAATTAGTTTATTAGTTGGTTTATTGAGGGGATGGACTGAATGACAGACAGCTGGAAGGTGTATTTTGGCATACAGATAAATTATTCCTTAGCCGCAACATATCTTTGTCTTTCTTCGGCTGAAAATTGCGGCTGTGCACATCGGCGTCATTTGCTGATTCTAAACCTTTTAAGGTGGCAATGAAAATGTTTCTCTGCTCATCGTTTTACACCTTCTGATTTATATGTTTACATGCCTATAGCTCTGCAGAGGCAGCATGTGTGTTCATCAAACCTGCAACTTCTTTTTGTCATGAGCTATTAAAAGGAGGCAAATGCCATTTGTCTTTTTGAAATAAAAAATTGTGTGACTTTGCTTTAAAATCACCTCTACGTGCATGTGTGGTATGTGTGGGATAAAAGTGCAACATTAACATATGTTTTTGAATATGGCTTTAACTGTAAGGACTTTGAGTGGTCAGTAATTACGTGAAAAATATACTCAAACGAGGCTTAAAATTTATAAAGAATAATAATGATAAACAAAATTGTGATTCATAAAATTAAATCCCTTTTAAGCACATTAAATATGTAATTTTAATGGCTGACTAAGTCTTAAAAGGACAACATCCAGCAATCCACAGGTCACATTAATGATCTTTTGAACATGAAATGGACAAAGAGAGTGAATATGAGTGTGCAAGATTTGTGACTAATGCAAAAATAGCTACGGGGTGCAGTGCTGAGGGTTATTGCATTAAGTAAATAATTGACTCTCACTGTCTTTAACAACATGTTGTACCACCAACACAATTCAAGTGAACACTAGTCGACAAAAATTAGGTAGCAGAAAATACTATTCTTTATTCATGTAGTTGAGCTGTTGATGTTATACTTTGCCAATGCATCATTTGGTTCTGAAGAGTACTAAGTTATTTTTCATATTTTTTATTTCAATAATTTCTTTATACATTCTCCAGTCCAGTATCCATACCCTCCACGTCTTCATTAATTGCCACCAGCTTATCAGAGTATCGAGTAAAAACCTCACAATGATACCAATGAAGCACACTAAAGGTGTGTATGACATGCTCAAGCAAAGCAGCAAATTCAAATCACAAACCTTCTTGCAGTGGAGCTGCAGTGCAAAAGCAGGAATGATATTATTCGTATTCATGCTTATTGCTTTTCAAATCAATGTGCCACATTATGTGGCTGTCTTTGTGCTGACGGTTGCCAGGATGTGCAGCGCTTTAATAAAGCATTTAGACTTGACTTTGCAGCTTTGGTAGAGGCAAACTGCTTTACATTAAGTGACTACTTATTGGTGCAGTGGTTTTTTAGCCTGAAACCCACAAATGACTGTTCGAGTACCATGCTAAAGGTATAGTAGTCATTTTGGGACACATAACACTACATAGTTTGTCTTTGTGAAAACATTTTCATTGCAACAATTAGTATAAATACACTGTGTAAAAGTCTGACAGTTATAAACTTAAGAGCTATATTTATACCCTTAAAATGTACATCAAGGTTATGAGAGAAAGTAATTACATAGCAGAAATAACCATTCTTATGAATAATTTAAACAGCACAGCGTTGAACAGACCCATTTAGTATGAACAGTTATCCTCTAAAGCAACACCATTTAAGTGTGTGATCATAGTATGGCCAACGTATCCGAGGTAAACGATACTACACTTTTCTCTATGGAGTCATCATGAAACCACATTTTCAATTTCCCACCTAATTTATTGATTACCTGCTTCTTTGGGACAGCAGATTTGACAGTCGCAGTTTGGTCCTGACATGTACCAAAGAAAGAAAGAAAGAAACCTGGAAGCTGGCACAGAGGGGATTCTCTGGGAAGACAGTGATGCACAGTAAAATGCTGATTGAAAAGAGTAGAAAATCAATCAAGTGAGCTTCTCTGATTGACAGGTTGCCAAGGTGTTTTCTGTGGAGGTGTCAAGAACAGCACAATTGCTCTCCCCTATCCACCCTCTCCCTTTATACCCCTCCACACTCCCCACCACCACTCTGTCTTATCCATCACTTGCCTCCTCACCCATCATCATACTGTCGTGTCCTCACCAGACTCCCCCAGTATCTCTCACACTTTCCACTTTACCGTGCCTCCTCTTCCACAGTCTCACACACGACATCTGATTTTCTCTTGTGGTCGCTTCCTCATTTTCTTAGCTTCATCGGAAGGCGGTTAAGGCTGCAGAATGACACTCCTTTAATCTTGTTGTCTGTAACCTTCAGAGCTCAAAAGAGAGCTGCCCCACTTGTTCAACTTTTATAGATCCACACAGATTCATCCTTTATTTTCATGCTGAGAGCAGCACTAGTGGCAAAAGTCAGAGCACCAATACTTTAGCTGAGTCCATTTATAGGACAAGGAAAACTTGTATTGTGTGCAGGATATCTGGAATATGCAGGGCCATATTAATGGACATATTATTCCGAATGATTTTGTCCTTGAAAAAAGCGTGAGCTGCTTTTGGATCATTTGTCTCCAAAAGGGCACGGTATTCAGTTTCAACCTTAAGTAGTAATTCACTTCAAACTTTCTGAATAAGTGCCTGAGTGCTTCATATTTCTGAAGTGGTGAAGAATTTGGCTTTTGTCATCATTACAGAATTCAGATCAATCTTCCACATCACCTTTTTGTTAATACAATCCATTGATTTTTGCATAGTTACGGACTCACTTAAGATGCTTTCCAAATGTTTGTCGATCTTAAAAAAAATAAATTATGCAAGCCGATTTGACTCATGCACAAGGAATTTTTGTTTACATAATTCATTAATGATTCCACACAATTAGAATAACTTTATGATTAATATTAGTTTTGAAGATTCCTTTAATGGATGCATTATATTTACACTTAGCTTTTCTGATCGACTGAATAACAAAAAGCACTTTTACAGTCACATTTAAAGCTGGTGTGATTTTGAAAGAAAAGAAAACTCTGACGGACAACTTGATTCTGCTGGGCAAATATTTTTTTACTTTCTAAGCCCTATAGCAACGGATGCAAGATCTTCATTATATGTTCCTCAACATTTGCATATTGTCTAAGACCCTGATGACTCTGTTAAGATGTGCTTTATTTTTTATACTTGGACATATATATAGTCAATAAGTTTATTTTTAATGCTATGCAATGCTTCTATGCTTCTAACTCGCCCTATATGATGAAAACCTGGCAGCTAAGCAATCAGATGGCATCAATCATCAAGTCCAGATGGCTGTCAGCTGGACATGAAGGGTACTCTTCACTGGCATGGGATTCACTCACAGAGTATCAACATAAAGATAAAAAAAGAAATGTTAAATCCAAGGGAAAAAACAAAAAAAAACAAGACCCAGCCCAGTGTCTGCTTGGAAGAAAACCTCTGTAAGCCTTATGTGCTATAATTCAGCACTTAAATGTTAATAATTCAGTGGGGAAACATTGCCATCAACATTTTTAGTTATTCAAAATGGAAAACTGCAACAAATATTGATGAAACATTTGAAAAAGTTTGGGTTATTTTTAAGCGGCTCTGTCTTGTTTTCACATAACCTCGCCCACCACAGAGCTCTTACACAGCGTTATTGTTTACATTAAGGTAGTATTGTCTGTCTCCACAATTATGAGGAGGCGACCATGCATGAAGAGAAAAGAGAGGAAAACCTAAAAACATCAGAAAGTCAAAGAAATGCTTACCTTCTAATGCAGGCGTACCTTTGGGAAGCAAAGCGAAAGGGCTCTTAAACATAAATGACACCGTTTATCCATATTTTGTGAAGTTGAATGCTCTATGTTAATCACTGTGTATCTGAAAATGGTAGAATTTTTACCTTCAGCTCTCTCTGTGTCCTTGACAGAGTATTGTAGCTAGGTTGAAATAGCTGCTGTGTGTCACTTACCTCTATAAGAGACTGCTCTATAAGACAAGATAGAAATCTGTGAATCAAGTCCTGCTGAAATGACTTGTCCATCGGTTTGCTCCTCTGCATTAAAAGTGCAGTGAAGACATATAGACTCAACCATTCCTGAGGGCCCTGGCTGGCTTGCCTCTCAACAGAGGAAGTCTTGATTGTGATTATAATAGCAAGACAAATTTGCCCCAGTGGGTAAGCACATAGAAATATAGCAGAACCCTGATTCATGTCTTTTACTTTTACAACTGCTAGGAGTTCGTCATTTTATCACTCTCAGCATGCAGTCAGTTGGCCCTAAAATGATGAAGTGTGTTTGCTTGACAAAACTGACTCGAGCAAAGTTTTCTTTGGGGCATGCACAAAGTGTGTTTTGTTTGAAGATTGCACTAACCTTATGGAGAGCTGTAGCAGATCCATATGAATATATTTACAAAGCAAACCGGTGTTTAACATCTAAACTGGGGAGACGACAGATTATTTATATATGTAGAATATCTAAATGTGCATAGATTAAACAAGATTTTTATGGTAAAGTTTTTTAATCAAGAATAGTATCTTAAAGGTTAAGCAATGCCTATCGAAAATATAGAGGAACACAACCCTGAGAAATGTTATTCAATTCATTTCCCAATGTTCCTGCTGCCTACTTATAATTGTCAACATGCCAAACATATCATGAGAAGGTCCACCAACAAGCGGGTTATGATGTTTACCTGACTGTCAAGACCGTCAAATAGCAAGTGAAATGGAAAGAAAAAAAAACCAAGCCTGAAAACAAAAGTAACGTTTTTATCTTGAACAAAGTGTTAAAGAACGTAATCTAACATGACTCCCATTGTTTTACAATACCATTTTATAATCGAGCCCTTTGTGGCAGTTTAAGAAAACCCAGTGAGGCTGTAATGCATGTGTAGTTATTTTAGAGTGCACACAAACACACTTCGGCTCTTGCAGTATTTCAGAATTCCCTTTGGTGTCTTCTCCCTTCTTCTTTTATGTCCTCTTTTTTTTCTTCTTGTGTCTCTTCCTAAGCATTGCTGGCTGGACTATGTGGTTATTATTCTTTTCACTCACCTGTGGCTGGTTGTGTCTAACAGTTTATCTGCCCCGGTTTGCTCTCCACTCTGCCTGTTCCTCTGTTCACTCTTGTGGCACACAGCAGGCCAACAATCTGTCTTATTGTCACTGAAGGCTGTAGAACTTTATCGTGATTTCTCTGTGCCTCTCAGGTAAATGCCAATACATACATGTCTACTCTGGTCCACCTCGAAACTTAGTTGTCTGAACTCTGCAATCTCTTAAAAATGCTACAACCATGAAGCAAGAAAAAACAGTGACACTTCTGATTAGTCGTGTTTATCTCTATCTAAGACAAGTAGCATTAATCAACACATTGTGATTCAGTTGTTAACCTGCCACTCTGCTAAAGGGACCTGCTTTTCTCCTGTGTCCATCTCACTGAATCACTCACCTCCACTTCCGAGTGTTCAGACACGGAGCACTTCCACATGTTTCATGCTCGCTTGTTTTTTATGCTTTAATGAATCTGCTAAATACACATTTTGTATGATCTTAGCTTAAGGGTCCATTCCCTTGTTGTGCATAACATTCCCAAGGTCCTAACCAATATCCCCACTGTTTCAGAGAACTGCTGTGAGAGGGCATTTTGGAAATACATTATCCTGCTGACTGCATGTTGACTGCAATGCTGGCTGCATTGATGTGAGACTGAGAATATAGACTTGCTTTAAGAAAAAAATAATGACTTGGTTATGACTGTAAATTAACTAGAATTAACAAAAGTACAAAAGCTCCACAAATGAAACATATAAAATCTGAAATGAAAAACATACTCAGTGAGTTGCCAAATAATTAAAACTTTATTTGTGATGTTGAATTAAATTTAAAGTCAGGTTTTCAGTAATTCACAATTAAGAAAACTTCAGCAGAAATGTGAAATGAAGGCAGGAGAAGTGAGAAAAAATTGCAGATTGATGTCTTGTCAGATGGAAAGCAACAGTAATGAAAGAATAAGGGAAAAATCAATGAAAAGAAAAGGGATAGAAGACCTGACTGGAGATATGTGATCTGAAAGGAGGAAGAGGATCAATAAAAATCCTCCGATTAGGCTGCCAGCTTAAATGTAATCGCTTGATTCTCTTGTGGATTGTAATGTTTTGGTCCCCGTCTGTGACAAATCAGTCGAATCATTAGATCCTCTCCAGTTTGATCATCTTCAGAATACTATTTTTCACAGTTACAAGGATACTGCCTGACCAAATTTGGGCTGTGCCTAAGCAGAGTCAATCATTCTTTGGTGAGAGTTGCAGTCTCTCTGTGTACAGCGCAACACAATGTTGAAAATACATGAGAAACATAATGACTGCCCAATCAGAGGATTAGAAGAAAAGTGTACAGTGGAGGCAAAGCAGGGGATGAGGCTGGAAAAAAAAGAATGATGTGGTAGAAAATAAAGGACACTCCTGCTGTGGATAATTGGAACAGTGACGTTCCAACACAGTCTAACAGGTTTCCCACCAGAGTGTTCTGTACGATAGAGGGCCAGACACTGAAACCACATGGCTGCATCTCTTAGCGCACTCAACAGTTGCCTCTGATAGCTGGAGCTAGAACGGGAAAATCAGAGTTGGTGAAAGAAAGAAATAAAATATTTTTCTCTACTGTGGGCCGGTTTGCAAATGTTCAGTCTTAATGTTGCATTTTAGATATTATCAGTGTGGTTAATAAATATTATTTTGGATTGAAGATGCATTTGGTATGAAATCTTTCACACCACCAAAGCCGTGGGGAAGCTGCTCTTTTGCTGATCTGTTGTGTTCTAGACTCTAGAGGTTATGTGTGACCATGTATTCTTTTCACAATTATGACTTCCTGTCAGTTTTCCTCCATGATTTTCAAAAGTTCTTGAAAGCAATTATGTTATACGTAGTGACAGCAAATGTTCAGAACATAGCCCACAAGTGGGTAAGAAATGACATCTGTATAATTAACTTATTGTTGTTCAAGGGTGGGCGGCACAAATGGCGTCAGAGTTATGCAACTCCGAAATGTTCTAAGGGAGTCACAAATTAATTGATGGTATGTACTTTTCAGGCAGATGTTGACAGTTATATTTACATAATAAATATGTTGCGTAATCTAATTATCCGGTGTTTTTATTTTCATTTTCATCTTTTGCAGTTTTAGAATTTCCACATATTTCCCCTGACAAAAAATTGTAAAACCTTCTGTTTGCTACAACAGCAATTACGCAAAAAGCATCATGGTTCCTCTGAGTTTTTTGTCACCTTTGACCTATTTGGATCATTTTGTACCCCTAAAGGTCTCCAGGTAGTTACAGCCCGACCGTTCCTTGCTTTAACTGTGGTCTTTACATCCCACCAGAGACTCTAGATGAAATTCAAGCCTGGACTCAGGCATGGCCACTCCAGTAAACAGTACACAAATAGGCTATACTTACATAGCACTTTTCAGGACTTGCTGACTGCTGAGTGTTTTTTACACTGCAAGCCAAATTCACCCATTCACACACACTCTCTTACAGCAAGCCCCTATGCAGTATGTAGAGTAAAAGGGTTTCTCTCTGTTGACTCCTCTATTGACCACTTACTGCAGATGCGGCTCTTACTCCAGAATCTTAGGGTTATCCTAATTTTTCCAATGATGACGTGAAGTCAAAGAATAACCATCAAAGTCATTGTGCATCCAAACGGTTTGTTCAACAAATATTGTACAAGGACGAGTTAACTTCCCTGAGACAGGCATGCAGGGTTTTAGCCTGAAAAACAAATTGTTCATATAAATATTCTGTGTTTGCTTGTTTAAATTAAATCAAAATAAAGACACTTATACACAGCAACTTGCTTTGTTTGGCGGAAGAAATATTCAGTTCTACGAACACGGGGATTGAACTGGTTCTATAGACTTATTTATTTCTGGTTTCTGTAAAATAAAAACATGATTTTAAAATTACTTTAAAAAGAAGCCCCAGGGAACTTGCTCGAAGGGCAAATAGAGTGACCTGTCGTTCTACACCCAAAACAATGCTTCTGGTCAACATAAACTGTTCAGATATCAGATTAAATGGTCTGACTTTTCCCTGTTTTATCTTACTTACAAAGAAAATATGTGTTATTCTGTGTTACTTGTGGGAGTTTGACCTTTGAAGCGGTGTCAACAATTGTAAATTCCTATGTTAGAATTCACAGTGAGGGAAGTAACATTTTACACCAGTCACATGTAATATGACGTTTATTTATGTACTTGTAATCCAATAAAATAGTTTTTCTAAATTAGTCCCATTTTATTTTGGTCAACAACCCTTTGCATAAGTTTTAAATGCACTAGGCACTCCTGTACCTTTACTTTGTGATGCACAGGGAACTGCTTTAATGGTACATTGTGCCAACTATCTACTTTGACTGTGAGTGAAGTCTTGGCTCTGCCAATAGGAAACGCTGACAGGAAACATTCGTGCTCACTTATCTGCAAGAGACAGACCACATAATGAGGCTGGAGGGAAAGTAAGAGAGTGTCAACAAACTCCAGATCATGGGACACATGCCTGAGACTAACCTTGGGAGTGCAGCTTTTCACCTCACTCTGCAAAAATAAAAAACAACAAATACTGAGGCCTTGAAAAAAAAAGACAAAATATTTTGTAGGTCAACACAGATCTTCTTGTGAACTTTCTAATAAAACTCCTTGTTCACATTTACAACCAATGTCTCTTTCAGTGCGAGGGTATTTCACCATTATTCCACCTTACTCAGAGCGTACATTGGTATTGACATTCTGCCTGTATATGTTACTTGTTGGCTTGTATGTGCTGTAGAGCTGAACTGGTGTATATACATTTAGTTTTCATTCAGTGGGCTTGTGCTGAGAAAGGACCCAAAGCTAGATTTCCCACTTTCTTACAGAATGACCTTTTCCCTGCTGCTTTCCCAGTTTATACTTTTCTGTGAAAACTCTTTGCTAAGAACTTTGAGACCAATCATAATCTCTTCAAACACTTAAGAGTAAATAATTTTCACATTTACACAGCATTTGGCTTCTTTTTTGGGGTTAGACAGAGTTCTGATCCATGTTGACTGGTTAGAGATCATGCTTTAGTACAAACAGCTTCACAAAATTCAACCTTTTTTCTTTATTGTTTATGCTTCTCATTAAAAGCATGATGAAGTGTTTCTTCCATTTGCATGCTCACAGCCATCCCCTTAAGGGCCTGAGAAACTGAACATTATAAAACAAATCTTTGAGGAGCCCCTCCTTGACTCTGTGAGATTTAAAAAATGACAATGATTAAAGGCTCTTCTTAGTTACTGATGCAGTTGACATTGCTTCAGGTTGATGCCACATGTGTATGTTTCTTTTTATTGTACATGTAGTTTTACTCCCAAAGTGCAAATTGCTTGAACAGTTATTAGTTTTTAGAAACCTTAGGAGTATTTTCTACTAGCTTATATGCACACCCAGGAGTTTATCTTATAGTTTGTGTCTGACTAACTTTGAAGAATGCGAGCAGACTGATATTCTAGGACCCCTTCACTGATACCAGTCAATTATTATTATTTTTCATTTAGGTTTTATTCTTTCATTATCGCTTTCATCATCTTTATTTCCTCTTTCTATTTTGCCATCCCTGGACTGGTGACCTCTCCAGGGAGTACCCTGGCTCTTGCCCAATGGCACCTGGGATAGGCTCCATGCTCCATGCTCCAGGCACCTGCAACATTATACTTGTGTCCACAACGGGCTGAAGAAATTTCAGCCCGCTATGGACTGCAGAATGGATTGTGTCATTTATACCTTCTATATCTTGCTCAACTTTATTTCCTTTTTATTTTTGAAAGCTTGTCCCCTTGAGTATTCATCTGAGTTGACCTCTTTCTCTTATTTCCAACACAAAGTTGTCGTGTCCTAGTTTGCTAACTGCCTCGTTTACATCATCTTTGCCATCACAGTTTTCAGCATACTATACTTAGTCCCGGGTTTTCTTTTTTCCAGTGACAGATTACTGCTATGTTTTTTTCTTTATGCCACAATTCACCATGACTTTTCACTTAGTATTTGGGATCTGCTGTTATTACAGCATAATTAGTTTTATCTGAAATGTGTGCTACTTTTCTTTTCCTTACGTACCGATCTTCCACAGCACATCTAGACGATCTCTTCCGCCTGGCCTACATGATATGATGAGGAATGAATCTTTGCCGTTCACCATCTCCGTTTGATATACACTCTAAACTTCCTTTTGGTCCCTCAAATATTCACTATTGTGTGATTGCAGAGATGTAAAAAGAACAAATCTGCAATTAGATGTAAAGTAGTTTCCAAATGTGTGAAAGACCACTTCATGGTTATTATATCATGAGAAATACTTAATGCTACAAATAATGGTTAATCACTACACTGTATTGAAAAACACATCCGTGTTATACCCCTAAGGTTTAAACACATTCTTTAGCTACTAAAGAATACATGCAAAGTGACATTTCTGAAAGTTACAGTAATATTACAAGTGAAGCCAAAATTAATTTATGAATGCTCATTTAAAAATGTGACCAAAACACTCAAGCTTTTGTTTTTTTATTTGCTGATATTTTCCTGAACAAGGAACAATAAGTACAGCATTTTACTGTCAGGATATCTCTACACACAACCCTCTTTAATTCTTAGAAAAAATAAACAAAAAAAACAAAAACAAAAAAAGAATATGAAGAGTAAGTCACAAGAGGCAGTGAGAGTACACGGTTTCAACAGATTTATAAAAATGCTGAGGACTAAATGTCTTTCATTCTATTTAAAAAAAGGCCTCCTCTTTTGTGTCCATCATTCAAACTAGTGCTTTATGAGTAATTCACTGACCAGTAGTCCCTGTACCCTCTCAGTATCTCATTGACAGTTTTAATTCAGAATGGAAAATTACTCACTTACATTTTTTTCAAACAATGATTTCAAGAAAAAGTCGCCAACCTTGTCTCTGGAGTCCAGGTTAGTGCCTAAAAGGAGAGAACGAGTAGCGAACTGGAGGATACTAACAAGTTTGAGTATGTGTACAGGGCAGATCCATCCCAGAATCACTGACATTAAGATCACATTGGGGGACATAATGTAATTTACCTGCCTCATCAGCTAATGCAGCACAAATCCATTTTCGCCCAAACAGGAAGAGCCACATACATTACCTTGATGACTACGCAGAGTCAAGGGGAAAGACTAATGAGACCAAATGTAATTACTGTCCACCTCCAATTTGAAAACAAAATAAACTCCCCTGCACTCCCATTTGAGAATAAACCCTCATTACATCACCACTCAGAGCCACAGTGGGCTTTCTTATCATTATTTAGAGCAGTGTTTGTGCTCTTCATTAAGATTCCCATTAGCTGATGGCTCATCCACCGTACTTTTGGTGATATCTGTGAACTGATTAGGAAACAGAATCGCAGATGGTGTTGGGTTATTGACAATCTGACAATATCTTACGTGTACTTTCCCCTCTGTTTACTCAAGGGCTTCGCCAGAATCTGAGCCCAGGAAGAAAAAAGTCTCCCAACCTCCCTTAAGTGACTCTGACTCCCTGGAAAACAACATTTCACTGCAAAAAAAGTTTTTTTAATGCGATGAAAGCAGAAAAAAAGTGCTGCCTTTTAAATATCTCTTCATACAAGGTGACTTACACACGTCTCTCAGATTATATAGTACGATGGAGGTTAAAGTGCAAGATGAGCATGCTCTAGTTTCTTTTCTCTCCTTTCATCTGTGTGTCTCATTAAAGGCTTTAAACCTCGAGTAAAAGTAGGCATCGATATGCAGGTTTTGAGTCACACGGCATTATTCCTCTTGAAAGTTTTCTCTTGGAGATGAAAAATTCCAAAAATAGGAGAGTTTGTTAGATTTCGGGGTTTAAGATGCCCGGACAACTGTCATGGAACACCTTCCCTCAGTCACAAGACAAGTGTGTAACCTCCATTCAGCCAAGTTTAGCCTCTAGCTTTTCCCCAAATATGTTAATGCCAAGTATAATTTACTCATTTATTATCATTTTTATTTGCTTATGTTATACCCTGTTTACCACATTGAGGGGGAGAAAATGAAGTCATTGAATGTGTGGGGGTATGAATAATTAACAGGGAAGAAACAAATAAAGTAACAAAAAATGGTAAATAATCTTATCGTATCCAACAGCTGCGTTGACACCCTGACACCCCCACACCCTCGCGTGGTAAAGAAAAACCCCTGTCCTGTAGTTAAGCTGCTTATAAATATTTGTAATTAAAATTGGAGAGGGAAAGCGGGAAGAGTGGCATCTTTATCACTGGAGACATTGCTGTTGCAGGTGTCTTTGATGCCCAGAGAGGCGTTTTGATATGTCAGTGCAGGAGCACAGAGACTGTATTCGGATCATACCCACCGCCCCTTCTCCCATGCGTTCACATGTTCAAGAGTTCATTACCCAATTGTTTTGCATTAATCTTTATCTCTCAGGACATTGAAATCTCATCCGCTTAAACCTTTAAATTATTCATCAAGACTATTTTAGGTTTGAACATAGTGTTATGATTGCAGACATATGCAAAATCACGCTTTATGTAATGACTTGTATTTTTAGATACAATACCAATGCGAAATACAATGTGAAAAGGAAGTAAAAACAACAGAAAATTGTTATATGGGTTTAAATTAATTTTGCAAAGCCACAGGGTGAAGACAGAGTAACAGAAAATGTCAAACATTCAAAGCATACTTGAAGTAACTTCCATCACTCAAAAACAGAGGTATGATAAAAACAGTACAATAAAAAGTAATTACAGGTCAAGTGGGTTTTTCCAAACTAGTGAGCAGCAACATGCAAAATTCTGTTAAATCTAAACTCAGTGAATCACGCCACCATTTGGTTCCTTGTATAAGGTTAGACATAGATTTTTCTACAGGAAGGTAGGCAGTGAGTGTCACCTCATGAAAAAAAATACTGACGGCAATATCAAAGGCAATAGACGTTTCTCTGTGACATAGGCCAGGAGATCAGTCAGGATAAAGTGAAACAAGGTTTCAACAAGTCAACAACCTGAAGCATACCATCAAAAAAGCAGGACTGACTTCTGTGACCTTTGTTGAAGTCTTGGAGTTTAGCAACCAAAGTGTGAGCTTCCAACCGGCACGGTTTCTATGGAAAATGCCGAAAATGGAAGTTCCGCAAGGATAATAAAATAACGCATTTCAGCAGTTTGTCCAGGTGCTGTACAAAAACTGGCACAAGAAATAAAGTCCACACTCTACAAAATATGCTCTAACGATAAGAAAAAACAACAACTACCTTATAATGACATTTTGAAAATGCATTCTTATCATAAGAAAAACAGACCTCCTCAGATTCTCCCAAAATTTCCATGGCTATATGCATGGGACATTAAGTTTTTGTATATTGTTGTTGTGTATTCTTTACCACTATTCGTTAGATGTAAATGTATTGTTGTTGAAACCTCATAAAACAATGTCAATGTAGAGATAAATGTGATTTCTTTGATTGCCCTTGTAATAGAATGACAACAGTAAGGACTACAAGTGTGAGGGGATGGTTGATTAGCTTGTGCTCATTAAACCTGGTTTCCTTCCTTTGCTGAGATAATTTTTGTCTCAGTTGTATCTGGGTCATTAAGGACAATTTTCTTCCCTCTGCCTATCTGTTCATGAATATTTGTGTCAGAAACAGAAAACATTTTTCACAACATGAAAGCCGGGGAGTCACCAAAACAGTAGAGTTACGTTTTCCAACAAAGATTGAAAAACACCATCGGGGAGAGAGGTGGAAAGTGCAGGCAAAGCACAATAAAACTAACCCAGAGGCTGGTCCTTTTGGATCTGCTCCAGAGTTTCAACTGCAACAGTGTGTGATTTAGGTGAAGGCAACCTTTCCCATGCCTGGACGTAATAGCGATGTTGACCTGTAGTTATTTTAGGAACATCGCACATTTCTGAAAACTCCCAAGCAGCCCTGGGACTAATGTGTTTTATTGGGAGGTTCATGTTTGGACTGCCAGAACCCAATGCAATGTCACTTCTCCCTGGACATGAGGTGATCACCTTTAAACTATCTTAATTGTTTTTAAACCCTGACCTCCTCTTTTTGTCATCCATGCTAGAGATTGCAAGCTAAAAGCCTTGTGTTAATTTTTAGCCTATCAGGTGAGGTTGTTATCAACAACCACTGATGTCAGGATCATTACTGGTGACAGTAGCGTAATTAAAGTTGTGTCAAAATTACGAAAGAGTTTCCTTGTGCAGAGTGAATCGGTGACTCTCAAAACAGAGAAAATGGAAGATGAAAATCAGGACCTATTATGATCACGAACATTGCAGAGTAGCACAGGGATGCCATGTGTCTGAGAAGTGACCTTTCAGGGAAACGTGGTTGGTGTCTATCATCACCCCCTCCTTTTCTCTCTCCCAACTGTCTCTCTCTCTTTAATTTAAAAAAAGATAAATAATTTAACCATGTCCTGTTTAGCATTATGGCAGCAGAACTGAAATCGGAGTACTGTGCTGTGCTGAACACATTTGCTTTGCCAAAGCAGGCTATATTGGTGAAAAGCCCCCTTTGATTATCCAATGCTGCTTTATTTATTTATTTATTTTTGTTGCAAAAGTTTACATGAATCCAATAATGCCGAACCTGATAGAGGGAGAGAGGAGACAGAAGAGCAAAGGAAAGCAAACCCGAAAAGGAGAAAGATCCTTTAGGCAGAGAGAGAGAAAAAAAAAAGAAAGTCAACAAAACCATACAACCAGCTGCTATATCTGTACAAAAGAAATAGTTTCTTGTGGGCAATCCAGATGGAGAACCTGTAGGAGCCCCCATAAATGGACACAGGGAATACGAAAACAAACAAACAAACAAACAAAGAAGCAACACAAGCCTGCCGCAGCAGCACCACCACCAAAGACCACAGAGACAAGCGGGCATCAGCCCAGAAGGCCACCAGGGAATTCCCCCACAAGAGCCCCTCTGTCTCTTTCCTTACTTTAACTTTTACTGGATATATACTCAGATGTCTTCAAAAACATTGAACGGAAAATTATCTTATACAGTACAAAGTATCTCAAAACACTATATCTGTCACGTGAAAATCCCTTTGTGTAATATTACTGTACTGCATTTAATCCGACCAGGCTTCAATTATCAACTGTCATTTTTAAGATGTTGAACCTATGGTTAATTCTCTTCCACAAAGGATTTATTATTGGACTTATGAATGGTCTGTGGTTTTTAATTTAGAATTATTATGGTTATTTGGAGCCTCATGAATGGCCTTGAATAGCTTTTTCTCCATTTCGGAAAAGCAAGTATAGGTCAAGCACATAGTCTTGGACTGTTGACCTTTGACAGAATTGAAAAAGCTTTAATCATTTTGACTCCTACGGGTTGTCATTGTTTTGGTGAATGTGTATGCACACTGTACAGCCATTTGAGAGGGACCTCTGGGCTCTGTTGCAGGGAGACAGAGCACAAGCACACCAAGCTGGCCACAGGCAGAGCTATCGATTGGTCTCGTCAAGGTTCAGGGATATAGATGAGCTACAAAACCACCATTAATTACAAATCTCTTCTGCCATGAAAGTTAATTACAGCAAAAAGCAGCAAAAAAGTCTGTGTGAAACACAGAAAAGTGATTGGGCATGCACATCTCTCATCCAAAGGTGATGTCAGCTTGGCACGTTTGCTTAAATTGCCCTTCATCTACGGAGTTTTTATTCATATGTTAGTCCTGTTTAATTTAATATTTTAACTCCTTCACCAGTAAAAGGGTGTTTGGACAAATTAATGCAGATGCATTCCCCATATTCAATAAGCATGTTCCACTGTCTTATCAGTGAGCATCTAATCAATACACCAAGACCCTTGATATATTGCAGCCCATAACTGTGCATATATTTAGCATGTGTTGAAGCATATGGTAATGCGCATAAAAAACAGTGGGGTGCTGCAACAGAGCCATGAACAGGTGCAGGATTTACAGTGATCCACAGGCAGGTTCACAGTCACTCAGTGCCACTTGAGATAGTCCCTGCTTTCTCAGACTGGTTTTGGTGGAGCCGTGTTTGGCATTAAAATTGCAAGTGACACCCTCTTCAACCGTACAGTCTCTCCACTGCACTTTTCTCTCTATTGTCTCTGCGGGTTAGAATAAAGTGTTCTTTTCAGATCTCACCTATTGCTTGTTTTTTGCTTTCTGCCCTCCGTCTTTCAATTCAGATCGGCACCTGTGTCTGATCGCTCCACGTTTTTTAGTACTTCTGAAAATTATTCTAAAAAAAAATGAAAAAACCACTGCCTGCGATTAATGTTTGGTGTGTAGCTGTGTATGTCAGCAATCACAAGTAATCTGTGAAGTCTGCTCCTCATGAGTCTGACAGGCATGCCTGTGCATGCAGTGCTCGGCACTGCCTTCTACTTCATAATGCTGATTTCAAACACAGCCATTTCAGAGAAGATGTACCGGAGTGGCATGGAGTAAGCAGGCTAAACAGATCAACAGTTCCCACTGTCTTTGTGGCACGCGCTGTTGGAGGCTCGGCTTGCATTCCCTCTGTTTTATTGTGACAAGGCACAGCGAGTTGTGGCTTGAATACCAACATGATAATTTCTTGACAGTCTCTCTATATTTGCCGGCTATCGGCCTTATAAGACTATTTTCACTCTCTGGGTTTGTTTTGTCTTGGCAGAGATGGCTTGAAAGACTAAGCTTATCCTCTCTCCCTCATTTTGTCTTTCTATCTTCCACACCCCTCTGCACACACATTGCTTTGTATGAGAGAGTGCAAGAGCATAAGATGATTATGGGAAGATGCCAAACAGAGAAGAAAGGTGGCCAGCATATTACAACTGAGTACTTCCTCAACTAAGGAGAAGTCTGATGTCCTTTATTCAGGAAATTTCCTGTGATATCCCTATTATTAAGATCCCTGTGGGATGTCTGGATGACGTTTTGTTGCATGCTGATCATTTATGTAATCGCTTGTGTGGAATATGAAATAATAATTAAAGTACCACGGACAACTGGCTGTGGTCAGATGTTGACTACAGAATCAACATGCAAGAAAGCACTCGATAGAAAACTAACTATGACTTACAGGGAGATTAATTTGGTTCGGAAAATTATTGCGGATAAGCTTATATCAAAGTCATGGTCATGCTATAGCGCCAAAGTCCTCTGATGTCTCCACAACATGTAACAGGCTGAATAAAACACTAACAGGTTAGTAGTAGCCTGAAAATGGGAAAAATTGTGTTTGATAAGCTTGCATAATAATCCATTAAATTATTGTGGGTCACAAAACAAAAGGGCTCCAAGAGAAGTTTGAAAGCCACTCTAGCTGGGTGGATAGAAATCTGTAGCCCACTTGATAACAGTGCCAGACACATTACACAAAGAGCTGTAGAATAGGACTGAGACCGGATATTTTGGGACACAAACCAGCCGTCAGAACAAAGCCTGCTGTTCGTTTCCCGAAAAAAAAAGCTTCTCTCTCGTGTATACTTTCAGGGCTGGAACAGGAGCTAATTGTTTTCATGATGGAGTCAGGTGGTTAAACTGATCACTGTTAAAGAATCATTCCCTTTGGCATTACCTCTTCAAAAAAAGAAAAGGATAAACTGTGTGAGAAGAGGGACTCACATGGCATCTGGTGAAAGGACACCCTTCAATTGCTTTGGCTCTGTTGGAGTCACAAAATCAATAGCACAGCATTGGCCTAATGCTCTTCAGCCTTTCAATAGAAATATACAAACTAATCAACCCGAAATACATCATGCATGATGTTCTTCTGGTAAATGATCACAAGGTCTCCATTTTCTATGTTGAACTTGTTGCACTGCAACATCAAAATGCATTGCCCCACAAGAACATACATTTTGAAAAGGGTGAGGTCATCACAAATGGTCTAGTTCTCGATCTGTCAATATTTACAACCTCTGAAAAAGTTTTAAAAGGATCTTCCAAAAGACTAAGTGGAGAAAACCTTTACCTACTATTACCCGAATATACCATTCAGTCCCAAAAAGAAAATACCACACTACACAAAATGATGTGTAAAAGCCACAGGGTGAAATGGCAAACTGACACCAAGTGGTAATGATAAGAAGAACACCTGGGCCTCATTTGAAAAAGCTGCATGGTGGATTCTGAAAAGGAGACCCTCTCAACATTCAATCTATAGACAATATCTCTGCACTTTTGCATCTAGAAAAAAAGAAAAAAGAAAAAATTCAATGAAATGAAAGAAGGATATGAGAAAAGCTGTAACCAGTAAAATGAAGTTGAAACACACCAGCTGGAGTAATCATCAGGTATAGAATGAGTTATTTACCTCCTACATGTGAAGGCCACAGAGGCTGGCCTTTTGAGATAATGTCACAGATAGTGTATTCCTTTTGCAGTCTTGCAAAGGAAAACAGACAAGCAAGAACCTAAAACACCATAAAAAAAATCTTGGGGTCTGGGACAGCTCAGATAACAAGAAAATTGTGTCAAATAAATGTTTAAGGACAGCAAGAAAGACAATCGTCATGCTTTTCTATCACAGAACAGTAAAATGTTAGCCTTGTTAAAGTAACACAAAACTAAGGAGCCTGGTGAGTATTGGTGACATTTCCTTGGGTAGGACTGACTCACAGATAAATGTATTCAAAATAAATGTTTAACTAACTGAGATAACCTGATCTCATGAAACAAGAGATTTTTGTCATTTGAACAAAATCTTAGAGCCACACAGCAAAAGTAAAAAAGGTTGTACCATGTTTGTCTCATTTCCTTTTGTCCATACACGAAGGAACTACACGTGATGATTAATGCATTTTTTCGATTTTTGTTACATGATAACAGCCATTTAGTCATCAGATGATGACACCATGCACATCTGATGTATCACATTCCAGAATTCAAATTCACCATATTTTTTATTTTGTTACTTACAAGAATGATGGCAACAGAATGACATGAGCCAGATTACAGTTAGCAAGAATTGAAATCCATGTGAGACATTTACAAATGTGTCACCTTCCTACTGTGAATTGTTCTGGAGTTTAAATCAACGGGTTAAAACTAGAACTTAAAAAAATGGATGGCTGTAGAATAAATATATAGCTGTGCAAGCATGATGCCACTTCCCTACTCTGAACAACAGCACATGCATACCCTTTTGTGATTTTCAGCCCCTGTATCAATTGTGATGCTGCCATGTTTTTGACATGTAGACAAACAAACCTATTACACGTTCTTTGAGACTGGGCTGACAATGAAGCATGTAGGTTGGAGTGTGATAACATAATGCTGTCAGAGTACAAAAGATACAGACTAATCCAGCATAATGAAAAAGTCTGAATCTATATATGTTATATTATTATAATAATTTAATAACAACGTAATGATATATAATGTGTTGCTCATCATCCAAGGCCCATCATAGAAATGTCCATGTTTGGCTGTATGTGAGTTTCCAAGTCAGTTGCAGGGGGTAACTTTACAGAATATTGTTATGAGCCCTTATCATAGGCATAAGCAAAAAGATAACTTCACAGTTAGTAACTTTAGATGACCCTTTAAAATCCTATGGGATGAATAGTCCTACATCAAATTAGTCTTGAATCTTTTTATCTGTTTTAAAAATGAAGACGCCTGTGAATGTTTCCCCAAACTCAAATTTCTCAAAAATATTGCATTACTTTTTAAAAATACATTTATTTCTACTGTCTCCTTTCCAATGTTGTAATGTGTCTGAAATGTTTCTAATGGAAACCCTGGGATATATGTGAGTTGTTATTGTAAACAAACTTTTTAAAAACTTATTTCCTGAAAAATAGGAACAACCCTGAATGTTTCCAAGAATCAAAGGTAACAAAAATAGTTTTTGATATTGTCTGCATGACTGTATTTATTCTGAAGTGTACACAATGTTACCACACGTACAGCTCATATCAGAGAATGCTCTACTGTCAGCACAATCCAAAATAAACTATCCCCACATCTGAAAAAATCTTTTTTGTGGGAACTCCAGCTTTGAGGTTATTATTATAGTAACATATTGGACTTAAATTGTAGAAGATTTCTACATCAGAATGGCTAGGGGGTTACATAATGCTGAAAAGTCACAAAATGAACCAGAACGTTTTTTTAATGAAAATTTCCTGCTTTTTTAATGATCTCCTCTGAGTTATCCTGCTAACATGGTAAGTAGTGTTGGGCACAACTACAGGATCAGATGCACAATCAACAACAAATGCCAAATAATATGATAAATAAATAGATCAAGTGTAAAAACTATGCCTTATTTTAAATACATACCTCTGTGCAGATACAGTCATACCCTTTCTTTTGTTTAATTCGACATGCTACGTTTGACATAGAAAAAAGCAACTGGCCTTCAGAAGATACAGTTTCACCAGAAAAACTATGCTTCTATCACAATTAAAACATAGTTAAAATGATCAGAAATTGCTGCATTAAAATCGTTTCACAAAATAAAACGAATGAATAAAACACAACATAACATGAAATAGATAAAATGTATTTTAAAAACAGAAGTCATTGTGAGTTTGCTGGTCTTCTTTATGCAAACCTCAACATGAAGGCTATTTTTGCATTAGTAAAAGACTAGGTGCAGCAAAAATTTCTACGTGTGTTTTTAATCTGTGAGAAATGCAGTTTTTTATTATGTCTTCATCTTACTACATTACCTTTTACAAAGGGCTGCAGAACAAGGGCCACACAGTTGACGCTGATGCATTGCAGGGAGAGCATACATTTATGCCGTATGACACTGTACAATGCTCAAATCCAAGTAAACAAAAAGAACACTTTTTCATTGTCGTTTTTTTTGTAGTGTACAAACAAACCACACAAATTGCAAATTGCAAGCTGACATCAAAGACTAGGGCAAAGGGTATTGGGCAATAAACATTTCATGTCCATAAGTTGAAAAGAGCTTTGTCCAGTTGAATATTCAGATAAAAGGAGAAAGTTGTTCCATTTGAATGTTTATTTCAAAATGCCCATGTATAACACTGCATGCCTCATTTTGGTCTGGGTTTTGGGTGACTGGAGCCTAGCCACCCAGCTGACAGGGTCGCTAGTCCATCACAGATCGAACAAAAATAACAATACACGCATTCACGCTTGCATTCACCCTTTGGAGCCAATTTAGAATCACAGTGAGGCTATACAATTCTCCAAATAAAGATCCCTGGATCGTGGGGATGCACAGAAGACTTCATTCTATGGTGTTGCTGTTTCCTGAGAGCTAATTGTAGTATTCAAATATAGGCCATTTTTAAAACTTAAGACTTTAAAAAAAAACATGACATGGATCTTATTATATTCTCTAATAAAAGTCCATCTGGAATGCAAAAAGTTATAGAGGTTTGTGATGTGTATTTCTGGGAGAAGAGCATGAAACCCATATGTATTGAGATCCTGCAATGGTGTGACATCTGTGGTAAAGTTTACAGATGTTACCATCTGCTGCGTTTTCGCCTGCTGTCACCAGAGTGAGAGGACTGAAGAAGAAAAAGTGATGCATTCTATTAAATGTGGACATGCTGCTGGAAAAAAAACCTGATGCCGGTTTTGACCTGTTTTGAAATGAATGCAGAATTTCTCAGAACAGGTGGTAAGAATAATTCAGTGATAAAAGCAATTATGCATGAGATGTGCCGGGTACACAATACTGTAAGTGAGTGTGATCTGAAGGTAGAGAGAACAAGCTCTGCCAAGCTTCTGTGTTTGAAGATGAGATTTGTTCCATTTATAGAATGTTTTGAAAGGATTAAGGCATTATAGTTAATACTATTGGTGCAGCCTGGTTCAAATAAAGGTGCACTGGGACATTTTTACCAACTCCTACAACGTACTACATAATTCAGAATTATCTAACACAATGAACAAATGCCTTGTGTGCAATAAAACAGAATAAAGTCCAAACTATTCCACACATTTTTCGATCCTTTTTTTCTAGGTAAATTCAAGGAGAGAAGCAATAAATCTGGAAATACCCAGGTGCACTGCTTTGACCTCTGGAATAGCAGCACAGCATCACTTTAGGGCTAAAAGCATATAATATACAAAGCCCTGATCCCCTCCCAAAACACAGTGGAATGAACAATGCTGCAGAGTAAAACCAATGCAGAATGAGTGCCTGGCATCCCTCGTTCATCATATTGATTGGACAGACAAATCCGTGTAGTGCTTTTCCTTCTAGCATTGTTCATGCATTATTGTGGAACAAATCTTTACATTTACCTTTTCACAAAATTACTACATACATCCATAAAAGTCAAATCTATTAATAAGTGGTGTTAATACAGCGAAGCTTCTACGCTCCATAACATACAAACTGGGTCATACTTTGAGATCCAGAGTATCCCAACCTAGGCTGCAATACCCCTCAGACCTGTTTGAGGGCAGTGTAGCTCTTTGATATAAGTGCCGCCATTAACTTGGCGAAAAAAAAAGAAGATTGGTTTCTGTGAATTCTATCCCTCATTAGGTTCCATGCAGAGCCCGAATTACTTGCTGCATCCATCCACTAATCCATCCATCCCTCTTTCTGTATACTACTCACATTAAACACAGGTACAGCGCCTCACTGGATGAATGCAGGGTGAAATCTGACCTCATTCCCATTCCTATTTTGTGGCGACTATTTGCTGTGGTGGTATTCACTGGCTGCTTTGT
The DNA here is from genome assembly GCA_907169785.1 of Menidia menidia. Classification (NCBI taxonomy): domain Eukaryota; kingdom Metazoa; phylum Chordata; class Actinopteri; order Atheriniformes; family Atherinopsidae; genus Menidia; species Menidia menidia. The sequence continues at coordinate 12,831,790 of CAJRST010022223.1, forward strand.
GTGATTGAAATGGAATATTCATGCAGTTGCAAAAGTTTTGTCGAGATGGCTGACAGACTGGCCGACGTGTTTTTTTGTTTATTTTCACCAACTCCATCTGTGTCTACATCACAATGAATGGAATGCTGCCATATTCAGCACAACACTCACATATCGGGGCAACGTATTTGGAATCCAAATCTCCAGATATTCACTTGCTAATGTTATGACAGGTTGTTAGCTTATTTATTCTGCCGGAGGCTATCGAAGTTGACAGCTGAAGCTGAACTTCAGCTCTCCAAGCTCTACCCATGTCCGCTTGGCTCCCTGGTGTGTCGTGGGGAGTCTTAATTCATTGAGATCAGCGATCATCTGTGGCGTTAAAGCAGAACAAGTGCATTCACCTTTGGGCTGATCTTTGAAATTGCTGTTTCTTCGAGAAATACAGCCCTGAGCTAATCTTCATAATGCTTTACTTGCCCCTATTTGAGTTAGAATTTAGCGGTACATTAAATAAAATCCTGAAGTGCATGAATGGCGTTGTGCTTACAAAAGACCGTTTCTTTAAAGCAAACAGAGAGATCAAGAGAACAAATAAAAATGAAGGAGGTAACTTACGACTCAATAAACATCTCTTCTCTTCTTCATCAAGTGCCTCAGATAACAGTTTGGCTCCACCATAAACTAAACTCTGGCTGATGTATTGGGATTCTAATTGTGCCAAGTTATTTTGCTGGCAGTCCCTCTTCAGGAGAGAGAACAAAAGGCCCACATGTCGTCCCTCTTCCCTTCCCCTCGCAGCTGATAATCAATGAAGGGATGGAGCTGCCAACTATTGACTCAACAGAGATGAATGACACCACTCCCAAAGGGCCCATTTGAATTTTGACAGGCAGATTCAGAAGTCCTATCCCTCCTTTGATGGTGCCAGGAAGAAAGCTTTTCACCGACACATTGAAGGCAATACCAAGTGCTGATACAGGACTATGTGAGAACTGAAATACATTAAGCCGCAGATTTCATGTGCAGGCAGTGTAAACCACTGCATAGTACATTCTCTGAAGACTGCTTTTTGGATCTTTACTCTTTTAATATATCAAAAAAGAGAAAAAAAACAGGGAATTTGAATCTATGCTGAATTGAATTTACAGCACACCAGTAACCACATAAAGTAAATGTCAGCAGAAAGGGGAAAAAAAACTCTTACCTGTCAACTGATAAGACTTGCAGATGTACACACCAGTTTATTATCTCTTCATTACATACAATATATGTATTAATAAGGTCATTCTGCTCACTACGAACAGATATGGCTCGCCCTTTCATTTCCATTGTTCATTCATTTTGATCATTATGAAAACCCGAAGAAATCTTAACCACTATGTTTTCAAACATATCATGTTTAATTGGTCTTAACAGTGATTTAGTAGTATTAGGTTGCATATTTTTCTTCGTCAGTAGCCCACAGTCCCTTGAGTCTGGCGTTCGACGTTTGGCTCCCTGGTGAGGATGTTTTTAATGCTGTAGCAAGCTGAAGACTGGCAGATACACCTGCTTGTCATGGATGATCACCCTATTCTGGGCAAACAAACTAAGCTGCCTGTAGATCCAGTAATCCAGCAATATTACACATTAATAAGACTCTACAGCATGCTACCCCATTTAGGATTAGAATTATTTTTTTCTTTACAACATATCCCTGTTTAATACGTGGTAAGCAAGAGGGAAAAGGTTTTCATCTCACATGTATAGAATATGCTTGTACAGAAAAATCCATTGGAAAATTGATAGTGCTTTCCATTTAAAATTTTGCACGTTAAACTGCATTTGCTGCTTTAATGTGTACATTATTTAGAGTGAAAGAAGCACTTTTATGGTTATCAATGGTTGAGAAAAAGAGTGAGCAGTGTCATTATGACATGGATATTAAAATGTTGTAATTATGTTACAATTAGACAAAAATGAACAAAATCAAATACATGCTTTCAGAGCTAGACAGTTAAGCAAAGGGGAACCATTAAGTAGAGAAGAAAAAAAACAGCAAGAACAAATAGCAAAAGAGTACAGTGGGAGAGTAAATCCATGCAGCCTAATTTCAAATGAATCTTACAAAGGCAGAATAAGTGGAAGAATGTAGTGACAGCCACAATGTCCACAGCTTTCAGCTCACTTGGGTCAATCATGCCAAACTGACTGTCTTTGTCCCCACAACTCAAATTTGATCAATCTTTTCTAGATTCTCCCTCCTTGAAGGTAAATGCTGTCGCCGCACAAAAATGACCAGAAGGGAAGCACTGCCTAGATGATTCATGTTGCTTGGTGGAACATCTGAATACTAGAGTAACCTTCAAACGATTGGTAAAACATAAATCATGTTCAAAGAACCAATTAACTTATAGTTAACCTTAAGCACAATCTATATAGGCAAGTAGAGTCTAGAATGAAAGTAATTTGCTGTTAATTTCTGCCATTTAGATAAATACATTTTCCTCATATAATTTCATTGGTAAAAAAAAAAGAAGGATAGTTTTACTTGTTTTACCAGCCCCAGTATTAAACTTTCTTCTTTAATGGAAATCAAATTAAATTGTATTAAAATAAATCATATTATAGATAAAATAAAAAAAAATCTATATGCACTCTGGGATTTTGAAATCATACGTACCTATTCTTTCAACAAAATGCAACAGCTCTGAAGATAAAAATAAGTAAGTGCATTTAAACTAGATTTATTTCACATGGGAATGAAAATGTACAATTTATGAAACACAAATCGGAAAATTTAGAGCTGGGGAAAGTTACAGATCACCAATGGGATGGTTGCACCCAAGAGTTTATCCACAATTGAACAAATATAGAAGTGAATATAGGGAGGGAAACAATGAAAAAAATTAATTAAGCATGAACAACAAGAAGGATCCCTCCCATGGTCCCTTCAGCTGATTTGGATTTGGCAAAAGAAGCACTTAGGGTGACGGTTGCCTTTGAATCATTCACAACTTGCCAGATGGTTTGAAGCCATCTAAGAGAAGTGATTAGTGTAAATACTCAGTTTAATTTAAATGGTTTCCAGTGGTGTCCGTATGGCTCCCGACCCATTCCTGAACTTCCCCGCAGAGCATATTGCAGGTTGGCAACCTTGCCACCCACTCCTGCTGACTTTAGAACTTGTTTGTATTAATTTAGTCTTCCTCCCCCAAATCATAAGCAAATGAATTAAAAAGCTTTGCTGAAAACGAGGAAATGAAATGAGTTACTGAGTTGCCCCATCTGTAGTGTTTACATTGAAGAAGCCAAAGATCTACATTATTGAAAATAGCTTGGTTTTATTTTTAAGACACTGATGTGAAAGAGACCACACTTGACAGGCTATATGTGTTTGACGGTAATGGTTACCTCCCTTTACCTCTTTACACAATGTTCAGGAGGAGAGATGGGAGAACAATATTTTCCTTTAGAGGCATCTGACATTTCTGTGACCATTGTTCATGTCAGAAGTTGTTGCAGATGGTAGAAATGAAGAAGATGCTTACGCTGTAGGAAGTGCACTGGTGATCAGTCACAACAGGGTCCTGGCTGAGACATCCCATCCGGAACTCTATCACATCACTGAGAACATGTGCAACATGGAAAAACACAATCATTCACCACGATGAAACAAACACTTGAATTGCACCGAAAAAAGTCTCTCTCAAAATCTCTCAAATTCCATTAGGTTCACTCAGTCCATTACGCAATGCAGTGTGACATTGATGACTCCCTTATGTTGCATGAAACAATGCAGTGTGATGCAGTATTTTTAGGGTGATTGTTAAAAACAATTCCCTGTTTTTTTGGATTTCTGCCATTATGTTATCAAAATATATATGAATTATCTATCTACCTAATGTCTATACACAGAAATGTCTATCATGACTGTTGAAAAGTAAAACTAAGAAGAGACTTTTGCAAACCATAAATGACACAATAGGGAAGTCAGAGCAAATTATCCAGCAGAGAAAGCGAGAACAATCTAAGACTTATTTTCTAACATGTTTTTTGTTGAAGCCTAAAAATAAAAGTAAGGTAAGAAGACAGAGAAGACAATGAAATATGGAGAAGACCAGGGGGATGAGAGTAGGTTTGAATTAGCTTTAGTGCAACTTAATCATGCAGCTGAGCTTCTTTGACTTAATTTTCTGTAATGCCACTTAGGACAACTACATGAGGCGTGGGTCACCACAGGAGAAGCTTGTGATAGCACCATCATTTCAGTTCATTTAAACTGAATCACTGCAGTCAGGTTTGGGATGGATTTTTTCGTGTTACTCTGGTTCAAAGAACAAAGAAAAGCATTCAGATGATCGCCTTGTGCATGCATGGATTCCCTCTGGGTTCTCAGGTTTTCTCCCTCTGTCCAAACCCACCTCTGAAAAAGTTACATTGATTAGTTTGTTTCTGCGTTAGCTCAATGATAGACTCGTGATTTCGCCTTTTAGCTTGATGCTAGATGCACGGCTCCAATCCCCCCCATGGTACTGAATTAGATTAGGTGGATTTGAAAAATTAATGGAAGAAAAACAATCCTTTCTTTTAAAAATCTTGTATACATAGTATGCAGTGCTTCAAAAACAAACCATAAACCATATGGAAGGTTATATCTTCTACTTTTATCTTCCTGAGATGAACGTCCTTACCTAAAGCAAATAAAATGAAAAGATACATACTACTTGATTCATTTTAGTCAGTATTTTGATTTAGTGGTGTTTTTGTAATTATGATGTGATAACATTAAGGTGTTGCATATTTCACCTCCGAGCAGATGAATGATAAAAAACATATTCATAATCAGTCGCTTGGCCATGCCATGGGAGTTCTACATAATATCTTTAAAGAGGATTCTTTAGGCACACACATGTACACACACACCCCTGCAAGGGTAACATTGCTTATCAAGCACATGTGAATGCAAGCAAAAATCAAATTTGTCTAAGTGATTCTAACAAGTTTTGTCACTTGTGAGAGAGAGCTGACTAAAGTTCATCCATCTGTACTGACACTGTCACTTTAACCTACTGCAAGGCATATAATTATGCTTAGCATTGCAAAGACGCCACTTGACGAAGTCAAAGCAGCCTTGCGAAGGGTCTCAAATGTATTTTCAAAGGAGACAATATCTTAGTATGCATATTTTCCCCTGAAGCAACGTGTGTCCTCTACTCGTTGCTTTTGTGACAGTTTGTGAAAATGTGAGAGGCGTAATCATGCTGCAGTGTGCTATTTTTTCAAGGTTGGGTAAGTAACAATTTAAGTCTGCTGCCAGATGCTTAGCTCCAAATCCCCCAAAACTCTGTAAAACAGAACCGTTTTGGAGGCATGAGGTCTCCACTCTCTCTCCAACAATACACCGTCCTCTGCTTCATCTCTAATGGAAGAAGCAAATAGCCATTAATCATAGTTTGAGGTCTTATTGCATTACATTTCACAGAATGGGCTGCAAAGAGCATGTATGCATGAAATATCCTCCAAATTTCACGGTATGTCATGCAACAGCATATGTGGAAATGTAAAGCTTAGCAAATTTTCAAATATTGCCATTTCAGAAACACAAAGAGAAACAAAAAGAAAGCAAAGAGAGGAAAATTATAAAAATACATAGAGCACCATGATGTTTGCAATGATACAGAGCTCAGCCTATGGTAGTAAATTTTGTCATGATCCATTTCAGGGGAAATGAGGGCCATTTACCCCCTACCCTTGCATTCCACTCAGAGAAAAAGGCACATGCAAGCCAACGTAAAGTTAGGGCTTTTGTCTTATTACAAGCAAAAAGCACCACGTAATCGGGTTAAACAAACAGAGAGCTCCATCTAGAAGTTAAGACAGAATCAAATTTAAGAAATATTTGATACAGAAACATTGCCCTTGCTAGTAGACAGCTTTAACAAAAATACAGGTTCATTTAGGCACTCGCCAGTGACGTGTTCAGAAGTTTGTGATTCACCTGCGTAAAGATGACAGCGTTAGGGTTAGGGTCACAAAGAATTCTCCTCAATAAAGCAGTGTCAGCAAATGACAATTTTCAGCACAGTTGCAAACAGTGTAATTATACATCTGAATCAATGTTTCTGGGCTGCTGTGTACTTTTGAATTTAGTTTTGATCCAAACTGAGGCAACTCTTTAGCCTGCTACAATAGAATTGTCCCATGTGCCTCATCATCTAAAGTTAAATCTGGCAAGTCAAAAAAATCCTGCAAATAGGAGGTTCTGCATTTTGGGCCTCAATATTATTAAGGTTTATTATTTAGGTTTATTCGGGTTTAAAAAAATAACAATTTGTTTTGTCATTTTTTGTGTATTTGTGCTTATAGCCTCACTCTTTCATCAACCTGAAGATCAAAATAGTCAGATTTACAGTATTTGCACAATGTACAGTGATATATTACTTTGATGCCCGTCCTATACACTATGAAGTTGATATTACCGGCTGCATGTTAATGAATGCAAAGCTGTGAAATTTAGAACCCATGAATGCCCATCTCCGGATGACTTTCATTCTCTGACCAGCAGCATTAGAGTATTTCTCTCATTTCACATTTCGGTATATTACCAAACACTTACACTAATCAAAATGGAAAATGGCATTTGTGTCCATAGTCTTCCAGCCAGTGATAGCATGCGAACAGCCTCGGAAAGCAGCCCTGTATTTCCCGTCTTCACTGAAAGCATTGAACTCTAATAATGACCTTACAGGCTTCGCTGTTCATGGTGTGGATGTACATTCAGTCACATCCATGAAATAACTGTAAAGATTTAATTGTGAGACATTCTGCTGAATTCTAAAGTAACTTTACAAAACACTAACGATGAAAAACTGCATCTGAGAAAAGTGAGCTAACCCTCTTAGTGGAGGTTACCTCCATGTTGCTCCCATCTCTCATGTCAGGCTATGATTCGCTCATTTCTTTGAGGCGTCTCTATTTCAAGGCTCGGAGTGTTTATCCATGCTTTCATTCTCACTTTGGAAAACTGCACCCTTTTTGACACTAATAGCACCTTTTTTTTAAAGCCCTTGCTCTCTATTTTCCTTTGTGTTTTTTTTTTACAAACTTGTAATGGGCTATTTTTTTACTATATCTTTATAAACCACATGACCTTCAGTTGCAACTTTGTCTACTAACCTACTACAAATGGCATATATAGATCCCTCTAGATTACCTTTGAGCCTCAGAATCCAGCTTCCACAACATATAAGAGCAGTCAAATCTGAGATCAGGAAAATCTGTTTTGCTGCCAGACCAGATGCTTCAGTTTCCGTCCAGTGTGCTCTCAGCAGTTATATGATGGGAGAATTGGGAGGTGGGATGAGGGGGGTATCTGCATTGTTTTTGTGGGATTGTGGTTAGAGGGAGCAGAAAGCGTTGCTGGGTTGCTAATGTTATTCCCATAACAATTTGCTGCTTTTGCACGTTCATTACCACTGCAATTATACAGTTGGTGTGTATAGGAAGCATGGTTAAATGAATTAGGCAGGAGCATGTTTTGAGTGGGAGTGGATACTGGAAAGTAGTGCAGTCTCTAAACCTTTTAATGAGGGGGAAATTTTGCTGAGGAGAAGGCTTTGTTAATGGAATTTGAACTTGATTATAGGATAGCAGGACCCCATTGAATAAAGTCTGTCCTCTCAATCCTGGTCTATTTACGATATTTATCATCAAACCACTGGCAGCAGAAAATAGCATCTGACTGAGCTTCAGTCGCCTATTTATCTTTTTTTTATATACCTAATGATATTAGTTCTCATTATTATCAAGCTTTACCTGTTGATCCATATATGAATATAATTTATTGTCAATTCAAAACAGTTAAAACAGATAGAAAGGACAGAGTATTTTTTCTTCAGAAATAACTAGAACTAAAAGAGGAGGGTCTTATTTGAAATTGAATCAGACACATGGGAAGTTGTGCAAGCACACTTTGGTCTTTTTTGTGGTTTTGAAGTTAAATGCTAGAGAGGTTAAAAAAAACATCTATTTGACTTTTTATTTCCATCTCTCACATCATTTCTTAAAATAACTATGCGATAAGGAAGAGATAGAGGAGGAAACGTTGGCTTCATAAGAATAACCCTACAACAGACTAGAAAGCTCAGGGAAAGCTTACAAACACACATGCGAGCAAAAAGGGTGAATTAAGAGTCACAAGGAGAGGAATCAAGGCAACTGGTATTTAACAAGATGAGATATCATTGATGGGTAGCCATTATTTTAAAGCACTGTCAATTAGATAGAAAGTAAGGCAGATATTAATCATCTATCTAGTATTCTTTTATAGCCGACTGCTTTATTTAATAAGTCTGTTAGCACAGTGTGGAAATATCTTTCAGATCTCCTCTCAACATGAGGGAAATTGTAAGGATTTTTAGCAAAGGATTGACCTGTTTATGTATTTAACAGACACTCTTATCCAAAGCGACTTACAAAGTATGACAATGCGGATTTGAACCAAAGACCTCTTGACCAGCAGTCTAATGCTCTGCCTCTGAGCTATATCCCCCATCTCCAACCACAGCTCCTCTGGCAAACCATTTTCTCCCCACTTCTCTCCTCTTGAGATGCTTTTTAGGATTCAAGCCATCAAGGATAGCAACCTGATATTGGCAAGGAGATGAAGGAGAAAAATCACACAAAACCCCCCAAAAAACACAAAGGTGTAGAAAGTACACTAGAAATATATATATGCAACATACGAAAGTATCGCCTTCAAAATCTGTAAAGTCCTGTAAAAAGTTCCTTTGATAAATTCAGTACCAGTTAACAATAGTGCAAATACTAGCCTTGGTTTTTCTTTCCATACGATAGTGTTAAAGTTAGAGAAAGGACATTTTCTCTATGAAAAGCATTTGCCCGGTTTGGTGTTACTGCCCAGAACTGTGCGTTGAACATATTTAAACAATTTTCTTCATACTCTTAACCTTCCTATGGTGTTAGGGTCCCGGCGGACCCATTTTGAGTTTTAACATGCATAAAAGCACTTCATACATTTGTTTTTTGAGTTGAAACTTTTTGACTTTGTCAGGGACTTACATTTAAACAAAGTAAAATCTTTTTTTTTTTTTTTACTAAATTATAAAGTGCTCTGGTGAAAAAAATGACTTCTGTGGTGTTCGGGTCATTTGTGACCCGGTTAAAATTTTCTATTATAAAACAATAAAAAATGCCCAAAATTAAAACATGAACACACAGTCAACCAACAGCATGTTCCTCCAACCACTTGAGCTTCATTTAGGGGCTTTTCTCTTTGCCTTTTTGCAAGAACAAACAAAGGGAGACATGTCCAGGCTTGTCAAGCCATTTGAGTGTAGAGGTGGTGACTTGCAGAGTACACATCTCCAATTCACAAGATGCAACAATGAGGAGAAGATTAACTGTAAATTAAGCTTTGGATCACATTTTTGCTGCAAATGAGGCAGAGGACACACAGGATTTTAGCGATGGAGATGAGCAGGCCTCTGAGAACGGAGATGATGTGGAGTACCAATTGGAAGAAACAGACACAACTGATCAGTCTGAAGAGGAGGTCACTGCTGCTGAAGCTGCTCCTGCTGAATCATTCCAATCCAAAAGTGGCAACATCCGGTGGAACACAGTTCCTCCTGATGTGCATGGAAGGACAGCTGCTGCAAACATCATCAAATGACCCCTGGGGTCACGAGGTTTGCTGTGACAAGAGTAAGTGACATCGAGACGTGCTTTGATCTTTTTTTGCCATTGTCACTAAAAAAAGTCATATTTGCTATGACAAACCTTGAGGGAAAAAAAGTCCATGGCAACACATGGAAAGACATTGATGAGACGTACCTGGATGCCTACATTGGTGTTCTCCTCCTTGCTGGAGTTTACAGATCAAGCAATGAACACACTAAAAGTGTCACTTTTTGCAACACATGCATCTAAACACACACATACACACACACACAGGCGTGTTCTTTGCACAGAGTATTGATAGAACAAGAACTTGATTCTTTTGATGTGATTTTCTCGATTGGTTTTTGTTTATTTATTTGCAAATCTTTGTTTTATTGTAAATTATTATTATTTATGACTGTTCTGTTTTTCATATTGTTAAATATTGTTTTAAAGTTCTATTGTGTGGGAAAAAAAGACTTGTTTTTGCCCTTTTCTTGAAGCAAATATATACGGGTCCAAAATGACCCGAAACACCATAGACGTTACTATATTTGATGATATTAAAATTAAAATCTTTTTTTTGTTGAACATTTAAAGAATTTGTTTTAATATCTCTCAGTTAGACTCAGGTAACAGAACAACTGATTATTTTGTTGCCTTCTACTCTTAAGGTTCATTTGACCACTTTTATGACATTGAAAACGAGGGGTATGCTGTTAAAACAAAGGCCCAGGGGGCCACAAAAAAATATTAATACCAATCTTTTCATGGATAAGGGAGCCCAACCAGCTAAACAAGAGTTAAGAAAACATTGGATGATAAAATATTGTTTTTAGGGTATTTTATGGCTGATTTAATACACGGGTCCAAAATGACCCGCTAACACTACAGATGGCAGCAGAAAGCTAATACCAGAGGAAGGTTAAAAAGTGATGAAGCTTGTTTTACATATTCCCTTGAAGTCCACTGGAGATGGAGAGAGTACCCTGTATTTCACCAATGGACTATTTAATATTATCTCTATCTCTCTGTTTGAACTACTTGTAAGTGTTCATCGATAAAAGGTTATCTTTTACTAAAACTATTTTAGACATCAGTTTGCCTCAAAACAGCACATGCTTGTGTGTGTCTGAGGACAAAAATAGACACGTTGTGATGTGAATGCCAACTGTCATCATAGCTGTGAAGCGTCAATTTCCACAATTTCTTTTCAGCTGGTTTGCATAATTGATTTTGCACAAGTTTGAGTCCAGTACATTATGTAGAGTCCTTGTAAAAAACATATGCACACATTCATGCACAATCATAAACATTCTTCTTTTCATGTAAGCAGAAAAAAGTACACAGTACCTGCAGATGCACTTTATTAACATTTCAGTGAATGTAATGCAAGTTTTTGAGAAGCCACGGTGCTCATTTTTGCATTGATTTATTTCCCGAACATATGGCTAATACATTCATGTTCTCCCATTGTCAGCGAGGAGTAACATTTGCTTTGCATAGATTAAGGGATGCTGTGATTAATGAATCCCACTTAGATTGGACACGTCTAAAGTCTCTGTGTGTGATCTTTTAAAAAGCTGCAATGATATCGTTCAAATGCATTTTACCGTTCACTAATACATCATATGAACATGCACCATTATAGATGCTTCAGGACTGCAGCCATTCATCTGAGCCAAGGTTAAAAAGATTTGATAATAAATACAACCTGTGAAAGTTGGCAGTCAAGCGATCTGGGCGTGGTGGTGGTGGCTAGAACAACAGAGGTGGCTAGAAATGCTTTTCCTGAGAGTTTGATGGCATGCATCATTGAAGATGACAAAATGTAAAAACTGTTTAGAGGACCTTATTAAATATGTATGAAACTGGATTTTCAAGGAGGACATTGACAGGGAAATCCATCACCGTATTGTAGAATGCAAAAATACTATTAAAGCATGAATATTTTGTATAATTTTTTCTGCTGGTGTGCAGAGCGCCTCAGACAAGACAACACTGAAAATATGGATTTAATATTACGTGTAAGCTCAAAGTTGTTTTTCTTCCTTTTTGTTCGAATCCATTAATTATAAACAAAGCACCTTAAAGTGGCAGTACATTTTTATGTCAAATAGTTTGAAGATGAATATATTGCCATAATACTGTCAGTTGCTGTATGAACATTTTAAGGTACTTAATGGGAACCCGTGAACAAATATGGGCAAACTGACATTGGGGCAGAGTGGGACAACAGTGTTTACAACTACTCAATTAGAGAGATTAGTCAACCTCTCCAAGGTCATCAAAACAAAGACATGTTCATGTAGCATAATCCCTCTAAGTCAACTATTAATTACTTCATGAATGTCTGAGGACTATAGGGCATTGTCACAGGCCTTGGCTTGAGGAAATGTCATCAAGGTTAAAGAAAAACACTTACCAAATTAGGCTCCCTCAAATCCTTTCCAGATTAAAATTTTGGAAACACTTTTTGCGAGGCTTGTTACACTTATCCTATTTTCTTTGCTTCCAACATAAAACACTTTTCATTAATTACTTGAGTTTGTGTTATATTTGATTTCTTTTTATTTGAATTTGATTTGATTCAACTAATGGATTAAACTAAGTACTTTAAGCATTTTGGTTTAATACAACCACCGACATCAATTCAAGGAACCATATTTTATATCATCACCTGGCACGAGGATGTGCCATGCTGCACAGCTATAGTAACCCTCTGATGTGTGTCTGCCAGCATGCTGTGTGGTTGTGAGCAGGGAGCTCACACTGCAGAGCGGGCTGACTGTCATTGGGTTGTGCGAGTAGGTATGGGGGCGTTTTTTGAGAGGAGAGAAAATGAGAGATAGAAGCCACAGCCGGATGGCTGTCCCTGAGTGATGCTGCTCGGCTCCCAGCAGCACCCTGTCAGCTCCAAATGAGAAATTTCAGACAACCAGTGAGCTCTTGTAAGGGGAAATGCTTTCCCACCAGTGCTGAGTTCTTTTTTGGACAATAACTTTAAAAGTTAGTTGGCTGACCTTCAAAGTGAAAGAAAGATAATGGATTCTATTCATCTCAAGGCATGTGTTAAGTTGATTGGTAGATGAAACAGTGTGAAAATGCATGCTGTTTCAAGATGAAATAAGCTACGCTGCCAACCTGATGTTTGACTGCTAAGCTTTTGCTTTGATCTGTAGCCTGTATCTCCTTAACGGATTAATATCTAACATTTGTTAATGTAACGAGATACGGATTTAACATGGATAACAGTTGGGAATGTGTGGATACATGATGTCACAGCAAACACCAAAGCCTCTGTGTTAATAATGTCTTCTTGAGTGTACCAAGTTGTTTTTTGTGAACATGTTAACAGATATGTCAGTTGTAACCATAGTAAAAGGACTATGTAAGTCATATGAAGACATGCAAAGTAAGTTGTTAATATTTATACATTTTTATAAACAAGGTTATAAAACTTAAAATGTCCAAATTCTGTGTCAGAGGGAAGTATTTGCCCAGATAGCTCACTGCTGCTAAACTGCCTGACATACTGGCAGGTTAGCTTTCATATGTCACTCTGAAAAATATTTACATAATGGCTGCAGTACACCAAAGATAATTTCTCACCAGCAAGAGAAATTAAAACGTAAAAAAAAAAAATCTTTATAGTCCAGTTATTCTTAGATGCTTGGTGAATTTTAGCAATTGTTCCAAAAATCATATAATAAGAGTATTGATTTCAAGAACTCTACAAAGAAAATCCTAGTACTCAGTTCTACTGACAGTTTAGGTTTTGCCCCCTTTCTGGTTCAATATATTTGACATCATTGGTATGTGTACTTTTTATTTTAGGAAAAAGATTTAAAAAATGAAGACATCAAAATGCGTTTCAGGTCAAAATCTCAATAACATTTTAAACCCTTCAGTGGACGCTGGGACTCATAATTACTCTTAATTTCTAACATTGAAAAAAAATGGAATTAATTCAATTCAATTCAAGTGTAAGCTATCTGATCTGTAACTTTTTTATCCCCTGCACAAAGTTACAGTTATTTATGCTTATAGATTTTAAGTCCAGTCTAAATTATGCAGTTTTTTTTTTTATCACTGCATGCACACAACTGAACTAATAAATGCAAACAGGCTACAAATGACCGCAAAATTCCTTTTTAGTCACCCTACACTGGAACAAAGCACTTTGTTAATCATTAAAATGACATGGTGGCTATCTTCCATCTTAATTTTTTAAGTTGGTGTGCACTTACAATGTCTACACCGAATTGCTGAACAGACCATTCTCAGCGAAAGGGTCAGCTGTCCCATAAATCTGTGACCATTAAAACAAAGCAGTTTCTGAACTGCTGACTTGGTTATTTCCATTCTGATGATGCTTCAATCCACCGGCTTGCTGTTAAGACATGTGTTGTGTATGGAAATGATCCAGTCAGGTGCTTTGAAGCTGAGCCTGGGAAAAGGGTCAGTGTTGTATCCAGAAGGTCAGATCAGTGATTATAGCAGGTGCTTCTTCCATATCAAATGTTTTCTGATATCATGTTTTGGCAGCTAAGCCTTTCCAACGATAACCTTTTACTCAAACACTGATTGGTCATAAATCAGTGTTACAAATGGATGCCCCAATAATGTCTGATTAAAACGGTTTATACATGATTGTCCTCTTTTGTGACTTTTTTTTCTGAGCAAAAGAATAATTAAGAAGTTTTTCTTGAAAGCGGTAAATGTGACATTTGCCAAACTCACACATGCACTGCACTGTTACCAGAATGTGAAGGCAATTTAAAAAATGAGAATTTCTGCAATGATCCAATAGAATTTCTAATCACTATTTGGCAAATACAGCTCATTGCAATCATTACAGAAGCTTTATGTGTGTGTATGTCTTGTTATGCAGACTCGGGGAAAATGAACATCCCATCTTCCAATTATAGTGAGAAATTTGATAAAAGGACTTCTTTTGGCGATGCTTTAATTAGCTCACTTGATCTTACTCAGGAGACCTTGTACCCCAGGGTGAAGTTACCGTGTGCCATTAATTGTCAAGATGATTGAGATTAAATACATATTTAATGGAGCATAATTCAGTGATTGCACTTGAAAACATTAATGTACTGTGCTAACAGACATAGCCTAAGCTATTTATTTTTAAAAGTAATCAGCAAACATATATCCAGAGCTTCTTTGTGTTTGATTTTACTCTGTGCAGTGCTTTTGTTTGTCTTCCTGGTGTTCAAATGTTGAAAAGACTGGGAAGGATTTCAGATGCTTCTGAGCTGCTACCTGAGAGACTATAAGAACTCCAGCCAGGCAATTCTCTATCCACATGTGCTCTAAAATGGGATCAATAGCATTTAAAACCATACTTCTGGGACTGGAGGACTCTCAGACTGAAATGTCATGCATCCATATTTTCTTTCATTAAATTCTATATTAATGGGGCATTTTCTTTCAGCTTTATTTCACTTCTCTTTGGAGACCTAAGATCACAGGATAAGACTCCTCATTCACCAAACGAAAATTAAAAAAGGAAAGCCCAAGAAATAAAAACAGACAATGACTTCTTGTCATGCAGTATGGTATTTTATAAAATACAGTCATTACATACTTTTTAGCCTTTACATTTGTAACATGCAGGTTGTAGTTATTTTTGATGCAGCAGAAACTGACACTTCGGGATCCAACAAATACCTATGTTCAAAATGAGCCACAATTTTATGTGGCATTTTCTGACAGAGCATTTGCATATCAGGACCTGTAAATCTATTTTTGGTGTCTTCTTTGTTGATCTTTTCACCATACATTATGTTGAATAAGTTTAAGTGGAAGGAGTAGTCTTTCTGTGATGAAGGTTGCAAACAGATGAGTCCTTGATTTTGTGTGGGACAACACTTTATTTACCTTTAGCCTTCCTATAAAAACACAATCACTGTATATGGATTTGCAAATGAAAATGTAACCCTTTTTTGTGAGCAGAAACAAATGCTAGAATGAATGGGCTTTGAAGTTTAAATAGTAGGGAGACAATGGCCTAAGGGGCAAAAAGTTGGCAACCATAACTTTACAAAAATAAAATCTGACACACAGATAAAAGAATAAGAACATTATCAGTGAATGTACAAAACCCTTAAAGATGGCTTAAAAGAGAAACCATTTTCTCACTGAAACTTTCAATTTCACCAACTCCCAACACACTACCATGCACCAAACTGAAATAAAAAACTGAAATAAATTCATTTAAAAAACACAGAGGAATATATTGCTTAAATACTATGGTAGAGCCCATGCAGTGAACAAAGATGCGAGAAGACTCAAAAGTTTGCTTTCTCAATTTTCACAAAGATTTTAATGGAAAAATCTTAAATGCAAAGTATTTTGAAGGGTTTCAAGCCACAGCATGAAAAATGTAGCATAAAACACATAAAACCTCACCAAATATATCTCCATTTGGAGAGCACTGAAGTACAAATGAAATAGTTCAAATGGGCTTCAGATGGTGATGATGAAGCTATAGTAAATGTTTCAATCCCTACAAAAGCACAGATGATCTCATTTTATGTTTGTGGAGATTCTCAGCCATCCAGATCATATTAAACCTAAGCTTGACTAAATGCAACCACACTTTATCTTGGAACTTAAAGAAGTTTCCCTATTTGGTCCAAACATCAGCTTTACAAATGACATGGAACAGTTAAGGAGAGCTAGCGTATGAGTGTGTGACAGCGCAAAATTCCACAGTTCACCCCCATCGATGATAACAACAGAAGTTTTTTGAGGAAAATAATGTACATGTTTTGGACAGAGAACACAGATGGTTTTAGAGAGGGGTGGAGGAAGCTATTCATATTAAACTGGAAAAACAACTCCAAACGGAGGAGGGGGCCTCACTTTGAGTGCAGTGCAGTTCCTCCTCCATAAGCAGTTTCACAGCCATTCGCATTTTAGACCCTAAAATGCGAATTACTGAAACTCAGTCATTAAGAACCATTCTTCCACTCTCACATTGGCTAGGAATTCAGACTATCCAAACTTTTTTCTGCTTACAGGCTGTTTAAGTATTTCGAATAAGAACTGAAATGTCTTTGAAAACCTAGAAGAAGTCTAGTTGCATTTCCTTAAACTCTTAAGACTATTACATTAATGTCTATTTCCCCTTAGTCATGATAAACAGAATAAAAGTAAACTTCTGGAGTATATGAACATGCTTCATTAGTTTAAGAACTGAAATCTAGCACAAATTCAATTTCCTTTTATTCACAGCCTACACGGAGCAGTGGGAGAGATAATCACAGTCAGATTCTTTTGATGACTGTAAACCTACATGTCGGCAACTTTCCCATTAGAGCCAAGTATAGAATAAAATTACACAATAGAGCAAATCAGTTATTACAATGTATCGGCCCATTTAGTCTCTGAGCTTATTTTTTTTCTTATCTCATCTCTTGATAAGATACCCTTTTGCTTACTAGCTCCATCAGCATGGTCTTGGGCTTTAGTTAGACTAAAGGCCAAGACTGAGGGCAAAACTCAAAAGTGTTTAGGGCACAGATGGATCCAGAAAATGCATTCTTATGAGACACAAAACTACAAAGCTTATCTTCTCTTGATTGATTGAGAAGTTTATCGGAGATTGTCTTTACACTTGTGATCAAAACTGTGTCTTTGTGGTTCTGCACAGCAAAATAAAGAGCAAAAGATAATTACTGAATGGTAATCTGAATATGGTACCTGCAGTATACAAGTCTTAAGCAGTTTATTATTTTGAAGAACTTTTCATAATTTGTGATTATTGGTGTATTTTCCCCCAATTTTTTATCCCCTTTTCAATCTGTAAATAATCCAACATGAATATCTCCAGAGACATCTTTTTTACCGTTAACGTGCATCAAACACTGATGTCCAGACCTCCAGTAAATTTCAGGCATGGTAAAAAAGGATTGAGAGCAAAAGAGGAAAAGAAAAAGAGAGTGAAAAGACTGAGTAGGCTATTACAGAGGTAAGAGTGTATCCCCTAGAGCGGGCGCAGGCTGAGATGGCGTAAATGAGGGAAGCGCGGCGGCCATTCCTGTAGCCTCATTACAGTAATGGAGACCCATCCGTTCTGTCAAAGGCTCCAGAAAATCTTCTGTGACACAAATGCCTTCCTTTTCATGCTATTCCACATCATCGGTCCAAAGGAAGACAGAAGAAAAGGAGTAGGAACAGCAGAAGCATTGTTGCTGCTGGGATACACGTTCAATGAGAAGCTCTGTGCATCTGTTAGAGCATTAAGGCCTTGATTAGGGGATTTTATTTCCTGCCAGAGTCCATAATGTTCTGTGGTGGTTGACTCTGTGGCTTCAGTGAGAAAAATCAAGGTCCATATGCTTTGACTAAAACTTGCTCTCACTGGTGAAGAGGCTGGGACGGGGACTGTTGTGACCAACATGTCAGTACGTAGACACGGAAAGGTGAGAGGGTTGATTTCACATCAGTGTCTTTGGGTGGTATTGTTTCTCGAGGGGATGTCAGAACTATAAACATAGTAATCTGTCAAATCCAGCCTTTTGTGTACCTCCCTTTCAGGGTCAAAGCTTTTCCCAGTTGGTATTGAGTGAGAGGTGGGAACACCCTGGACTGTCCTATGGTCTGCCTCACACACACACACACCCACACCTACACACACACACACACACACACACATGTCTATGGACTGTGAGAAGAAACCATGGCACAAACACTTAAGTCAGTCAAACAAATACCGAAAACAAAAAAACGCACATAATAAACTATAATCTTCATTTTGGTTGATAAACAGAAAAAGACCATTAAACCACGTGGACCGTATAATGTACTCAGTGTAAGGTGCATTGCTGACATTTTTTTTTTTTAATTTAATGGTAAAAGGTGTTATTCTGAAGTCATAAATTCATGTAGACATACCACTATCAGCTGCTTTGCATATGAATACCTATGGCAGCCAAATTACAATTTCACTGATTTGTCACCTGGGCAACATTCCTAATTTATGGTCCTTGCACATTGCTGCAGCTATTTATAGCACAAACTATGTATTTCATTTGTTAAACAATTGAAGATGCACCTCCTATGGCCAACTTTTGCTATCGTCATGACATGCTCCGAGGAAAAATTTACTTTTGACTACGTTTTACCACTAATAAAATGGCTGAAATGATTAAGGAATCACTAATGCTACTAATGCTACTACCGAAAACATTTATTACTTAGAGCACAAGAACCTGTCAAACTTCAAGTAACTGGCTATATAGACTTTTTTCAGACTTTGTCATACATTTTCTCCAGCAGAGTTCTGAGCTTTATTCAATCAAAAGTGACGGACTAATCAGTGAACTCATATGGCGAGGTGTCTGGCTAAATTCCTACACTGCACTGCAGTTTTGCATTCTCTCGATTAATGTAATTTGCAAGGTCGCGTCACCTTTCTTTCTCCAGACTCACACACCAGAGATTCTTGTTCTCTGTGGGCAATGTCTCATCACTCCTCACAACCAAGGACAAGGCGTTTGGGCCATGGGGAGTGGATATCACCAATACACACAGGACCCAGAGGCTACCTGGAAAGGCTGTATCTTGCCACTTTAAAAGATAAAATTAGCATTAAGAGGATGTTGCAAGTCAATTATTTTGTGTCTTTCATAACAATTGCATCTCTCTTCAATGTAGAACTTTGATTTTGGGCTTGCAGGAAGGTCAGGACACTAATTAATACACAGTCAAGGAAGGCAATTCCATTCTACAATCGTGTTCTACCAAATGTTTCCAACAAAGTAGGTTGTGAATATCAGACAAAAGCATAAATAGATCTCAAATATCCATGCGGTACGAATGCATACGTCTGTATCAGCAAAGGTGGCCGATGGGAAAGTTCTTTTTAATTTTGATTTATGGCAAGGTCACCAATTCCCTGTCTCAAAGTGACCCATCCCTGAGTCTTTTTAATGAGTTTGAGACTTGAACCTATTTATTGACTGATAAGTAATACCCCGCAGTGCATATCCTTGGAAGAAAATTACGTTCAGACTGTTGGCTAATTTATCCTCCCACAGCCCATCCATACAAGTGCACAGTAGTCGCACACACACCACCACCCTTCATTTCTCCATGCTTGCAGTACCATTTCCATACTGTGTTCACATTCCTTACAGTGGGGCATCATCATCAATAGTCATTTAGGAAGGGCTGCTTTCCACGCCACTGGATGCAATGAAGATTCATATCTGCTCATTTCAAAAGGGTTTGGGGAGATGCACTTCACGTGGGAGAGATGGAAATTGTGCACACACACCACTGACTACTGGGTTAGTACTGTTTGGCCTTGTAAGTCCAGTGAGGTGGACGGAAGAGGCGATTGAAGACAAATGGTGAGAACAGTAAATAAGCGGTTACTTTGAAAAACAAGGACGAGCAAGTAAATATCAAGTAAAGCTGTGCGTCATGACCACAGATGCTCTTTGGTAAAAGACACAACAGCTTTTGATATTTGAAAAAATGATGCATCAATGAAACATTTGTATGAAAACTTAGATCATCACAGACACCAAACTTATATCATGGCTTTAAGAAAGAAGTATTTTGGGGATTTTTCGCAACTGCTAAAAAAAACATCACTGAAAAAGTGAAAAAAAAGCCTGAGAAAGATTGCATTATTTCCTGCAAAGATCAAAATATGTCCACTATCAGTCATATATGATGCATTAAAAACCAGACACATTAAGTGATAGCATTTACAGTAAAACCTTTGGTGGCAGCTGAATGTCAAAGGCAACAGAGCCTCTCTAATCCACCCATAAGGTTGAACATTTTATAATACATTTTGGAGAGGACAGTTTCTTTTGAAATGTCATATTTTAAGTTCCAGGACAGATTGCTGGGGAAGCTGTGCGTGGGAGATAGACAGAAATGCAGGCTGACTGACACACACCTACGCATGGATGAGTGAAGAGAGAGCTTGTGAGTTTTATTAAAGTATGCACATGAGTGTTTGGGGGATAAATTAGCGCCAGCCAATGTTTTACAGCATGTGTTGCTTAAGTAGACAGGAGTGTCACAGTACTTGATCATTCTCTATTTTCAGTAAATGTGGATAAGCAGGCAGAAACCTTTGTGTTTTCTCCCAATGTCGTGTTTTCAGTATACTTTTATGAGAACTAAAGAAATATACAGCCACTGAAAAACAGGGAAAATGGCAAATCGGTGAACAGGATTGCAACATATTAATCTACAGAGTACTGCTTGAAAGTGCAGTATATCCTGCTCTCAAGTAAGAGTGCCTTCCATCGCTGAGCATGTGTAAATTGCTACCTGATACTTCCTTGCTTTGGAGGAAAGAAGAGATGAGAAAAAAGTAAAAAAATGAATGATCAAATGTTAAAGAGGTAATTTATTTGGGTAATGACCTTTCGTGCTTCTGAGGATTAAGGATGAGGCATGGTGATGGGCCCTGATAAGGGAAATGTGAATCTGATTCTATGGCTATGCATATAGTAGATGGAGAAGTATGCCACCCCAACCGTCACCAAGGCTGGAGAACAGAGGACTCTCACTTGATATTACCTTCACAGTCTTACCTTACAACATTAATTCATAGTCCTTTACCAAGGCTGAAGTAGCACACAGAATCAGAGATCACTCCCCAGGTTTTTTCCTTAAATTCAAAGTAATAATTCAGCCACTGCTCCTTTATAAATCTATTAGGAGCTAAATACTGTTTAATGGCTCTGATTGGTGCTTTGGGTCTATGAGGTGTTGCATATTAAAATATTAACTCTTGAAATAGTGTGACAGGTGAAATATAACTGCAGGGATGCGTCTTCAAATGGTTGTCACATGTTTTCATGGGAAGCTGCCTCAGACATAAAGGGATATAATTGCAACACAAACAGAATTCAAACAATAAATGCTTTTGGATGATATAATACGGTCAAAAGTGATTGGACTGCATGCAAGGGTACTATAACAGAAAGAGAGAGACCAAGCGTGGTATCATAGTCCTATCATCTGGAGCTGCTCTGTACCCCGGTCACCTGTGCAGCGTTGGTACTATACGACACTCCACTGGGACTCCGGCAGACATCGCCTTTGACCGACCTGATTTGATTTTGTCAAATGTGTTTCCTCGCTTCGCTGTGACCAGTCCAGCTGCTCATCTCTCCCCAGCTTTTGTTCATCATGTGTGAGTCACCGAATAAGTGAGAAGGAATGGCAGAGACCCGTGCGAAAATAAAGGCCAGTGGGGTAGGTAGGGTGCAAAAGGACCAAATCAAGCCGATCACAGTGGCCTGTCAGAAAGAGATGGTTTTATTGTTCCTTGGAACTCAGTAGGAGACTGTAAATCTGCTGCAAATTTCTCCTCGCCTCCCCTCCAGCTCACTCCCTGCCACTTTGTTTTGTCTGTCTGTTCTACAAAAACCCATGGCCGCTTGGCGTGAATATCAACAAATCAGTCTCTGTTAAGCTCACATATATTTCATACGTGTAAGTGAAGCGAAACCTCAGCGGTTCATGAGACTGATGTGTGTGAGCCGCAGTGCCTCTGGTCAGGCAGCAGCCTCTGCGGTGGAGATTAGCATGAGCTACTCAGGAGGGTTGGTACTCAGACTTCATTTATTATTATGCAATAATTAAGAACAGTGAATTCTCTCCATGGTTCAGAGTTGTATTCATAGAGGGGATAGCCAAAAGAAAATGAATGTCAGAACATGATAATGAAAGTATTCTCCTTGTAGGCACAAAGAAAATGTAAAGGCAGTGAAAGAATGAAAAAAGAGTGACGGAAAGGAGCCATAGAGCCATATAAAAGAAAAAGGCGTTCTGGAGGATGTTGAATTTGTAGGAAACCCATCGTTTCAATGGCAATGGATTTATTAAAGGTAATGGCTAAAAGAAGAAAAAAATATAAATCAGCTTTCAAGACAAACAATTAAAGACGAAACAAATGCATGGTAATAGAAAGAAAAGTCTGTAACAGATATTTGTTTAGAATTCCAGGTTACATTATGATTACACTTCACTGCATCATCACATGGCTTTAGTGTTTTATATATCAAAACACTGGCTATATATATATATATATATATATATATATATACATACATATAAATATTTATAGATATAGCTTTGTATTTCATAATTACCGTATGCTTTGGAAGCGCAATTTACTTGGAACTTGTTCTATCTATTCTGGTGGGTGGCACATACAAAATGACTCTTACTAACACGATTCATGTGATCTTCCCTTTATGTTTGCCTTGATGTTTTCTGAGTAAAATAATATGGTATTCTGTTACATATCATACCACCTCCATGACAAGCATCATACCACAAACTATTATTAGCAGATCGCCCAAAGCAGTTAACCATGATTTCTAAGTGATCTTTCCACCGATATACTGTATGTGTTTCTCACCCCCAAGAGAAATCTTGAAACTGCCAGTCTGAAAAATTAATTCCCAAGGTTTTCTCAGACTAGTTTAAAACATATTTAAAGAACATCTTTATTCATGCATATGGTGCTATCTGTTTTGGGATTCTATAATGCTCATGTGGCCTCTAAATCTCTTGGCTCAGTGGGTGGTTGAAAGATCAAAGATTTATCGATTGGATGCTGTAGAGATGCACCTTTGCATATCCATATGCACTGTAATATTACTGAGCGCCATTAATCACTCTGACAGAGGCAAAATGCAGCCAGGCATCTTTTCCTTGCAACTAAGAAAGAAAAGAACTGAGCGGGCGGGTTTGTGTATGCTGTTAACTTCCACGTATTAATGTGTGGAGAGGGCAGCACTTCATGCTTATTTTTCTTTCATATCTGAATAAGTAATTCATCAGCTCTCTTTCATTTAAGGATGCTTCAAACTGAATCTGTTTCTCCTCCTTTGACTGCTGTTTACTATTTTGCTAATGGAATCAATGAAAACTTTTGAAACTATGTTATCATAATCATTATTTGACCCAAATATGTTTGTGTTTATTTTGGTAAAACATCGAGAAATATTATTTTGCATCTCCTTTAGGAAGTGTATTTCCACTTAACTTCTGGTGTTCATTCAAAGCGCTGAGTAGTTGAATCTTTTGGGCGTTGCTGCAGTATTACAAAGCTGAACAACTCTGAACTTCTTTTTGCTTGCTGTAAAAGATATAAGTGATGATTTATGTTTGTTTTATCCAGCAGCTTGCTGCTCTAGATTTGTGTTGCTTACAAAAAAACTCTAAATATTGTATTGTATCTGATTTTTGTCCACATGTTCATCTCAGTTGTTTAACTGATTTTGTTTTGTGAATTTTATCTTTATTGCTGGTCAGTAATTTCTCAAAGAGACATAGATTATAGAATCTGTTTGGTTTAGTAACTGAGAACCTAATCTAATAAATTGATTGAGAAACTTTACTTCCCATGTTTTAAAAGTGTTTCCAACTGAAGGCTGAATTTGTAAATTCGGAATTTCAGCTTTGAGTTTTGGAGATACTGTCCAGTGTGTTAATTTTATGCAGGGTAAACACAGAGATTGGGCTATATATGTGAGGAAATTGGTGTGTAATCAACATTTCCATGAACATAATTCCCCTGGAGCCTCACTGTGATCAATTATTTATGTACTGAAGGGAGCCAAGAAACTATATTTAAGGATCAACTTCTTTGCATTTTTAGTATTTCATCTTTAAAGGAATGTGTGTATTGATTATTTATGTTGATACTTGTGATGAATGTGAAATGAAAGTTGCAATGTGATTCAGGAAAGAAAGAGAGATCAAAAGTAAAAGGAGAAAAGCCTCAGAGAGATGCTGGGATGTGAGGTTAAGGAGGTACCATGCTGACAGGGCATGTTGATTCCCAAATTCCTCTTCTGTCTCCTGTAATTCACTTGCAGTTATTTCTACCATGGTTATATTTGGGAGGGAGGAACCTCAATCCTGCTGTGGCCCTGGAGGCTAATCAGTTGAACAAGAAGCAAAAAGTCAAGTGTGCACATGCTGCACCAGGTGCAGAAGAAGCCTTTACACCAAAGCTGAACTTTCTGATTGACATCTTTGGATCTCTACAAGGCTTTGTGATGATACAGGCTCCCACTGTAGAGCATACGTTTTGAATCCTCAAAAGTGTTCATTTATCAAATGTTTTCTTTATAAAAAAAGAAAAAAAGGTTATCCCGAAGTCTTTAAAACACAGCAGTGTGATGAGCATCCTTTGTAATCTATATGATTTGAAATATTTTAAGAGATCATATTTAGAGCTAAAACCATCATCATTTTATAAACCAAACCAAGTCCTGGCATGGAAAATACAAAGTACCACTTTTGCTGTCTAAATCTAATTAAAGATAATGAACGCCTGTTGATGTAAATGAAAAAAGATCTATCAATATAAATGTCATCATTTGTTTTACCTTTTTACATGAAGCCATTCATAACAACCATCAGACACATTTTTCTGCTCAAACCTAAAAGCTCTTCTGGCATTAAAAAAAGTGGCAATTGTCCACAAATTGGCAATGCAGGCTGAAGTTATTCACCTCAGATTTCACATTTGCATCTCTATCCCATTTGAATAATTGCATTTTCTTTTCCTCACACTGACATTTGTTTTCAGTTTATAGTTTCAGATTCAGCTAATCGAAATAGTTATCGTTTTGTTTGGTTGAAAGTCACTTTGTGTTTCTCACACGATAAGTGGTCAGGCCTCTCTTTCGGACACATCTTTCATTTACCATTTTCTTTTGTTTCTTTGACTTTGAACTTTGCAGCCAGTGTGGTACCTGTCCATCTCACTCACAGAAGCAGAGATGAGACTGGGAATGCAAAGAAAGTAAAAAAGAGGTGTTGTCAACAGGGAGAAAGCATTGGCACTCGAAGGAAGGAGTGAATAATTGAAACAGCCTCCAATGAAAAGACTCTAGTTCTGATGGTTTGGCTGTCAGTCTGCATTGAGGTACGGACATGATGTGAAGCAACTTTACAAGCTGTTGAGGGTTCCCTCCTCAATGAGATGGTAATAACCAGTTCTCCTCAGTGCTGTTCGCAGAGACTTCTACAGAAAGTTAGTGAAAGGAGAATGTTTTTGTTCTTGGGGATTTATTAAACTGCAAAATTCTTCTTTCACCAAGATGAACCAGTGATTAAAGGGTTCGAAACACTTTTGCATCAACATTTGACTGTGTCTTCCAGCTGAACTCGTGTGTTTAGGGGGTATGTGTTTGCACTTCAGCATAGAACATGGAGTGCACTATTTATTCAAAAACACATGCGCAATAGTAGTCCCGTGTAGTCAGTCAGAAAGCTCTTGGCAGTCATTCTACATTCAACGGGTAGATGGCTTTTTGATATGTGGATTTCTGTTATTGTATATTTTTATTTTGCAAACAAATGTTACATTATTTTCCAGCCGATACAAGTAACACTATGAAAGTAATGCAAATAACCTCCCTGGAGTGCACGATCTACAATTCAGTGGCTTCGAACATGTAGAAAAGACAAACGTTGAGCGCCTTCCATCCACTACTGTTCAACCCCCAAACGTTGAGCGCCTTCCATCCACTACTGTTCAACCCCTGCATATTTGGTATGTTAATGTAAGTCGCTATGATGTTAAGACATGTTGTCAATGTGATCCATTGTCCCACAGCACTTGCCACTAAATTATTTTAGCAACAAATTCCCAGCTTGTCAGGTACTGATACCTGAGCTCTTCTGATCCCTTATTAATGCAGAGGTTACACTTTTATCGTTCCCTTCTGAGAGAGAAACGTCATTCTACAGAGCTCCCTTATAGACATGTAACACAGATTGCAAGCAAGGCCTCAGGGCAGCGGCAGCCTGACTCCACAGCCTGGGACTTGTGTTTGAGACTGCCTCTCAGTTCCTGTTTTTCACTTATTTAGATTCGATTTGAACCTCTTACTTGATATTTTTTGCAAAGAAAGAAGGCAAAGGTTCAGATTACAAAAATACAATTGCAAGCCAATAGAACGCAGGATGAAATACATTTAGTTACAGAAAGCTTTGCCAATGTGTTTTCCATATTGCCACCTTGAGGACTTTCCATAAGCTTTACATTAAAATGTGATGCTTGGAGACTATGCAGTGCATTCAAAAACAATTATGCAAGCCGTTTTGATACCTTCATCAACCCTGAGCAGAAAAGCACATAGAGACCGACCAGATATATATCTCTCTTTTATTTCTTTTTTTCTGGCACCTCCTCCCAGTGCTTAACGTAATACCTAGAAAGCTCAGCAGATCAGAAAAAGCCCACTGGTCTATTGCACTCTTAAACCTGAAGCTATTTTTATGGTAGGGTTTCTGAGGTGCTTAGAGACAAAGAACTTGTTAAGAAATTGTAAAATAGATTGTCAAAACCTATGTTATAATGCATTTTTGGGACCTGTTACAATCTAGGTAAACCTATTTAATGGGCTGGCTAGCAGGTTATTTCATCCCGCTTGCATTGCAGCTTGCAGTTAAATTTACTGTCTTTCATTCGTCCATCACCTGTGATGTAGTTTGAGCAGATGAGGTATGGCTCCTGTCAAATAGGCATAATAATGTGTATGTGACAGGAGGCAGAGGTCACTCTGAGCTCAGGAGTGTAGACTTAGCTTAAGGGAAAAACTAGCTCTCTCAGCATGGCATCATATTAACCTTATATCCTTCAAGCATTAATGTCTATCTTTAATGTTCTCCCTTCCAATCTTCAAGCCCCTTTAAGCAATTGAGCCTTCAATCATCTATATTGCTGAACAAAACAATGAATCCCAACTGATGGATCAGGTTGAGGAACAAGAGATCATTGCCCTAAGCATGGGACTGGGGATGGTTAATACAATCTATTATTATCTCTTATTTAGGTAAAGATAACAATTAGCTGTTGTTCGACGGTTACATTTGAGTTCATCTTAAATAACTGCTTTTTGAGAATCACAATCAGGGTCACTGGAGGGTTTGGATACATCCTGGGCAGCTCACCAGGCCATCACTGGGTTACACAGAAACAAATGAGCCAGACATATGTACACATTCATTCTTAAAGTCAGTATTTCGAGGATTGGAGGGGGCTGGAGTACATGGAACAAACCTGCCCATACACAAATAAAGCAGGCAAACTTATTCAGTTCAAACCAGGAACCCTCTTGCTGTGAGGCATTTGTTGTTTCCATTCAGCTAAATGTAATATATAATGATAAATCTAATTCTAATATTACCTTCTAGTCCTCTCATGTCTATAAGTTCAATATTTTAGAGCTTCATTTAGTCCCTTTTAGATAAGTGTCTCCTTTTGCTAAGATACTGTGTTTAATTTAAATTCTTCCTAGGGACAGAGAAAGGATTTAGACAGGACAGTAAAGACGTCCTGAAAGTATGAGAACACACAGTAAAGTTCCCATACTCAGCTGCGTGACATTATGATGGAGTTACAATTTTACAGTTAATAAAAAGTCTACTCTTAAGACACCTTATGTGTCACGAAAAACTCTTTCTGAACAAAAAAAAAGTTCCATCTTTGGTGTACTTGTGCCCTTCCCATGTGAGTGGTAGATTTCAGAGGCTCTTACTATTTATTTGTGCTCATGCTCTTAAGCGAGTCTTCTCAGGTAATTACAGCATCTGTTGGGAGTTTTGCTGATTGTTTTTCATCTACACATGGTCACCACTCCAGAAAACCAATTATCATTTAGAATACTAAATCACCAAAATGTTGCAAAAGGAGTAAAAGCCAGAATAAGAGAAGGAATATGTTTTTTGCTCACCTGCAGGTGAGACACAACAAGAGAAAATAATACAAGGACGAGCTTGGTGAAAAAATGAAAGAGTTTAAAAGGGAAAATTTTACAAAGAGAATTCAAGCAGTTTTGGAAAATGTTTAAAAATAACTTCTGTAGAAATCACCATAAACCGCTATGGTGAGCTATTTTCTCAGGAAAGTAGCTCATTTGTCAATATAAACTTTGAAAGAACACCTGTTCTGAAACCTTTAATATTACCATCACTCACATTTAGGTCAATCAGTCAGAAATACATATATTTTTCATTCAACAGACTGCTTGATAAGACAGTGTGACAAGGCCATAGACCTAGATTCGGTGTTCACAATATATGCCATATCTATTTCCACTATCAGGACTTGCATGACTCAGATGCAGAAAAGAGCACGGCTGTTACTCATTGGTAGCAGATGCCTTAGTGTTGGGTGCTACTGGCCGCTGTCTTTCTTTTCAAATGTCAGAGTTGCACAGATTCATTACTTCAATAATGTGACTTGGTTAAACCAGATGGTTTAGATGGATATATTGTGTGATTCACATTAACCCTTGATTAATTGTTCTCATTTATTGGGCTGACAGAATAGTTTTCTTCATCCTCTGACCTCAATCTTCGACGTCCTTTGTAACCACTTAGATGACTTTGTGGTCTGTTTTCTTCTGTCTGCCTCCTCTTTTGCTCCTACTGCAGTGCTTTTGCAAAAAAAGCTATAAGCTGATTTAAGTTTCCGTTTTAAAAATGCTATAAAAAAGGGAAGAAATCCCCACATTCACAATGAAAAAAGTGAAAAGCTTTGCTCTCCTGGAACTGCGCCGGATTGCCTTCATAGCATGCCTGAACTCTTTTTATTTCGGCAGTCCTTTATACTACCGTGTCTAATTGCGATGGCATTTTTAATTAAAAGTCAAGGATATGTGGTTGTTTGTGAGGGGAGACTAATCTATTCCTGCATTCACTTCCAGTGCAAGCTATCTTCAATCTATCTGCCTAATGAGAAAATAGAGAGGCAAGAGCAGGACTTTCTGATATTTGCCTTACTCTAAATAGATTTCTGTGAATCCACGATTAGCAACCAAGCCTGAGACCATGCTAAGCTGTAGCTTAGAGACCTTATGGATTACCAAAGATAACAATGAGGAATGTTCCTCAAGCAAGTTCCTCATTGCATGGTGAACTCAATTTTGCATGTGTTACTTATATGAAAAATGAAATGAATGACTACCATTTATTTATTCCGTATTAACTTCATGGTTGTTTTTTTCTTTGCATTCTTTAAGTGGGATAATGAATTTACTTTGCGAACCTCAAAGTCAAAAGGTGCAATATGAACTACAATTTATTCAGACTTTTCTTTGTCTCCGCTCAACAGCTGCACAGTAAGTACTTTTATTTGGAGCTGGAAGGTGGCCTTGTGAATAGTGAGACAATTATTCAAACAGAGGACAAGGGTTCAAGACCTTACGTTGGCAAGCATCCGTCTTTCTGAGGTGTTCGTGTGCAAAGATGAAGAATCCCAGCCAACTCTGCCTACCTGACTCTCAGCTCTGACCTCCCTGTGAGAGTACAAGCTATAATCAATGAAAGATCTAATTATTTCATTTTTGTCTTTGAAGTCAGCTGTCAAGCATTTTCATCTTGAGTTAACTCTTCTCATCCCTTTTTTGGACAACATTTTATTTATTTTTGATTACACCCAAAACAGTGCCTACCAAGAACTTTAACAAGAACAAACTCCTTGAGAAAAAGCTGTATTTGAATTCTCTGGTGTGATGTTGAATAAATAATCATTTCCATTAAAGAACACACGCAACATTCTTATTTCTCATTCTTATTTGATCAAAAATCAAAGTTCTTTAAAAAGTCTGCAATTTGGACAGAAAACTTGGAGGTTGAAGATGTCAACTTTGGAATGGTTATGTTTCCACGAATGTCGTGAAAGCAGAGGACCATGCTGCTCCCCTCCATGTTAAAGGGTCCAGTGGGGATGCAGAGCCACAGCTGGGACTCGGCATTGAGGAGAGATTCATAGCAGGCTGCGTGCTTTGCACAGGGCCCCGTGCCCAGCCTTACAGCTGAGGAGACAAAGCCATGCCTGTAGGCTAGCTATCCCACAGAGGTGGCCCACAACCACAGCAAAAATTTCAAATGATTCCAACGTGTACAATCATCAGTCAAACACTGGCTCCAGTGGGTTTTTTTATGTTGACAGCTTTCTTGGCAGCTTAAGGAAAATGTCAGCTAAAAATTGTAGAGCACTACGTGACAAGCTGAAAATCTTCTACTCAATGAAAGTGTTCATGTTGTTACTTTATACTGTTAGTTCATGCTCGGCTTGCTTGAGTACCAACATCGATAGGCAAATGCATTTTGAGTTATAATCCAGTTGGGAAAAGGAACTCTGTCTCATCATACAATGCAAACAGTTACTGAACTTTTATTAAGTGAGGGCCTTAAGTCATTATTCATGCAGAATGTACCAAACGTCTCAGTTACCCAGTTTTTGTGCTTTTCCTATTTATGCATACTGCTGTTTAAAAAAAAAAAAACTCTAGTGGCAGATAGTGTGCTGAGTGTGTGCGACAACAGGCCCCTGGGGTTAGGACTGATGAGGCCCCATCTCTCCAACGGTTAATTAACATACTAAATGTTTTTTGTGAATGTGTTATCACTGGGTGTCTTTTTGTGATAATTTAGTGACTGTTAGAGGTCATTTCAAAAGTATTCTTTGTTGTTTTAATCCTTCTGTTGCAGTTGTGAATCTTTTGGAGTTGTCCTCCATCTTCCTTGACGTGTTCTTAGTGTCCAGTTAAGTCAACTGTCTTTGCAGTGATTTTGAATCTGTTTGTGTGGAAACATATTAACTCCAAACAGAAAGGTCCCCCACCTGGGATTCGAACCTTCTTGCTGTGTGGTGATGATTCAGCTCTCCTTACAACTCCTTTATGTGAGTTTGATGATCACCAAAAGAAACACCCGAGTCCTCTTGTGAGAATTCTATTCCAATATAAAATTAGGAGAAACTTGTGACTTTTTAAACTTTTTTTTGGTAACAGAAATCAAAAATAAAAATAAAATCAAGCCAAACAGTAGAAATAATTTGCTGGGATAATTGCATAGCCTACAGTCAGAATAAAAATTTGTGGGTACAGAATTAGTTGGTGCATCAAGGCAGAAAATAGTAGATTTCTTTTTGCCAAAACCCCTCAGGTGGCAGAGAACAAAATCATGTCCAAAACTGATTATGCTCTCTCTTTGACCTCTATAACATTCATTTAGCACCATTAGATACACCATGCTATCACAGCAGTGTAGTGTGTTCTGTCTGGCACTTGCTTCGACATGCATGAATCAGTTGCAATCCACTGAGTACAGTTCAGTGTGTGTGTGTGTTTTCATGGGTGTGTGCATGTGCATGTAGAGATATAAGGAAGGATTAAGGGGGGCAAAGTGGGGCAGCAAAGTACATTCCTTCCAGGACTTCCAATAGTCTGTGTATAAGTGTGTGTTGAACAGGAGGTGGATGGTGTAAACGCTCCCCACTCTTCCAGGCATCTGAGCTAAATCGCTAGCCCTCTTTGGCAAGGAGAGAGGGACCAGGTGTCGGCTCTCGTACGGAGAGCTTTGATGCCAGAGTGCAGTGAGGTGTCAGATTTGGAAAGAACCTCTTCTGCATAAGTGTGTGTGCTCGTGTTTGACTCGTGTGTACATTTGTGAGGATGTGTAAAGGGGACAGAGGTTGGAAATTGTTAACGTCAAGTATCCTCTATAGCAGTTTCAACAACTCATGTGGAAAAGCTTAATATTTGCTGGAACTTTGTCTAGTGTTTCATAAAGATGTTAATCTCATAAAAAAAAGAACAACAACAATGTGCTAAAAGGCCCACTTTACCAGACTTGCCATATTTTTTCTCTGATAATTATTCTGAATTCCAATCTCTTCTTCTTTCCCTCTGTCATTGAAAAACTCACCACTGAAAGCTCTATTTAATTAATTGTTGCGTCCATATACCTCACAACAATGCACACATATATCACATATTGATATGTTAATCATAAGATTATGATGTGTCAAAGCCTTTTATGAGAATAATTATCACTTTAACTTATTAGGTAAAATATGAGCATGGCTTTTAGCTGACCTGTTGTGCTTACATATGAGTTTATATGGAAGTGTCTCCTACACTTTGGCCGATACAATGCAAGGATGAATTAATGAGCTTGTTTTTCAATCTGAGCAGAAAATACATTATGCTGAGTGTTTTGCTCATCACACTCAGGCTGTAAAAGAAGATGAAAGCATCCGCTGTTAAGTCAACCACCCACAAATGAACTGTAGCCTCGATCAAGTTCAGAATGTTGCCATTGCCATGTTATCTTTTTTAAAGCCATAAGTGATCAGTTTTGAAGAAGGTAGAGTTGGATTACAACACTTGAAAACTTTGTGGACAACAGTGCCTATCTTTCAAGACGTATTAAATTGTTTTCACAGCACCTTGATCTAAAGGAGTGAATCTGACAAAGTGGACAAGAATGACCCAAAAGAAAAGTTCAGCGACTTGTTTGGAGACAGAATCTTACAGATGTTAGAGGTTTTATACTTTCTTTCTCACTGGCTAAATCTTTGACTACTTAAAAAAAATGAAAAGTCATCTACCATTTCAAAGGTACTACAATGCTTGAAAATCATTCTGTTTTGATGTGATCATTTTTATTCTGATCATTATTGTAGTGATTATTATTATCATTTGATATGAATTTGTGATATCATCTTAGTTTAAACCTTGCAGTTTTATGTTGATCTTTCAGTGGCCTAGGTAAAGTATATCCGTGTGTAATTAAAATAAATTGATAAATTTGATTTTACATCAGAGATACTACATATGAAATAACCATTATCTCTTTAACAACAATAGCTTGTGGAGGAATACCATGTGTGGATGGTAGAAAAAGGTGATTTAAGATAAAGGAAATTCAGAAAGACCTGGACAGTTTACCGCTTTTAAAGCCTTTGGTGATATGGTTAGTAATGACAGACCACATCTGTAAGAGTTGGACCCAAGTTTGGGAAAGATAACACACACCAAAGTTCTGAATAAAGATCCATCAATCAGCCCAATTTATAGATACAGTGTGTCCAGGATGGGCAGTGCTCATAACTGCATGCTCTTCACTTGTGTGACAAACGTTGTGGAATCTGAGAGTTGGCGAAAGAGTGAGAGAGAACTCCTTATATCTGTATGTTATGTACATGGTTTTGAATAAACTTTTTTAAACTGCAAAATTAAGGATGTCTGACTCGTCTATCACTGAAAACCACCAGCATCAGAGAACCACAAGTATGAGGTGCTATTTGAGAAGGGAAATTGATGTATATGATATTGTTAAAAGCTTCAGGATTTGCACATCTCTGGGGATATAAATGGTTTTAATGCCAACCTAAGCAGCATAAATTCTTATAGTTAATTGACAGGTGCAGGGCCAAGTACTTATGACAGCCTTTGACAGACATTGGCCCATATTTATCATCATGACTGTCAGTTAGGCCAAACCATCAATAATAGCTCTCCCATCACTTTGCATTGGAATGTCTTCAAGGTGATCTTTAACAGCTCACCTTATTCATCTAAAATGGTTTCATTCTGATTCTATAGGATGAAAGATCATCTGTTTTTTTTGTCCTTTACCCAGTGACAGCTGAAACATTTATTTTTTTCTTAACACCTCAAAGCCAAGGGCCTTTAAGGATGTGCACTCTTAGTAGTACATCAAAGCTCAGATAGCACTGTTTGACGTGCATTCCCTCACTGCCCTAACATGGTCGACAGACTCACTCTCCAGAGGGTGAGAGAATGCTTAGCATCTCAATGAGAGCAACGCTGTCACAGGTCAGTGCAGTGCTGCTGAGTTCATAATGATGAGGAGAGGTGAATCTCTTTTTTGGTGATTCTCGTTTGTGCTGCCTGTGGCCATGCCATTTTGCCCTTGAGAGAGAGGCTCGGTGGTCAGGATGCTGGAGATCAGATTTAAAATTAGTTATGCTTATTAAAAGGTGGTGGATAAATGGATTATATTTTAATTTGTCTGTTATAATGAGTGGTTGATTGGATTGTCCTTCGCAGTCTATTGATCTTGGGGCTGAGGTTGATTAAGAAGAGGATTGGAGAATGACTGAAATATACAGTCTACAATCATGAAAAGATGTCCTAAAGAGCAGCTGGAGACGCTTTTAACAAGCTTTTTTCCATCTTCTTTTCCTTCTTTTTTAAAGTCATTTGATCATTTGGATTTGTAGTATTTTGTGCGTTTTCTTTAAACCAGCGGTGCATCATAATTGTCTGATTATGATGTTATGCTAACAGCATAAGAGCAGGCAAAAACCATAAGAGCTGAAAAAAAGAGGACCTTAACAAGACTTATGAAACCAATGGGCTCTTTTAGAGGAGGGTGATTACAGAATGATGAGCAGGAGAGACCACTGACACAGGTGGACAGAGTGGAGCAGTAGCAAAGACCAGGAGTTCTGAAACCAAGAAAATACAACAAAATAATTGCATTAACGAGAAAAGCATTAACAGAACTAAACAGAAATCACAAATAAAATAATGCATACATAGCTTTACAATCTAGACAGAGGATATAGACACAATGCAATTTATCCTGTTCTGTATTTTGTTCCCCAAGTCAATGGAAAATAAACAGAATGGTATCCTGTGAAATTATTGTACCATGTGGCTCTAAAGGCAAAAGGTGATATCTCCCTATGACTTAGGGGTAAAGGTTTTTGTATGCAAGGTGTCAGTATGACTAACATTTCCCGTCTCCCGGAGCACAATCTGCTTAGGTCGCACAGGCACAGTGAATCCCTCATTGAAACTAACCCAAAAAAGTGACCTGATGCAGGAAGCTACTCAAAAAGAAAACTGCAACAAAGGGTTTTTCCTTGACTCTGCCATTCAGCATTGTATTTCATTCTGTGAGTTGTATAACGTAATTTCCCCACTATAAGGCGCACTTAATATCCTTCAATTTTCTCAAAAACCAACAGTGTGCCTTATAATCTGGTGATCCTTATATACGAATCAAGATTGAGCCCCAACAGTTCTTGTAACTATGGGAAGCAGCCACCGACTCCATTTTCTCCCATGGAAGAAGTATTGCATGGTGCATGCTGGGGTATATGACTGTGTGAAGCGTGCATTTTCATTTAATTTCATGGTGAATATGGACATTTTGGGAGTTACCATATTGTGATAGCACTAACCTTTGATTTACCGTAACAGTCTCAGACTGTTTCTTTCACGTGTTTACTAAATTGAGGAAAAGTTCCCCTCCACTACGTGATAAACATGTAGCACTACCTACTATACATTGTTGTTGTTAAAAGATAAACTGTGTCGCGAAAATCCTATGTCACTGGCATTACCTCGGAAAAAATAATAAAACAGCTGTTTATTCATTTTGGGAATGAACAGAGCTGCATCTAGTGGGTGCATAACGCAACCCCAGCCACTACTGTAGATTCTATTCTATGCGCCTCATAATACAGTGCGCCTTATATGTGATTTTAAAAAGAAAAGGCTTTTCATTAAAGATGCGCCGTATAATCCTTATAGTGCAGAAAAAACTGTATATATATAGTATTTATTAATGGGGGATAGATGTCTTATTCAAAGTGGTTATTTAGAAAACTGTATTAATAGCCTTCGTGGTGTTAGAATTAGGCTATAATTACTCATTTTAGCATTGTATGCTATAACATAATCTCTGTAAATTCCTGATTGTCTTATTCATTTTAGAACAATACTTTTGTGGTAAAGTCTCATGCTGTGCCCAGAGATTCCCTTTCTCTCTCTCTGTTGCAGTAGATACACGTCATTAGGTCAACACACACACACTTTGTTACCACATTCCAATGTCATCTGCATGAATTAGGAGCTGGTTCATGTCAGAAATAACTCGCCAATTGCACTCGGTTGTTTCCAGTCTTCCTTTTCAAGGGGCGGACCCAGCCCAGAAGACAAATATTCATCACACAGGGCTCTTGCCGACTGGGACCCTCTGGGAGCTTTGTCTGTGAGGGCCCAGCGCTGATATACTTTACCTGTGACCCATTAAATGCAGTTTTTGTACTCTTGATCTACTCTGGTTTATTCTCAGGTTTCCAACTAAAGAATCGGGCTAACAGTGGGTAAGTTGATTTAATGGAAGAAAATATAGGCTATGCCTCTTTGCTATTCATTCTCCAGTCATCCTCATGAGACTTGACCATGTATTGTTGCCAAAAGGCATGCTGTAGGATGCATGTTGCTTGCATAAAAAAAACCAACAAACGAACATGCATTTTAAAATTCTTTATTGCAGCATGTCTCAGGTATGTTTTGTTAGGGTTAGGGATAAAATAAATTACCTGGTAAAGAATAGGGCCAGGGTTAGAAAAGAGAACTATGATATTGTGGTTCTAACCAGAGATTTTACAGAACGGTACAGACAGACTGTATGAAATACAGTATTGTCATTCAGTCAATAACAGCTGCAAAGACATGATGAAACATGCTTTGTCTGTTAATTTGTGGTCACTTTTGGCCTTTTCTCCTCTAGTTTGAGACAGGTTTGTTTTGTCTTCATATGTTTCCAAGGCAGTTGTCAAGTCAAGAAGATAAAGCGTCGGCAGTGCCCATGCTCTCTGTAATGAAAGTAACAGAAGCTTTAGATGGAGGAGTCCCATTTAAGATGTCATGCATATAGAAAGATTCATATTTCTTACTAATAGTACACAGTAGGAACCCAGGTAAGTGTTTTTAAAACAGGTACCATGTTTATCATTATGATAAATCAGTGTACTGTAGGATGCAGTGACTAAGGGGATGAGATCCGTGACGTCCTATTCATGCATAACTTCATATAAAACTTGCTCAATGATCAGGTTTAATTTTTTTTTTTCTCATTAACCAGTCAAGTAAATCTTATTATGGCTGACGGATTCCATTCAAACCACCAATGACAACATACGTTGTAATAAGCAAACATAGCACAGAGGTTCCTGAAATTCTCTTTGCCAAGGCTGTACGTGATTAAAAATGATTAAGATCTATTTTTGAAGAGAAGAGGTTTGCAGACACAGTCCTGCAAACCTTTGGTAAACACAATCACACCTGAGTACCGTGAGGTTACAGAGGGGCGGACACATGGAAGGAAACCGTAATCCAAGTCCTGCTCTTTGCATTTACACTTTTCCACGAGCACTGGCCTATTTTGGGGTGGTTGTTATTTTATTTGAAGAAGAAGAAAGGAAGAAAAATGAATGGGCTGGGAAATGGCAGCAAAAATAATTAAATGTGCCCTTATCATTCCTGTTTTCTCTGCGCCACTTGGGAAAGGCAGCGGTAAATGTCACCGCAGAGAAGTTCACTTCGAATTGTATGTGTCACTCTGGTTATGAATCAATTTGTTGGTCTGAGTCCCACCTCAATTTGCAAACTAATATCTCTATGAAATACATAACTACCAAACTCATTTTTTTCTCTGATCTGTAGTTACCAACAGTTTGAAGTTTACTGACCGAAATAAGTGATGCAAGTACTTTTAAATTTTAATGTCTTTACAAATAAGCTTGTTCTACCGAGGGAGTTTGCCGAATCCTGCTCCCATGCCACAGTTCTCTGTGCCATTTCAAGTCTACTCACAGTTTTTAATTCAGGTGGACAGAAACAGTGCTGGCTTAGCCTGACTGGTCAAGTACATCACAGACACAAGACAACATTCGACTCTGAGCTTTACCCGACTGTGCAGTATTTTCTTTTGTTTGTTCCTACACAGTAAAAGACTATGTAATGCATTTTGGTGAACTGCATTTCAGTTCCATTGACAGTAAATATAAAACAAACCCAGCTTGACTTTAAAAGTTGTTAAAAAAAGTTACAGAGGTCAGTACAGAGATAATGGAGGGGAGAATCTCCTTCATTCTTCCTGCAGAGCAATATAATCCGGAATGACCTCCTGCCTCTTGCTCTGTTGACCATTTCATTTACAGACAGGAGGTTGTGAGGGCAACATGGCTTGCACTCAGCGAAAATTTATTACTCCAGCGCCATTACACTGAATAGGAAATGAATTCACCAGAAAAGGCAAAATCAAATATACCGAGGAAAATGTGACAGCTCGAAAAAGAAATACCCATATTTGGGCTGCCAAAGGTTAACTTAACATAAACGCTTAACATTTTGCAGTGGTGGTTGTAGCATCAAGGCATGCTTGATGCCAATCTGTGAAGAAAAACAATGTTTTCTGTATGATGTCAGTGAATGAGGGAAAATTGGAATCTTTATCTCCCGGCCACTCTTTTTCTCGCCTCTTTTATTTCTGCCGCATGTGCCTTCGTCACTTGCTCAGTAGCTGGCAGGCTCCTGGTATTCCAGATATGTCTGCGTTTGTTAATTAAACTCAGAGACAAAGAATGTGAAATGGGGAGAGAGGTTGTTCATCACAGTCAGAATTCTGTCCATGGTGAGTTTAAACAGCCACCTGTTTTTATGAACTCAGATATCAACCAACGATGTCAACACTGGTATAGACAGAATAAAATGGGTAGGCTGTAAAAAAACAAACGTTACCGGGCCCTGGGGGTTCAGTGTCTTTCTCAAACACACTTTGACATGGAGAGTCTTAGGAATTCAAATGTGTGTTCATATGCTACCGAGATGGAGCACAATGCTAATGCTGCCAAATAACACCAAATATGAGTAAGCCTAACTAACTACGCCTGGTCTTTCTCCATTTGGAAACAGTATTTAGAGCAATTCCATAACTCACTATTGATTACTATGTTAGCTTTAGTCATGGCATAAATGACCATTAAAACCTGCTGTGCTAGATAGAACCATTACAATGGATGGAATGATGGATAGATCGAACCAAATACTGACTATCAAGATTAGAATTGAATATAACTTATGACTGGATGTCATGATGCAATGTATTTCTACTTGAAAGCATTCAAAACAATACTGTTTAATACGGAGATTTTAATGGACATTTTAAACTGTTGACACTAAAATAGAACTAAAATCCTTGGTAATCAACCCAAACAGAAGTTTTCAGCCTTCAACAGCCTTCTGTTTACTATCAGCTACTTTATTTATTTAAATTGAACCCTCAAGTTGACCATCATACATCCATGAAATTGGAATCAAGTTTTTGAGCCAAACAAAGCGTTCAACTTTATTATTTTCTGTTGGACAAGTGGGTATTTAAAAGTCTTAGTCTTGGTTTTATTGGAGAGATACAAAATACTTATTCCATCCCGAGTTGATACAAACAAATTCTGCGGTATTTGGCCACCAGGCAAAATAAACAGGATTTAGTTGAGGTAACACAATGAATTTTGATACTAAGAATATGCATGCTCATAAAGAAATGAGGGTTTGAGAAAGGCTTTGACTCCAGAGTTTCTGACTGGTTTTCGATCCGGAATCTGGTGAGATATGTAATAAATTTGCATTACTGTCATGCAGTTTAAAGGCCAACTTACTTTTTTGTCATTGTTCTGTGTTGCAGCTATTTCTGGCACAAAGCTCCTTTTAACCAGATGTACTCCAGCTGCGCGTGTCCAAATATGTGCATTTTCAACTGGCACTTAGACTCCATGGAAGTCATGAGACACATCCCTCTGTAAGTGCTCACCTGATGCCACCTGAGGTGTGTGTGTTTGGATGTAGTGATTATAAAAGGATTTGCTAATAGTCTCATGGCACCCGTTTCATAGTGGGACACTTTACATCACTGGAATGGGAACACATTACAATAACTGATTCAGGCGTTTCATGGATTCCTTGCAAAAAAACAAGAAATGCCAGCCTGAACTTCAAAGACAGTCATTAGATGTGTTGCACTTCAGGGGCAACAGATGTAACACGCATTATCCTAAACTCTCTTTAATTCTCTACATATTAATATCAAACACAGCTGTAACTAGGCTGTGCTAATTATCAACCTTTAGGTAAAACTTTGCTCTCCTTCTTTTAACCCTCCTCCCTCCCCAATTGGTTCTTCTCTTTTCTCTGTCCCCACCCTGCTCTCTATGCTTTAGGGGTGGGAGGATGGGGGAGATGGGTGTATTAATAATGCAGTGCTGCCTGGAAACCGAACACGCTGCAGCGGAGTGCTGTGTAGAATTCTAAAGAGGTATTTGTTTGTACGCCGATGCCACCCTCCTCCCCCAATCCTCCACACAGCCCTCTTATCTCATATCATCTCTACCCCCCGATACTCACCTCAGCATCATTGTACAGAACTCGTGTCTCGTCTCGAGAGATGTTTACTATACAGACTAAGAGAGGGCTCAGGAATGGCCCCCCTCAGGAGTTGTTGTAATCAAAACAGTGCTTTAAGTGCATTCACTGCATTGGGTTCTTCCTCGCTCATATTTTCCTTCAGGGGAAGAGTTTTACAATGAAGGACAATGTTGTAACTCTGATGGCAAATTGCAGGGGAAGATGTCTGTTGCACAGCCTCTGTGCAGCAGTACAGTGGGGACAGCTGAAAAGGTCCTCATCAGTCAGTCTGAGATTGCTCAAAGAAGCACTAAAAACACAGCACTTCAAGCAGTCGTTTCGGGTTAGCTGGGACTACGGCAATACTGTTCTGCGCACGCGTGCCGGAGTCCGGGCGCTTTGTGACACATACCTGTGACGAGAATAAATTATTTTTGCCTTTGACTTTGGATTTGAAAAAAAAAAAGTTTTTTAGTCTTCAATGGATCATTAGTCAAAAAACAAACGATAGATAGTAAGTCTTTCAGATCATCTTTCTTTTTTATAAGTCTCTGTAATAATTTATTCAAGACAAGGAAATGTGCAAATGATTTACATTTTGAACTTATTTTAACTTATGATATAATAAGGCAAAGTGACATTGTAGTTAGAGCTGCACACAATGAAAAATGAATATCTGCCATCAGACAAGGAGAGGATAACTGCTTTTACATAATACATATTTATATATTTTATAAATTTAGGTTTGCTTTTTCAATTAATTCATTTTTTTTTTCAATTCAATTTTATTTATATAGAAACACATCACAACAACAGTTGTCTCACAGCACGTTCCAAACAGAGCAGGTCAGACCCTACTCTGAAGTTAATTACAGAAACCCAATAATTCCCATTAATGTGATGTGTCACATGTTTTTTCTTTATTTGGAAAGACTAAATCCTCAGGTAAATAGACAGAACATATTTTAGGATAATCTCTCTCTACCATGGTATCACAGCACAGCTCAAACAGTCAGATTCATGAATTGATGCTATCGAACTCCAATTCTTGTGAATGCAATGGGAAAAGAGTCTTTTCCATCAGTATTCTTTTCCATCAATTAAAGCCTGCAATGTCCTGGTTTGATTTGATCTCTATTAAGAACATTCCCTATATCTGATAGCAGGCAATTCATTGCAATCTCTTTTCAAGATCAATTCAATAATTTCAGCTATGAATAACTTTTTAACTGCCATTATATGATTAATTTTTAGCTTTGCTTCAATCACAAACACATAGCTTGGCAAATACATACATAATACTAGTTCAGTCTTTAAAAAAATGTTTTTTCAAATTTGGGAAGTTCTTGACAGTATGTGGGCCCATTTTATTAATAATTTAACTTTTCTAGTGATTATCACTATTTCATATTTCTATGCATGTGTTTGTGGTAAAAGCCTGGGGGTCATGTCAGTCGTATAAAAGTTTTATAAAAGTATATGATTTGAGCATTACTTATCATTGCATTAAATAAATGACCCACGGTATATGTGAAATTTGTTTACCTCTCCCTGGGAGGTGAACCGTCATGCTGATTTTAGTACTGTCATGAACTAGAGAATGAGTATAAATCAAATTCCCACTTTTACCCTAATCACCAACTTGAAAGTGATCTGTCTTCCACCATCCTATCCCGCCCCCAAAAAGTTTAATTGACCCTTTTTTTTATTTTAACAAATACTTCCTCGTGTATTTTTAACACTGTCATTGATTCATTACAAAGAAGAGGTTAAACAGCATGAAATGTTGAAACTGATCGGAGAAATGTGAGAATAAACCATTGTATCATGCTGCATTAGCAGTATTCAAGAGGCTACTGCATAAAGAGGTGCAGATGAAAGATGTGTTGAAACACTTCATTAATCATGTTGCACAAATGTTTGTTAATGATTAAGATTATCATCCAATATGGCTATCTATCTTATAACATTTTGGCATGACATCCATTGGTGCCTGTATTTCCATATTCCTGCTGTTGTTTTAGGGATTTATGAATGAATTAAAAAAGTGAAAAATTGTGATAATGCTCTGCAAATGGCCTCATTATTATGTATGTCCACGCCAGCAAGAAGCAGGAAGGTAAGAATTCACTCTATCTCCTGATGTCAGCTCCTAACAAAAAAGCAGTTCTGTGGACATCACTCCCGAGAGCAACATGTCCCAGCTCTTGTACCCTGACATTTTTATCCATCTGTATAAAGAGTCTGAAGAGTCCTTTTGGCACCAAATGATTTAAAACAAATTACAAGCTGTACACCTTGTCTCACACCATTTTACTGGGTCTTTCATTATTCACTGTCTATGGATTAATCCCCAGATTGATTTATGTGTTGCCCCCCCTGCTTTCTTGGGTTTGAGCTCTCCTGCTCTCTGAAAATAGGTTCAAAGAATATTATTCATACTAGAACATGTTAGGAAATACGGGATACAATCACTTGCCGTTCCATTCCCTATTTCCAAATTTAACTACAGATTTGTGTGAAACAAGGAAACAGTTGCATAGATGTAGTAACTCAGAGAGATAGTTAAAGCAGTGCAGCAGGGTGACAGCTTGGCTCTGCTGATCTTCAGGCTTTAGTAGCAGAAATGGGTTGGTTCTACTGCAGCATGATGACATGCAGTGTCTTATGATGCTAAAGAAATTCATACTGCATCACACTATTGGACCACTTCAAG
Organism: Menidia menidia; assembly: GCA_907169785.1. Taxonomy (NCBI): domain Eukaryota; kingdom Metazoa; phylum Chordata; class Actinopteri; order Atheriniformes; family Atherinopsidae; genus Menidia; species Menidia menidia. The sequence continues at coordinate 12,875,194 of CAJRST010022223.1, forward strand.
TGATACACAGAGTGAGAGATGTCAGAAAGAGCAAGAAGTCATGGCTGAGATCTATCAAGATAATTATTATTGCATTTATAGCCCCAAATTGCATTTTTTTGTTTATACTAAGGATATTTCATTGTGAAAATTGTACAACATCATGCTGACTCGAAATCGGATGAGAGAAATGATCTGTTTGTTTAAGAATAAATCGATTTAATTTCCGTGTAAACCTAAAGTTGCCTACTGCATTACAAAGAAGCCAGTCGCTGGGTTACAGTGGGCCTGAATTTTTTATAATATAGTGTTATTTAAGCTACAGAAGAATTATAAAGTAACTCTGGCAGAGCAGCAGGTGAAAAAGCAGGGATTCAACAACGGATCTCTGTACCCGGATTTTGCCAATGACTTTTTGTATCGGTCGTTTACAAAAAATGGCACATGAGAAATCTTCAGCTCAGCTGCTGCCAAGTAACACAGCTACAATACCTTCCCAGATATCTTTGGATGATTACACAGAAAAAAATTACCCCACCACCGCAATTTATGATGCAAGAAAAAAAGTCTGAATGATTGCACTTGAGTTAAATAATGTTCTATAAAATCTAAAAGTTCAGATGACTGCCGTTTTCAGGAAGACTGATAATATGATCTTTGAGACCACAAGACAACAGGCAAGTGCAGTTATTTTCCCATAATTCTGTTTGCTTCAAACAACGAATCAAATTAATATCATTGATATGATCCTTTGCGTTAGTCTTAAACCTTCCCAAAAATCTACCACTCAAGATATTTTACCTCTGTTCCAGCTGCTAGATTATTGGTATTAGTTAATTGTAAATGTTCAGAATAAACATAAAAACAAATGTATAGGTAGAATTATATAAAATTCCACAGCTAAACTAAAACACATATCTTGTCTAGGGTCATAACTTTGTGAGTTATTATGCTGAAATGTTTACAACACATTAATGTGTCCACTGTGCATAATTAAAAAATATGTTGTAATAGAGACAAATGCATGCTCCATTTGTGAGCTCAGTATGTGTTTGTGTTAATTATTTCATTACTCAAGACTGAAAAGGACCCCATTAATAAGCACGTTTGCAACAATGTGCAAGTGAGATATGACACCTTAGGAAACATCTTTAGAGCAAATATGTGAACAAATGATGCATAGGGGGCTTTCTTTAACCCATGTGTGCAATGAACACAGACTTTAAGCATGTAGCAACACTTTGTAAATCATCACTGTTCCCCAGACAACCATAAAGTTTGCTGAGCGTTTTTCTTGTTTATTTTGAGTAGTGCATCATTTATAATTCCTGTTGTGTGGATGTTATATTATTTTAAAGTGCATTTATGTCATGCTTAAAAGTCACAATGTGGCAAATATTAGGTGAAAATGAATTCATCATGTTATTTTCATTTTAAGTATTTAACATATAAACATGTAAATGGTTTTCTTGTGTGTTTACCATCAGTGTATATGGTGTCTATTACCTGAGTTGACACCGCAAAACCCTTTTTGAAAAATAAAACAAGATCTAAGAGTGTCTCAATAGGTTTTTTAGAGGTGACTGAAATTTAACATGCAACTATCTTTCAAAAAGCTATTTCAAATTGCATTGATTTGTCCGATAAACTCAAAAGTACTCCATTCATCCATATATTATCTGAGGTTGGAAAAGAAACAGGATTTCTATACAGAAAAGCCAAAATAAAAGCCAATATTAATACCAAAGCAGAAAAGGACAAGGTTACAATGGGCTAACAAAAGCTATCATGGACTTGGGATGACTGGATGAAATAATTTTCACTGACGAACTGCAAATCTACATAGTGCAAGGTAATGATATTGGAATTTTTGTTCAGTGCTGGTCCGATGAAATGTCCAAAGATGACTGCCTGAGGAGAACATGTACATTTACACAGTCATTAATGAAATGGAGCTTTGTTTCAGGTAAAGGCACAAGGGAAACGGCAGTCATTACATCTTCAATAGATGCAGAGTGGCTACATTAAAGAATATGGACACTTTCCTGATTCCATCTGCTAAAAGGATATTTGGTGACTATAACTTAAATTTTTGGAGATGCATATGATTATTGCCATATGGCAAAGGCTGAAACCTTTCTTTCAAGAGTGACATATAATGTCGATGGCACGGCCTGCAAAAAGTGAAGAGCACCATCCTGCTGAAAATCTTGGAAATTGAAGAAAATGGCCTTTGACAAAGCTCCAACATCCAAAGCTGATCAGGCAGAAGCAGTGAGGTTGGAGGCAGATTGACAAAGAATATTCTCAGTAATTAAGTAAATCCATGCTTCAGAGCATGCAAGCTGTAACAAAAGCCAGAGGTGGTAAAACAAAGTATGAATGATGCAGTTTTTTTTCTCATGACTCCATAGTAATTTCTTCAGAATTTAGTTATTTTGTATTTTTTTCCCTCTACTTAATGTTAACTCACAATTGTGACTGCTTACAATAAAAACAGAGGACTAGCCTCAACCGTTTCACTGAAAGGTTTTATTATGTGTATGAAATGTATGGTTAAATATTATTTTTTGAGCTGCCCCATGTACGGTATATTTGTGTTTAAACTTTCAACTATGGACAAATTAATCCATTCATGTATTCAAGAGAGAAAGTGTAATGTACCTATTGTTTTTTTCTGGTGTTGCCATTAAATATGTAAATCTTCAAATGTAGAGTGCAAAAAGACACATTTGTCAACAATTTGGGCACGTTAAGTCTTTGATCCCATACAAAGGAGTTATTATAAGGTACTGCTCAATCAAAATAGTTGTTGGATGCGATTTTCACTTAAGGAATCAACAAGACGTTGCAAATGGTTTGGGTGAAATAAGAGTCAAAAATGAGAAAATGTGAAAGATCATCACTTCACTTGATGATTGGGTATTCATGGTATAACACCAGCCATCCCAAAATAAATGTCAGACCAGTGTGAGGAATTCTTAAGTGCTGTCACATATTGATCCGTCTGAAGAGTATTTTTACGAGTTTTACTTCAAGAAGGGCTCTTGCTGCCAGGTTTGTGACCTGTTTTTTTCCCTTTGAATGGACAAAACTTTGACTGTATTGTTTTTATTGAACAGCCTGTATTCATTTGATGTATATATTTGTTGAATGATGAGGCACTTGTTGGAAAATACTGTTTGTATCACTTTAACTGGCATGCTGTAAACATATGTAATATCTATGGTTTACAGGGTTTGGGTAAAATAATAAAACATGTCCCGTTTGTAACTTTCAGTCTGAGTTTGTTGACTCAGAGATGGATGAGTGTGTATTTTGGCTGTGTATATGATTTGAATCATCTGTTCATTTAGTATGTGTATTGTGTAATATCATGACAAAATGACAAAATCACACATCTGCTTTAAAGCGTGTGGCCTTTAATGAGTATGGCTTTGAAATTAAGCTGTATGAAGCCTTTTAATCAATTACTGATCTCACCTATCCTCCATGCAAACTATACACTTCTTTAAAGGATTTCAGTGCATTTAAATCAAAATGATCTTCAGAAAAGGCTGAAATCTTCTTTTGTGCATGTCAACAACAATATAAATGTCAGAAGAAACGGAATAGTCTTTTTCTCTCTTTTTCTGCTTTCAGGATCTGTCTTTCCATTATTATTACGGCCCTGTAATCAAGTTGTTGTTGCACCTCTTTTGTGATTTTATTTCCATAGAATTCCCCTGTGGAGACTTAACCTTTAGTAGTCTTTTAATATGCCAGCTCTGCTCCCACTCCTGGCAAGGAGAATGGCAGTTTCATTTCTGTTTGTAGGACTTAGTAATATGACAAAATACTCCGTCCCTACAGCCAAATCTGCAAGAGGCCAAAATGAGTCAACAGAAATGTTGGTGTGTCACAAGAGTAAACTGAAATGAAAATAGGTTTTAGCCTTTATCGTAATTGGATTGCATTCCAGGCTTTTTTCCTATGCATTTCTGCATAATCTATCATTCAAAGTTCTCACATCTGGTGAAAAATTGTTTGAATTTAGATATTCGACCTTCATTAAACCGTCTTCCTCTTCCTATTATCAATGTAACATTTAAGGATTTTTTTTTTTAATTTAAAGAGCAGCGAGGACTTACTTTACGCACAAACTATGGTAGATGTTAGATATGGAGATGCATATGAGTTTAAAGCTGATTCAAACATCTGGGGAATGAAAACAACGTACCACACAAAGAATCACAATGGTAGGGACATTTTTATGACTGGGAATCAGTGCCAACTACCTCATACGAAATGAAGCACTGTATTAGCCCAACGCTCGGTCAAATGAAAAACCATCTCCATAGGGTGTTTTTTTGCCCACAGTTCAGAACAACAACAACGAGGAATAACTATTGGTTGAAAACATTTTACTTCCAGATTTCAGAAAGCTGAATCAGTTAAGAATAGATCAAATAATATAACATACTCTACATAAATTCACTTTCGTGACTTTAGTTTTTCTGTTGCCAGTAGCTATCAGCGGATAATCTCCTCTTTAAAACCATCCTAACATATTTAGCAGGTATTCGCAATATGCCAGAGTGTTGATCTTGCAGTACATCGTGTTACCTATAGTAGCGTATCCATCCCACAAACTGTTTAATAAATTTGACACCATGTATAATTTTTTGGGAGTATTTGAATTTTATATTAGGTCTTATTACCATAAATGGTTTGACAGTAAGTCCTTTACAGTTCACTCACTGATTAGCAAAACCATGCTCATTACTATTATTCAGAATGCTGTGTTTCACATGACATGATTACAAACTGCCTGCAGCAGAATGTACAGTACATGTGGTTGTGACTGTATGATAAACAAAGGTACTGTGAGAGATCCTGTAGGAAAAAGGGTAAAGATGTGATAACAGGAATATCTGTGAACGTTGTGCATATCAAAGCTTCTGCCTGATGAAAAATACATAGATCTAGTCAATTTGAAAATGTAAACTCAAGAAAAAAGGGAGTATGAAAAACTAGTTGTTTGGAATTTTTACAGCATATGTTCTCCCTGGACCCGACAAAAGCTACTTGATACACATTTTTCTTTTAAATTGTTTTCGCTGTTCAAGTTTAGAATTTCCTATTTTTTACTTTAGTTTTACAACAACTGTATAAAAATAAAAACAGTTTCAGTTTGAAAAGTTTGAAGAAACTCAAAGTTACTTTGAGCCTAAAAACCAGCTTTCTCATAAATTTGTTGTCTTTATATTTTGCAGGGGTAGTTTATTTGAGAGGAAATAAAAGCCTTTCCTCCGTTTGTTCCTAATGGTGATATGAGGTCGTGTAGGATGATGTCTGCTGGGTGCTGCATGAACAAAAGCAATTTGTCATGGCAAGTGTTAATGCAGGTCTCAACCTAAGAGGTACTGAAATTAACATCAAAATGATGAGGACGTTTTTCTATTTTTTTATGGAATATAACAATGATAGAAAAGGACAAGAGCAAAGTAATCATTGGATGAGTATATGTTAACATGAGTCTATCTTTTTGTCCCCTATATTTAATTGAATATATGTATATCACATCCAACTGATAAAGACTACTCTGAATAAAACTCTTTCAGGTAATTAGATCTTATGATTATTTGAAAGTACACTGTGTTAATTGTTCTTAATTAAGTTGTTACATTAGTGCTGATAAGAAGTAGTTGTCTATTGCAAAGAAAAATACTTCTAAGAAAGAAACTTCTAAGCCATGTTTAATGCAGCATTAAATGATGGCAGTAAAAAAACAAGAAACAGAAGGAGATGAGGGTCTTGAAGTATTGTCATTTATATTTGCACTGTTGGCCCTTGGGGTGAACTTGCGTGGATGTCCACTGCTCTGAAGATTAGCAGCTGTCTTGAATCTTTCACATTGTAGAGTGATTGACTGTACAAAGTGTTGGAGAGGACAACAACAGCTCGTTCTCATCACTACTGATGCATCTCATCCTTGGCATTTTGGTAGGACTTACCAACACATACAAAGTGCCAAAATTGTATACTTTATTGAAAGTGCTCATACACTGATGATCAGCTAACTGGATTAGCAGTACCTGGCTGTGACTAGTTACAGTATTGTCTATTAGAAATGATTAATTTGACACATCATTCTCATTTGCAACATACATTTAAACATGGTGGCGCACCATCAAATCCTGATGAGCTTTTTTCATGGGAAAAATAAAAGTACCTGCCTACAACAGATGTAAATGAATTTGAGAACACAACATCAGTTTATGGGATTAAAAAAAAATCTGTCTATGAGTCCAACAGTCCCAACAATCTTGGACTATTGCCTTTTTTTCATGTTAAATTTTTACAGCTCACTACAAAGATAATTACTGTGTAATGTATGTATGTATGTCTTTCTATGGAAAAACTCTTCAATTGGATATCCACAAACCTGCTATACCAATCTTTCTCTGGGCTTTGCCCACTTAAACTCTCCTGTAGATATGGTAGGCTTCCAGTCCAATGATCTGCCTTCTCTTTATCCTCTCCCTTGTCCTTTGTGGTCTTTTTGCGGACCCTTCTTCAGTCTCCCTGTCTGGTTAGTCAGCCTGTGAAGCTTCTGCACTACAGTACATCCTGTTGATGGGAAGCATCCTGTGCATCATCACTCCCAGCTGCCTGTGGGTTCAGCTGGCTCAGTCTGGCCCATCTGTGTGATCCTCTGCCAGATAACTGGGGATTGGCTCCACATGGGCCATCCCTCTCCAAATAATTCGCCAGGAGAAAGGGGTAGGGAGGCAACAGAAAGAGTGGTTCATGTTGGGCAGCAAGCTATGCTTTGACTGCTCTCTCTTAGGGGTCTCCATGGTGCTCATGCACTATTCTGCTCTCTAGAATTTGCCATGGTTTGCTCATGTATAACGAAGTACAGAGGAGCTCTCTGTTCTTGGAGGGATGTGTAAGCAGACGCTCCAGGTGTGGGGGTGATGCAAGTATCTAATCCTGCGTGGCATTTAAATGTCATGACTACTAGAGACATATAGTTAAACTATCCCCAGGGCATTGCTCTGATTTGTCTTTGATATATTTTGGAAAATTCTAATAAAAGAAGCTTTAGCTGAGCGTCAGGTTACACCAGAGCACCAGAATGTTGTGCCTTCCCTGATGCTGAATTAGAAACCAGAAGCAAAAATGGAAATGGGATTTAGATGACCTCTATTTAGGTCGTGACCCAGATAGTGCCAAAGATCACATGGGGTGTGCAGGGTTTTCACTTCACAGAACTTGTCAAGGTTAGATTTGAACATGTCAAACATCCTAGCATATTTTCGTTATCATCAGTGGTAAATAGGACTTTCAAAGTTAAGATGAGGAATAACAAATGTTTTAAAGGATGTAGAGATAGAGATGTCAAAATGTTTGGGTAATGACATGTAATAATGTATGAAACATTATCATGCTATCCAGGTTAACTCGTCATCTGAACTAAATGAGAATACCAAAACATGATTGGCATTGCCAGTTGTCCACACTGCGGCTTCAGATGTGGTATGGTATCCTGTTTTTTTCCCAGCCCCAAGTTCAGATAAATGTTATGGTGCTATTAGATGATATACCAGGTGTAAAAAACACTAATGGGAAGTTTGCTACGCTGACAAAACCTTCTGATAGTACTGGCATGCAAACAACCATTGACATGTATCTCCTTTTATTTCAAAATTCAACTGTCAAGTTGATTTGAAAAGCAGATGTTGCTAAATGTTACTGATGCCTCTCATCTCTCTGATTAGAACATCCCATCCAGCCATCCATTGTCAACTGCTTATCCGGGGTCTGGACGCGGGGGAGAAGCAGGGAAACCCAGACTTCCCTCTCCCCGGCCACTTCTGCCAGCTCCTCCGGGGAGATCCCGAGGCGCTCCCAGGACAGCCGAGAGACATAGTCCCTCCAGCATGTCCCAGGTGTTCCTCTGGACCTCCACCCAGTGGGATGTGCCAGGAACGCCTCATCACAGAAGCGACCAAGAAGCATCCTGATCAGATGCCTGAGCCACCTATAATGGCTCCTCTCAATGTGGAGGAGCAGCAGTTCTAGTCACTACCAAAAGTAAAGATAAATTGAAAGCTCAGCTCTCTCTTTATCAAGACAGACCAGTACACCCCTCATAAGATTCCCCGGGGGACACGGTCGGACGCCTTCTCCTAGTCCAAAAAACACGTGTAGACTGGTTGGGGAAACTCCCATGCACCCCCCAGCACCCTGCTGAGGGTATAGAGCTGTTCCAGCGTTCTATGGCCAGGACAAAGCACACTGCTCTCTCTGAATCCGAGGATTGGCTATCCGATCCACAGGTTCCTGTGGATGTTCCCCTGTGGTTGGAACACACTCCACTGATTGGAGAGGCTGACTCCAGATCCCTAGGCTCTGCTTCTCCAATACATTACGCAGCATTAAATATTTTAAGCTGGCTATATGATATCTGTTAAAAAACAAATGAGAGAAAACACAAATTTCAAAATGAAAATTTAGGACAAATTATTGTATAAGTTAAGCCCATAGACTAATGTGAGAACACATCATTCAACATATACATTTTTACAAGTATTTTAAGAACAAAATGTACCATAACTACTACTTTCAAGTGACTGGTCATTATTCTAAATTTGATAGAAATGTTGATTATATTCCCTATTATTTTTAGAATCAAAGAATTACTGTATAAACAAGAGAAGTTTGCTACACATGATTGAGGCAACATAATGCAGAGGTCACCCATTATAATCCTTAAGAGGATTTTAATTAAGCTGTATCAGCTCTAAAACGCAGCGTATTATTGGGTCAAGAGACTTTCATATTTATGGGTAATGATCATGTGGGGAGCCCTCTAACTATAAGACTCTCCCTCAAGGGATGTATTGAGGGGTAAGCTTTTAACAATCAGCACGAGCTTATTCAATTTGCGTAATACATAATTTAATTTTTTTTTTTTTTTAAAGAAAGAAAGTAAAACAACTAAAATGTTTCACCCACTTTTGAGTCTTGCACTCCATTCTCTACTGCATTTTAATAGCTTGTACAACTTTGAACAAGATGTCACTATTTAATGGAACATGTTTGATGTCATGTCTCGCATTTGGAGCTGGACTCCAATAGGGCGGTTAAGTGGTAATTAGACCAAACATTGCTTTGAGAGGCCATGATGACTGATTCAATACTGTAATTGTAAAAGCCCCCCTTTGCCCCAAGGGTGGAGAAACCAAAATGTTAACTGGATTAATATTCCTTTAAATAAACTTAATCCTCCACAGTTCCTCCTAAATATCTGTGTCTTTTGCTTTTATTCTCTTTTTTGTACTTTTCCTTTTAAATCCTAACTCTTAGTGAATTGAGGTTTGAATTGAAGAGATAAGGGTATTCATTGAAACATCAAATTATTACTTATTCTCTTCTGAGATTTAGACAATTTCCTGAAATAATAAAGTTCTCTTGGATGCAAATGGGATACTTATTAATGGGGAAAACATAGTTTTATGAATTTATGAACATATTAGATCTCAAATTTCAACGAATATGATGGTTATATCAGATTATGATGGACCCCTGTCACAGTAGTTGTCTAGTAGTATTAGTTACAGTGAGTCCAAGAAGTATTTGATCCCTTGCTGATTTTCTTCGTTTGCCCACTAATAAAGATGTGATCATTCTGCACGTTTAATGGTAGATGTATTCTAACATGGAGAGACAGAATATCACAAAGAAAATCCTGAAAAAAAATCTAAGGAATATATATTAATTAATTTGTATTTCATTGAGGGAAATAAGTATTTGATCCCCCAGTTTGCATTAGGAGTTCTGCCTTTCACAGAGCAGTTAGACACTCCCAATCAGCTTGTTACCTGAACTGAAGCCACCTGTTTCTCACTACTCACTTGTGTGAAAAACAATTGTTCACAGAATCAGACAATCTTACAGATTTCAATTCTCCAACATGGGAAAGACCAAAAAGCTGTCTCAGGACCTCAGAGTCAGGATTGTTGACCTCCACAAAGCTGGAATGGGCTACAAAAAGATTGGCAAGGTGTTGGATGTGAAAGTAACAACTATTGGTACAATTGTTAGAAAATTTAACGAGTATAACATGACCATCAACAGACCTCGGCCTGGTGCTCCAAAGAAGATTTCACCTCGTGGGGTGACAATGCTCCTGAGAACGGTCAGAAATAATCCTGCAACCACTCGTCAGGAGTTGGTAAATGACCTGAAGGCAGCTGGGACCACAGTGTGCAAGGAAACAATTGGCAACGCTTTGCGCAACAATGGACTAACATCCTGCAGTGCCCGAAAGGTACCCCTGCTCAAGAAGGCTCATGTGGAGGCGCGCCTTAAGTATGCCAATGATCACCTGAAAGATGAACCAAGTTATTGGGAGCAGGTTCTGTGGTCAGACGAGACCAAAATTGAACTTTTTGGTCTCAACTTTACCCGCCATGTGTGGAGGAAGAAAAATGCTGCCTATGACCCCAAGAACACTGTGCCCACCGTCAAGCATGGAGGTGGAGGCATAATGTTTCGGGGGTGTTTCTCTGCCAAGGCTACAGGGCTACTCCACCGCATCACTGGGAAGATGGATGGAGCCATGTACCGTACAATCCTGAGGGACAACCTCCTCCCCTCTGCCAGGAAGCTGAAAATGGGACGTGGTTGGGTCTTCCAACATGATAACGACCCGAAACACACAGCAAAGGCAACAAAGGATTGGCTCAAGACACATCACATGAAGGTCATGGAGTGGCCCGGCCAGTCTCCGGACCTCAATCCGATTGGGAATCTATGGAGGGAGCTGAAGGTCAGAGTTGCCAAGCGACAGCCCACCAACCTTCCTGATTTAGAGAGGATCTGCAAAGAAGAGTGGGCCAAAATTCCCCCTGGTGTGTGTGCTAAACTTGTGGTTAACTACAACAAACGTCTCACTGCTGTACTTGCTAACAAAGGCTTTGCCACTAAGTATTGACTGTGTTTGGCTAGAGGGATCAAATACTTATTTCCCTCAATGAAATACAAATTAATTAATATATATTCCTTAGATTTATTTTCAGGATTTTCTTTGTGATATTCTGTCTCTCCATGTTAGAATACATCTACCATTAAACGTGCAGAATGATCACATCTTTATTAGTGGGCAAACAAAGAAAATCAGCAAGGGATCAAATACTTCTTGGACTCACTGTATTTGTTTATTTTAAAAAAATCCACACATAAGATGACTTTCAACTAACAATACTGTAAGATGAGTGCCACAGACATTGAAAGTTACATATTATAGACTGGATATTTCACAGTTCGAAGCGTTCCATGGTTTGGCTTAAAATGTTCTCAAGGCAAAATACATTTTTTCAATGTAACGGAAGGCAGAGGTGTCATAGTTTTATGAAAACACAGGGAGCTCAGCTTCTATAAACCATTATGTAACGAAATGATATGAACATTATCATAAATTACTATAATAAACAAAAAAGACAAAAAAAACACAGGATCAAGAGCATGTTCTGCTGAGGAAACAAGATCATTATGTTTTTATAAATAAATATAAATTGTTCGAGATTGACCGTAGGAGTGAGTATAAGTGTGCATAGTTGTCAGTTCCATCAATTAATGGACAGGCAAAACTATCCAGGTCATACCCCACATCTAATGTGTTAAACGGACATAGAAAATGGATGGATGGCTAGATGAGTCCTTTCTATATAGATGGCTTTGGGTCGAGGGTAGGTGATTTCATAACATAGAAAGGTTTCTTCAGCATTTCTGTTTGCTGTGAGTGTTCACTCCTCATGCCAAGATTTGTACAGGGTGTTTTATTTCCCCCACCATTTATTTAATATTATTTTTTCTTCTTTCATTTCTGATTGATAGTATCCCCCCAAGACACAGAAACCAAATATAACAAGAACAATCTCATGTTGACCTCCCAGCACCTCCAGACAAAAGCTGTTTTAAGGCTTGACAACATTATTCCTCCGTTTTAAACACAGCTTAGTTGGAGACGTAGTGACCACAATGTGAATTCCCTGTGATTCCTAAGAAACATACCAAGAGTGTGATGTTTTTTTAGAATTTTTTTTATCATTGGATTCTCAAATTTGCCCATAAAGTGTAGGAATTGGGGGCCTTGGACTTTTACATAACATCTCATTTTTGTAAAAGAACAACAATATTGTTTCACCTAAAGATATCATGCATGACTACAGTAAATGAAAAAGAGCAAATGAAGTAGCAATTCAATACAAATGAGTTCAAGAAAGACATACAATTCAACCCATATTCTGATGTTACAAACAATAAACCAAACCAAATGAGGACAGCCAGCCAAACAAAATGTTGCTTCTACACTCCTCAGGCCTTGCTGAGGTCTGATTTAAGGTCTGTTGTTTTTATTCTCATAAATAGTTGGATCTGGGCAGGGCAGAATGTTTTATAGGCTGGCTGTCTCTGGTTCTGCTTACCAGAGTTTACAGGAGGATGGCTATCATATAAACATGGTAATATACCATCCTCACTCATAAGCATTCGGGAGAAAAACTTGAAGCTTTAATTCATTTTATCCCAGTATTTCATCGTGAACAGACAGGGGCAATAATCTGCTGTATAGTTGATTGCTGGAATGTGACTAAAATGGATGGAGTGATGAGCAAATGAAGAAGTGATAAAGTGCAGGCAGAATATACTTAAGAAAAAGCACTACAACAACCACCATCTTATTTGTTTTTATAAAACAGAATATTTAAACAGCATACAGAGTATGTTATGTTTAGAAATGCATCTTGTGCTTGATTGTTTTTTTTTTTCTAAACTTGATGAGGGTACACAAATAAAAAAAAAGGAGAGCTTCACATCAACTAGTGTTTTGAAGTATCAAACTGGGTATCTATAGCATGTAATGGTGTGACATGAGCCTGCAGGTTGAATCTTTGAAGTTTGCAAAGCTTGAAATTAAATCTATTCCCGTGGATGCCAACAGCTTTTACAGTGAATTACAGTGTAAAATGTTGTGACAGTGAATCCGTACCTGGGGGGCTGAAGAGTTTGTGAGGTCATTTTCAAGGTGTGTGGTAGGATTCAAGCAGCAATAAAAAAGTGCTTTTGGCCTCCAAAGGGTTTCAGTTTCCTCAACAAGAGGGACATCATGTTGGGGTTTGTCGAGATGATAATTGCAAGAGCATGTCCAACTTCACAACAAATACTCTGAAATGACACAAGAAATGTCACTGCAATTTGCCCTCAGGAGTGAAGCATTAAGAGCCTGATAGTGAAAAAGCACCTTAAGCATATTTGGGTTATGTGAGCATACAGAAAATTGCCTTTGTATGTGATTGATCTTTTAAACAGAGTAAGTAATACATATAGAGTCTTTGGGGTAGTTCCCCATTAAATCAACACAAAATGTTTTTGGAGTAAAATTCTAAATGTATATTTTAAGCATACCATTCAGTTAAGATGGAATAACTCACCTGAGGTCACATTAGTCCAGTGCATTCCTGCAGCTGGATTGATTTGAAAAGCGTCTTTCTGAGTTTTCAATCTCTCAATGGAGTAACGCCACCTCACCTTTCAGAGCTGCTTCATTTCTATACTTAACTCTCAGAGCTTAAACACAGCAGTTCAAAACCAGAGGTTATTGAGCCTTTTCATTAGATGCCACACCACATTAGAGCTACCCACATCCAAACTAGTTAATCGCTTATTAAGACTCATTATTTTTTTTAAGCTGCCTATTCAAGATAAAAATGGAACCATCTCTTCAGTTTTACTGTGCATTTGACAGTTTTTAGGATTTATTTTAATATATTCTTCTTCTTATTATTATTATTATTATTATTATTTTTTATTATCATGTTGTTGTCATTTTGTGTGTTACTCTGACCAACCCTATTGCGTTTTATGACATGCTGACTTATATTTAAGTGTTTTAATTATGTCATCTCATAGAAAAATCTGTTTTATTAATGAGCCAGAAAAAAACACTTTATTATTAATACATGGTGTCCTGTTGCTCAGTTTCAAAACAGCAGGCAAAGTACATCTCAGTACTTCTGGACTTTCATTGTTTCTTTACTGTGCGCATGCCTGTGCGCATGTGCTCAGACTCCTTCCTTTGTAAAACATTTAAGGCTTTGAATATTGTGTCCTCAAAAATCTACAGAATATAAGGTCACAAACTGAATTGCAGTGCACCTCACCGTATGTTATTCAGCAGCTAGCGTAATCTGATTGGATGAAAAAAGATATTAAAAGCTGCAGTGATGTCTCTTTTTTCAATAAAGATGGATGAGTGAGCATCTCATTGCTCACATTTAGGATGTGAGGAGACAAGACCGTCCAATAAACGCAGTCCGACAGTGAGAATTACATCTGTCCTCATTGTAAGTGTCTCATTACGCCATACTCTCCTGATTGAGGGATACATGGTGGCAAATTATGGGGGAAAACAGGTTGATGAAAATGCACCATGCAGGACAAAAAGATAAATAATGCTAGCAACTTGAAGGTGAACGCAATCCATCAGTCCCCTGTGGAAATGAATGCCTTTTTTGTCTTCTCAAGAGAAGTAAAACAACCAAAGACCAGACAAATCATATATTCGCCAGTGACAAGAGGAATAAGTCACATATTCAATCACTGCTAAAAGACGTATGGCCCTTAAGTGAGAGTTTGAAAATCTGTGCAATGATAAGTTATAAACTGTACTACAGTAGACAGCATACATATATTGGCTTGGATGCAACTTATGATGTCACAGACTATTTATTTTGACATAAGAACATCTTCTTTAAAACTAAGGATGTCAATGAAAGTCAAAATATCTGACTCCCACTTTTTCAAAGAGGGTGGTGATAACTAGCTTCAGTGGATGTTTTTTTTTTTTTTTTTTACCCAGAAAAGCCATGTGTCAGAATTAATGAAAGTTATTCACGCCAGCGTGTCTGACCTCTTTCAACACAAAAGTGTCACATGTTGAAGATGTTGTAGATTTAAATTTAGATCATGCTGACTAATAACACACAGACCCTATCCAGGCAAAGACATAATTGAAGTGCCACTCAAGAGCACAAGATAAGTAGATGGCGTTTTAAAATGACATTCAGCTTCCCGGGGTTCATCAGTGCAGCCATTTTAGGTGAAAGAAAACAGTCGGCACAACAAAGTCATCAGCACTCAAAGACAACATGGCATTTTAGCTTTTCAGTTTCTCAGCAGGAGGTGTGAAGGGAAGCAACGCTTTGTGTGGTCAAACAACAGCATCAGGCTCCGGAGCCGGCTCAATGAGAAGACATTTGGATCTTTGCTCTTGTCGTCCACACGACTCTCCTCTCATTATTTTTCTGTGATGTCGTCGGCTGTTTGCAAAACGTTTTTATGGAGAGATGTTATCTGACATTGCATAAACACACAACCCAATTAGTGTGACAGCTCTGGGATCGTTTGGGAGGCTTTTTAAAATTCTGTTTAAAGGGGAATGTTAGAAGCTACAAGCTAAATAACCTTTTGGAAACCCTGCAGGGAGAATAATGTTGTCAATTTCCAATAGCACATTGCTTGTAAGTGAAAGAAGATAATGAGTATTTTGGGGTTCTCTGGTGTGCTTATTTATGTAGTATTCATTTACATGCCTGTGACCCCAGATAAGCATGTTTGCTTTGTAATGCTCATTCATCCTACCTCTATAATTGATCCTAATCTGAAGCCACAGGAAAATTACAGTCATGTACCTGGTGATCTGAATGTTAATTTGCTTCCAGCTGGTGAACTTGCTCACCTGACAATTCCTCCTTGTATTTAATCAGCATTATGTGGTGTTTAGACAATATGTGTACTGTACATGTACAGTCTAGTCTACAGACTGACATAACCCTGATGTTTGGAAGTGTGAATGAATGATGAAGGCTTAATTTCAAACAGTGTGTGAGTGTTTGAAGTGTGATATATTCACTGGAAGTGTGCTTATCTCAGCACTGACTGCACACTGTAATATAACCGTATCTGATCCCAATAAAGTGAGAATATACTGTTGTTTAGTTTATTGTTCTTTGCAGAAAGAGATCTGAGATATTGAGGTTCAAGTCCCTGGAAAGACTCATAACAGATTTGATCTCATGCTTAATGGTGAATTCAGAGCTTCTACTTTAAACTAAATGACTAAAAAACATATTTAAAAAACATGATGTAACTTCGAGAATCTTTTAGGCAGTACTGTAAATGCATTCGGCCTATTAGGAGGAAGACAGTCCTAAGACAGTTTAAAAGTGCTGCTTTGGCACTTTTAGAAACATGTCTGATCATATCAGAGGAAGCTTCATGTTGTAAGCCTTGTCAATCATTTGAATGGGATTAAAAGGAGTTTGGAGTGAGAGGTGAGAGTAGTGAAAAGAATCGACTCAAGATTCCAGTCTTAAAAAGTTTTGAGGCTTATGTATTATTCATCAGCTTAAGAAAAGTTTGTTATTTTCTTGATCATCATTGATTTTTGACAATTGCTTCCTACAGTAAAACCTATTTAAAAAGGGACCACAGCGATATTGCTGTCACACTTTTTCATAAGTCTCACAAAAAAATCATTTGATTTCTTTGATGGGAATAATTCACTGTGAACTAATACTAATACATTCTGTTTAGAATGGTTGCTGGCATTGCATCATATCACTACTGCGTTGTTAGGCTGCAGGTTTCAGTCTTTGTCCTGTCGATTCTGCAAAGAGCACGAGCAACATTAACCTCAGCTTCAATCTGATTTAAGCCCCTCGATCAGCTTTCATTCCCAAACATCTTGAAATGAACATATCTTCTCATTCATTCAAATACACAAAGACCCGCCAAATGTCAGAAGTGAATGCATCAATTACACCCTACAATCAATAATGCACATTAGACAGAGTTTACCCAATTCTAATGAAGTGGGCTGACCCTTCAAGATCATCAGTTTTTAGAGGACAAACATTCAAAGTACGCTCCTTATTAACCTCTAATTTTGTGTGAAGTTGATTTAGCCTTGCAATTTGACCGGTCCAGCAGGGGTCACTGTGGTCTTTGCAGAAGTCTATCAAGTCACATGTCCTTCTCCTCTGACATCTCATACAAGCACATCACCCCAGTGTGACATTCTGAGAGGCATGTCTTGAACATATGCCTTTAGATCTATCACAGGTATCAGATATATTTTTTGCAAAAGGATTGATTTGAGAAGGGAAGTGTCATGCTGTAGATGGTGTATTAGGGTCTGGAATGGTGACTTTGAGAAGCCAAAATACAGAGCGTATTGTGTGTAATCAGCCATATTTATCGTGCAAAGAAGACTTCATTTTGAACTGATGGCCTCATATGAGCATGGCAACACTACAAAGCACTGTTGAGGAGAAATACAACCATAGATGAAGTGAGTAAAAGAAAAGTAACAACTCAAACAGTATTTTTTTTAACTATATCTTTAGTTTGCATTGAAAGCATGTGTATCGCTCTCTGACTATATGGAGAGATTTGTATTCTAAGCAATAATTAACATATACTCTTTTTTATGGAATATGCTAAACCAAGAAAAAGAAAATGGATGATTCTGTTTATGGCATGGCACCTGCCATAAACCCCATTGTCACTATGAGATTCAAGGAGATTGTTCTCTAATAGTGTCAGATGAATGGCAACATGCCACCTTTTTTGTGGTAGAGAGTGTTATATTATTTGATGCGTATTGATTTACGGAGCATCTTTCTGTGTTTGTGTGTGTGTGTGAGTGTGTGTGTGCGAAAGTGAGTGATATTCACACCAGCCAGTAAGAACCGTACGGGGACAGGTAAGTACCTCAGCTCAGCACTGAAATCTTTCTTTGCATGTGTGATAATGTGTTTTGTTTGGTGCTTATTTCCAGTCAGCTGCGGTGTACTGGGTGCACAAGGAGAGACAACAAAACGACAGATTATGATTTAATCAGTGTCTTCAGACAGATTAAGGTTCTCCACTGATTGTACTTATAAAGATATGTGAAATTAAAAGTCTGGAAAGTAAATCTCCTTCATGTATCTTAGTGTGCTTGGAAACCTGTAAATGTATGCAATCATTGTTATAAATGACTGCTTTGTACTTTTTTTTTTATCTGGGCAATAGTTTTCTAGAAATGTTTGATAGAGCTGCAGATTGGACAAAGTAGGGCAAGATCCTATCTCTGATGACTTGCTATGTAGAAACATACCCTTTAAGCCCTTTACAACCATGTCAGCTGGTGCTATCAGGAAGCCTTGTCAATGACAGAGCAGCACAGGGCATGGTGATAGAACCAGCAGTGAATAGAGGAGCGCAACAGGGAAAGAGGGATGATGGAAGAGATAGAGAAAATCAAACTAAAGCGAATCAATGCGGCCTGCTCTTGTTATGTTTCTCTGGCTTGAGCATGATTAAGTTAATTGGCTAACGATCTTCACACCCTAGCTGGTGCCTAATCCCCTGGTGTTATCCTGACCCTAACTGAGTAAGGCTGAGACTTTCAACTTGATAGTCTGAAAGTGACTGCGCTCAATAGCGTCTAGTTTTGAAGCATGAGCTCAAAGTTGACCATAAGAGTGCATGAAGGACAGGCCACATCACTAATTTAGCAAGGACACCATAGCACTCTCCGTTCTGTTTAACCATGTTTTAAGACATTTTTTATTGTTAGTTAGATCACAACAGTGCACAGTGTGTATGATGCGATAAATGCACTTGGGCGTTCCTCCCACTGCACAAAAACATCTATATTAGGTTAATTGAAGACTCCAAAGTTCCTCTTGGAGTAAATGTGGGTGAGTATGGTTGTTTGTCTATTTGTGGCCCTGTGATGGCGTGGCGATCTATTCAGGGGCTACCCTGCCTTTTGTCCCCAATGTCAGCTGAGATAGGATCTTACCCATCACAACTCTGCTAGGAATAAGCTGTATGGCCGCTGCATGGATGGATGAAGGCTTTCAGTTAAATTTTGCATGATAATTCCTACAGATACTTATTTCTTATTCCAACTTTAATGTGGCAAATTTATCTTGATAGCTTTGTAGAGTTATGGTTAAGATCAATTACATCAAACCTTAAAAATATATGCTGCCCAACTAAGGCAAAGACTTATTTACTAAAACAGTACTGCTGTCAGGAAAAATTCACCTGGAATTATGTAATAAAATGCCTGCGTGATTAGGCAATCTATTGTAGCACGCCAGTTTTCTAAACTAATTCTTATAATCTGCCTCAAAAGCGAGTTAAGTATGCAGCTGAAAGCCAGTGCTCAAATTATATGACTTTAAATACCAGCAGCTATGTCTTTGACATAGATCAATAAAATGTATTTTACTGAGAAGTATACATTATTTATTACCGTACTCATGCTGGGTTAATATTTTGGATACTGATTTCACAGATTTATTAATCAAAATGTTGCCTCCCCAGGGGCCTGTTTCTAGAAGCTATTCAATTAAATTAAACTTCATATCATGTATATCAGTTATAGCAAACTGATCTTATCCCAGCTGCTATTTGGGGGAATCAGGGTAACATTTGGACAAGTTTACAGACCATCGACAAAAACACAAACAACAAAATTATGCAAATGTTCACTAATTTTACAGCTAAGCATAATAAGCATGTTTTTAGACAATGGGAGAAAGCCGTTTAAACATAAAAACCTAAATACGTGCCATATCCTGTGGATATATAACCCAGGCAGTTGAAAACAATGTTTTCTTCTAATTTGATTTGAATGCTATGGAACATAGAGGAGCAAAAGGGTTGAGGACCCAAATGCTGGTGAAAAAAGGAATGCAGGTGAGAAAAAGGTTTCTTTGAACCAGTGTTGAGAATCACTGCCCAGCAGGTTTTGGATTTCCCCTGCTCCACACTACTCATCCTTTCCGTGGCTTCCTTTCAAGGTCTGCAAAAGCCTGTTAGGTATCAATTTGGTATTAATTTTAGCCAGGTGTTACAGTCCACATAAATTAAATTTTAGAGCAGAATTTTCCAATTCTGTACCAATATTCTATTCATGTGCAATAAAATCTATTGAAAAACCTTGTTAAAACATGGGGAACATCTGTGGTGCATAATCTATAAGTACCATCATCTTCCATTGATATGTGGACTGTTAAGAGGGACCCATTCATGACACCTGCTATAAGTCTTAGGAATGAATCAGATTTTGTCAAAAGGGTATATAACGTGCAAGAGTGTAGACTATTTCTTAGTCTCCAGTTTGTGAGCTGCTGTTGGTTCCAGCGACATAGTTATTGTGGGATTTCAACCATCATGCCTGTGCAATCCTGTGGAAACATACTCTTCATTCACATTTAATTTGAAAGCTGTGTAGATTTCATGGGGCTCAGTATCAGGAGAGGCAGGGTGAGGAAGTGAGGAAGAGGGAAAAAGGAGGAATAAGCAGAGTTGCCGCTTGGAGATGGCGCTTTTATGCAAGTAAAGCCTCCCTTTCAAAGGTTGGTACGGGGTCAGAAAATTATGTGGTAGAGTTGGGAGATTTAAAAGCGACTAAAGCGACTAAAAAAAGAAGAGAAAATCATAACAACCACTGTTTTACTAATGTCCTTGACCACACGAGAATTCATAATGTTATAATGAATTCTCTTTCACAAAGGTCTATGGTAAGAACATCAATCGTTCAGGTCAGGAAATACGTTCAATTTTAAAACACAAAAAAATAAAAAATAAAAAAATACCAATGCCATTTTTAAACTGATGGGGGAGTTGATAGAGTTACTGGATGTTTTATATTCTTTGCAAGTCTTAAAGCAAACAGTATTGTTCAATTTGTCCTTTCAAAGTGTGGACGACAACAGCCCCATGACAGATTATTAAAAGACAGGCTTACATATAACCAACCCATTCATGTTCAGGTTGAAAAATTGTCTGTTTTTATTGTGCATGGACATGAAAATAACTGAATATCATCCAGGGGAACAAGATTTTTCTACTGCCAGAAAAATAATCTTTTAGCTCTTTTGTTATCGATTTTAACTTTTCACTTTTGTGTCGACTTAGTTTTTAACTTTCACTTGTCATTTGATTTCTTTAAACCACAAAAAACCTAGGTCTAGGAAAATATTATAACTTGCTTTAAAATCCTTGTCTCTCCCTTTTCTAGCATACCAGGTGGCAAATCCCACACATGCAAAGGACACATTTGTGGTGCAGGCATGAAAGAAACCTCCTACCAACATATATTACTTTAAAAGTCATGTAGGGTGTTGTTAAGAAAAATGAGTCCATTTACATGGACAAGATACCTTTTTTTATTTACCATTTCACAATTAACGCTTAAAAATAAGTACAATGCACACAGTTGACAAACAATAGCTGAACTGAAATGATTTCTTCACCACAAATACAAAACATGCCACAATGAAAAATAATAATGTGTGTAATGATTATATGGCTTTTTTTTTTTTTTTTTAGATTTTCTATCTTAAAGAGGTGCACATGGACCTAAGAAGATTAGCTTCCAACCTCATTCGCTCTCCCTATCAACCGTAACCAGGATCCTGCTGACATGGAGATGCACTCCCACACAACATTTGCCAATCACAACACTTGACGACACATCTAAGCATGCATTTTTATCAGGTCTGTAACATAAGCACTTTCAGTTAAATAGTTTTTGCTATATCACCTCACTCCATTCGAACCATTCTCACTAGGTCATGCAGTTCTCCTCATATATGATGTTATGAAATGACAAACAAGTCATATTCATAATCAAATTCACCATAGAGTAAATCAGACTTCCAATTTCCTCAAAATGCCCTAAACTGTTGATTTGAATTGATGGGGCCTCATAAGAAAGCTTGAGCCTCTTTGGAGCTGAGACTTGTTTATTTGTGTGCTTATTTTTAGCAGGAAATAAAACACAGATGAGGGATGGAGCATACAGTTCTCCTCACCACTGCAAGCAGCACAATATCTCAACATGATAGATTTATCTGGGCATAGCTGTGTATCTAAGTACTGCACGTGCTTACTAACAACAGTGAGCCCGTGTACTGTACAGTATGCATGCTTGTGATTGTGAACTTGTGTTAGTGTGTGTTTCAATAACTACAAAAAAAAGAGGAAAAAAGTGTTTTTACCATCATGTGCCAGGTGTCACATTCCTGTAGGCTAGCAAATAGGACTGTAAATACTTTACCCTTATCTTGCGATTGATAAATCAAATTCTCCACAAACCTCTAACTGGATATCTGTGCAGCTATGTAGTCATATGGCATTTCCATTTTTATATTTTTCCTGAGGCAAAATGTTTTGTTATTTGATTCGGCCCCTGAAACAATTGGATTCAGGGACTTTTGTGAGGTCCCATATTTGAAGTATTTTTTGAAGCTTTCTCTAATGGATGAAACATTTAATTGGGCAGCTATTTACCACAAGAAAGCATGTCTTATATAAGGGGATTGACAAAACTGTTACCTTCATTGAGGAGGAAGCACAACCAGGAGCAGAATGCCTGTGGTGAAGCAGAGAGAATTTCTCTATTCGCATTAATTTGGAATATCAGAGAGGAACGTGATTAGGGCATACTAACTGTCAGTATCTATTATTCTTAAGTTTATTATTACAGCAGTACCCACAACTATTATAATACACTTCACAAAAACTTTATAAAAAAGAACACCTGCTTCACCCAGGTATTTTGTTACTTTAAAAATGTTCTATTATATCGATATACTGTATTTGATTTCAACAACCACTTTCTCCACTTAAAAGGTCACTTGCCCTGAAGTGGCAAATAAATTGGCGAACAAGTTCCCTTGTAAGACAGCTGGATTTTTCAGAGATTTATAATATTCTCTTAATCCATCTCAACAGGTTCCAAGGAATCAGTTTGGGGTCGTAACAGAAGTTTTTTGACCAATCAGCATGCCAAATTGGCAGCTCCATGCTGGTTTTGAGTGTAATGAAAATCAACATCAGCAGCTCAGATTCATTTACTGGTTCCGTTTTTGTATGCTTTTCTCGTTTAATTAGTTGAAATTTGCTAGTGGGTTCCATAGTAAAACAAAAACCGACTTTTTAGCACGTATTTTCCCTGTCAGTTTGCATATAGAAATTGTAATGTCACATTTTTTTGTTGTAATAATGCAACTCTATCTATCTATCTATCTATCTATCTATCTATCTATCTATCTATCTATCTATCTATCTATCTATCTATCTATCTATCTATGAGATCATAATCATCAATACACTATTGACTGCAAGCCCCTCTCAGCTAGTTTGATCAGTTCTTCAATTCTTGTCATTTTGTGTAGTTCTTAACATTATAATAGCGTCATTTATAGTAAAATACAATTTTGTGAGGACCAAGTTACCCCAACATGATGTGACAATAATATAATCTCAGCTCTAATTACATAATTATATAATGCAATCAATATGATGATTGATAACTTTTCATTGCTAACCATTAATTACACTAAGATGTGTTAAGAATATAAATCTTTCTTGAAATTGATTCTTTTTTCTACAAAAAAACCATAACCTGTCATTGGTATGAGTGTACAAAAGAATGGTAGTGTCTGTGATGATTTTAACATAGTCAATTAACCACTAAGGGGAACATTTATTGTTCATTAGTCATTTTCACTGCTGTTTTCACTTTCACTGCACAGAGATGTTGATGTGGACAGAATTTACCCTCAGTAACACACTAAAGCAGTGAGAAACATACTTTTCTGTTTATTTAACAATATTAGATATACACAGCCAGCTGGTTGGATTGTCCGTCTTTGGCCTCACGCTTCCTATTTTTAATCAAATTCAGTCTTACTGTTTCATCGTTTTCATCTCATCTGTCTCTCACACTGCCTGCATATTACATGCAAGTAAAGTCAAATTCCTCTTTTCTTCACAAATCAAAATACTTATTTTCAGTTTGACAAGCTTTGTTTTTCAAACCAAAAGAATCTATCTCAGTGTTGACTATAAAGACATTTTTAATAATAATCTGTGAAATGTTGGCAAAAGCAAATCATTCAAAGGTCTCTATATGGGACAAGTTGAGGAGAGCTACAATTGGCAATAGTGAAGAGGTTGTAAGGAAGTCAGTACTTAAAAAGAGTTTAAAAAAGGCAGGTCTTGATAAGTCAGCTGAATGGGAAAATATAAAGTCCGAGCTATTAGCACACCCTGCCAGTGACCAAACACCACTAGCATAACAGACTGACCAAAGAAGAAGACCGAAACCACAAATATCAAGACAAAAAAGCTCATCCTCACACCGAATGGAAGGTTTAACCACAAGTCCAGTATTCTATGCTAAGCAGAAACGGGGAGCCATTTCTCAAGGAATACATCAGGAAGAGATACACAACTAAGTGACTGTTACAGGTAGCTGCAAGGAAAAGTGAGGACGGAAAAAAGAACAGATCGTCATGGAAGTATAGGCCTATGCACAGAATGTACCACCATCAGATTGATGAAGCCAAGGCAACCTCAGAACACGCTCTGAGAAAAGAGCAATCGAGGCCAGGGTTTACCACACCAGAAAGGACCCCTGGCTCAAGCTGAGCAAAGGTGTCTCTTAGACACTAAAGCACATGATTTAACATATCTTATTGCATTCTGTGAGCGGAGCACAGCTTCAAAAGCAATTAGCCATGTGTTTTGCTTGTGTTGTTATTCCTTTTCTCAGAAATCTTAATTTCTTTGCCATCTCTCTTTTCCCATTTCAGATTTGATTTCCGTCCTTTCCATTCTTCCCCTAGAATGTTAGCATAATGCTTTTACGAGCTTATGTGGACAATATTTGCTTAGTGTTGGCTCACTACAGAAAGAAAATGAGAGGGAGAGACTTTTTCTCAATCCAAACTGGTTTGCGTTACACAATATTTTAGCATTATTGTTCTGCTGATTTGTTTCTTCTTTGTTGACATCCAGAGTTCTATTGTCTTTCATAAGGGCAAATAAGCACTTTGTTGTCGAAAGAGTAATTAGATAAATTCTTTAGGTCATTGCAGGTCAAAGCAATTGGAAAGTTTTACTATTTCTATTTGTTCAAGAAATGCTAATGAGAATTGGGCAATTCACAGTCATGTAGGACTCATTATTTGGTCTAAAGTCATGTATCATCCCATTTGGTATTTCCTTATACAAAATCAATCAAATTAAAATAAAGTACACAAAACAGAACCCTGCTTTCAGCTCCAGTTAGATAGTAGCGTCTTAAAGAGAGGTGACGTAGATCTGTTTTCTTTAGGTGTTAGTGTTATGGTGAGTATGAAGGGGAAAAAAACAAGTGGACGATTGGAAAAAATAAGATTTTGGATCAGCATTGAACATGCGTCTAACAGTAGTCTGGATTTGCAGGGGTATGGTCATTTTATTTCATATTCTGTGTTTCTGTTAGTTACACTACAGTGTTTCAATCAAGAGGAGAACAGGTGTGAATTTTACCCTTTGCTGTCAACCATAACTAACTGAAAAAAAACAACTTAGCACTGAGGTTTACTTTTTAATTGAAACACTGGCTGAATGAAATTAAACTGAATGAAAGGGTAAAAAAACACAATGGATGATAAACAACAATGACACTTCACATTGTCCCCATTGTCTAGGTTCTCCTCCTCTCAGCAAACAACTCTGTAAAACCTTTTATCTGTAACTGGGATTCGGGTTTTTGGTCAGAAAGAAAATATCTGGAATCCACAAGTCTTCTCTTGATTGATAGTGCAGGATGATAGAGTGACCTGACAACCTTTGGATAAGGTGGGATACACACCATCTTGCCACTGTGCAGTCTTTATCACTGTAGGTTGGTGAATGAGCAATAAAAAAGGAATCACTGTGGAAGGGAAAGAGGCCAGTCAGCATTTGCAATGTGCTCAACCATCAAGACAAAATCGAGAAGGGGGGAAAACAGACTGGTTCATCTCTCTCTCTGAGACGTCTCTTGTAAAATGCCAGGGACAACGAAAAAGGGGAGCTTTTACTTTTTTAAAGCTATTACCTTCCTGGCTTCGCACAAAGGAAAATGGGGGGGAAAGAAAAGAAAATAGTGTACCTGCAGTTCACAGTAGACAGATTGCACAGGTAGTCTAGGGGAGGGGGTCGACTTGGAAGACTTTGCTGTGACATCAGGCGCTGTGGTAGAATGGATGGCCTTGAAAGAGCCGAGTTAACAGAAAACAGCCAGGGAGATGCATCACAAGGTTCTAGCTGGAGGACATGTCTGTGCAGCACCGTATCAGGGGGCCTGAACCGTGATTGGCTCTTCCTGTTTTGTCATTTGTTAGCTTGACTTAAGCAACGTTACACCTCCCCAAATTGTATACTGTGAGCATGCATGGAACAAAAAAATTCAAGACAAAAACCCCAACACGTCTCTGGAGGAGCACACATTTGAATGACAATAGCTTATCAGAACCATCTCTTAACATTGTAAATGATGTACTGCAGAATACTCTGACTGGTGTTTTCGCAGTACAGTGAAGGTTATTCATGCTAACCTCAGGTATCTGGAGTTCGCATGAAGACCCTTGAACTTATTTGAAATGGGTGCAGTTTTTCTGTCAAACGTTCAACATGAAAGTTTTCATCAGGTTGGCCAAAGACGAAAATTCAGTATTCCTCTTATTTACTTTGATGTAGAGAACGCACAGTGGTCACCCTGTTACACTCGGGTGAAGTAACAATGCCGAGTTCAGCAGAAAACTGTCCTCTACGAGTGTGCAATTTAGTTATGATTATTCTCTAATTCTGGTGTTGAAGAAAAGCCTCATCTCTCTCCTCTTGAAGGTTAATGCTGAGGGTCCTTACATTCACGGAGGAGGAAATTAAATACAGACAGTAAGCCTTGAAATACTGCACGTGGGTGCATGGGTTCATTATTTACAGTATATCCTATAATACATCTTTGTATTTCACCATATATATTTTTTTCCTGCTTTTGTCCTGGTAAGCCAGAGTCAAATACAAAGATAGCAGTTACTGCGCAAATGGGTCCCTATGCAATAGATTTTCACCTTCCCACCCCCCTCCTTCCCCCCCCTCTCATTCAACCAATTGCTGCACTCTGCCAGTGTATAAGAGCATCCTCTTTTTTCTTCCCTGGGGGATAAAAGTCACCTTCTCCAAATCTCATTGAACAAAAAGTCACGGGAAAATAAAAGCTAAAGTCTATATTTCGTCTGTGCACATAAGTTCAAGCTTAGAGAGAAAAGGGTTGGCAATTTTTAGTATCTCTGTCAGCAGGATCAAAGAAAGAAAGAGGCAGTGAGAAAGGGAAAGAAAAAAAAAGACGAGGCAGCTGTGTGAACCATCAGACAACAGTATTATTTTTCTAATTTAAAAAGACACACATATTTTCAGATGGAAGTGCCATACCCACTAAGACTCCATCTTCTTAAGTATCTATATCCGAACGACCTTGCATAATTCTTTAAATTTTAAACTCCACATTTCTCCGGCTTCGTCGTTATGTCTCATCCAAGATAAAAGGGCAAAAGGAGTGAATAACAAAAGTATAAATCATTGATAACATGCAAATTATACAACATTTATTTCTAAAAGGTGACCACAATAAGATCTATACAGATTAAGCTGACCAGCTCTTGATTGACAGGCATTCGTTTCTCAAGCTCTTGGCTGACAGTTATTCTAGAAGACATAACATAAGACACATGCATATTTTTTTGGACAGTGAGAGGAAGCCAGGAGTACCTGAAGAGAATCTATGCAAGCACAGTGAGAATATACAAACACGTCACAGAAAGGCTCAGTAAAACTCATAGTGATGGGAATTTTTAAAAGGGCAAAAATCATTCTTCTCAAACATCTGGCAGAGGTGTTCAGTTGTTGAGGTGACTCTTTGAGGCTGTGATGCAAATAAAATAAGCAGCGTCTTTTCATCTTATCCACCAGATGGGATGTTCAGGTTGAAAGGAAAAAAAAAAAACACAACTCCTAGGCCAATGAAAATAACATTTGCTAAATAAAATGCATAATGTGATCAGAAGCTTTCACATCACATAATTTTATATATTTCTTGTTACTTACATTATATTGTTCTGATAATTCAGATAAAACTTTTCATCATAAAGAAGTTTGGAACCATTAATGATTTTATCACTGATACATTAATGATAGTATAAATATGATTGTACGAAAAGTGCTAAGCGATGCCGCTCATAATGATGGACTTGATTGCTTATAAGCGATCATCAATTTCACAGCAATATTTTGATGAATGGTACGAACGTAAAAAAAAAGTAGGTGTCACTGTTGTTCAAATTAAGTGTCTCACTGCAACAAGCCCTAAGGCTCAGATTAGGGAAAACATATAACCATTTTATCATTTTAGCTTTATATTCAGGATAGAAATTTCACTGAGAATACAAAAGGATATTTTATGTGTATTATGCTGATGTGAGAAAGAGTTACAGGTGTCCATTCTACCTGTAATCTTTGAACCATCACTTAGATGAATATAACACATGGGAACACACTCCCCCTGCTTAAATTTTACTACGGGGAGTTTGGTTTTGGGCCCAGAAAGTGTACTTTGCTTGCATCAGGCCTGTGTACTGGATCCAATCAGGGTATATCTCCCTCAGCAAGCTCCATCTGTCACTGAGGCATGCCACTGTGCGAGTGACCCAGGCCGTGTGGGTGAGCTTTGGTAAGACTGTTTTGAGCTCTTCGGCCCAAAGCCTGGGAGAGATGAGTTGCAGACCATGGCACTTGAGCTGTTAAGGCTGACAGAGAGGGAAGAGAAACAGATGCCTTGGAAATCTTGATGTCACCTTTGATATGTCACTTCTAAGACCTATAGTATGATTAGTAATAGCAAGTGATTAGAATCTTATGAATGTGTGTAAAGGCCGATAGATTGATGAAGAAAATATATAAGATTCTGTTATGACAGCAGTTAAACAAGCAGCAGTCAAATATGACAAATCATTGATGATATCGATAAAACAAAATGATAAATAGATTGAAGAGATGGTAGGTTGCTGGGGATCTTAAGACCCTCCAGTTTACCTATCATAATGACACAGGAGTAGAAGACTTCATTCTATACAAGCTGCATTGAGCATTACATTTTCTGGATGCACCTGTTTCATATGTTAAAGTAATATTCTTTGACCTCTTCATTCTTCATCCTTTAACACCATACAGTCCCCCATATTCAAAGTCAAGCTCCTAGATATTAGGAGGCCTCTCCCTGACATCATGGATTAGACTATCTCACTGCAAAATCACAGTGTGTCAGGATGGGAAGATGTGTTTCTAGATTAATGTTAATCCATTTGAAATACATAGTATCCAAAATCCGATGTCCTGTGCGGTAATGCTGAATAAACAGCACCTAAAGTCTAACTTCAGGCTCCCTCAATAGATAATTATGAAATTGCACTGAGACTGATCTTGTTGTCCGTTAATAGGACAGTATCCCCTGGTGTGCTCAGCTTTTTTAAACTGCTTGGTTTTTAGGTTTGACCTCAGGTCAGAAAGAAGCCACAGCAGGGTTTTAGACCACCACTTTTTTGAGATCTCCATCTTTTTAATAAGGTCTCAGCATTTTATGAATAACAGCCTGTTGCCCAACATTTAAAGTGCTAAGGGAAAATGACATAAAAGCAGAAAAACAGTCAAAGATAGATGGCTTTAATGTTTTGAGGAAAAAAATAATGTTCATCTAGACATAATTATAGTACAATGATTGATATATTTTGGTCTTTAGCAAAATAGCATCCGCATTTAAAGCCATAAAGAGGACATTATATGTTTATTTTTTGGTGTTTTTATGTAATTTAAAAGGTATCTCTCATTACAATGTGAAATATTACTTTTAAAACTAATATCTTTTTCAAGCATTTGATCTGACTTTTGTAAGAGAAAGCTTGCAGTTTTCAAGACATGATAAATATCTTATTGATTGTTTTACATTTAATCCTATCTCACAGCTCAGTGAACACATTTTCCTTAAAGCAAATACAACCTTCATAAAGCATCTGGTTAAAGGTTTTCTTCACACTCTAAAGAAAAGACAACCGCGATTTTGGTGAAACATCACTAAACCTTTCATGTATGAATGGTGTTTGCTATATTGAGATATGTGGGAGATAAACTTTTGATCTTTACCTTGTGTGTGAGCAATCAATTAGAGCATGACCTGTTGTCAAGGTTATACCAGAAACTAACAGGTTACAGAAACAAACTGTGATGTTTCATTTACAGATAAAAGAGGCAAGGGAAAGTCAATTTATCATGGAAATTATTCATATCTGACATTTTCTGCTGAGAGACAACTAATTTATCATTAATAATCAATATGCTGGTCAAGGGCTACGGCAAAAAGAGTTAGCCTGACTGTAATGGATTTATGCAAACAAGCACATTGCCACTGTGGAAATTAGGCAATAAACCATTCAGGGGAGTATTGCATTAACCTTTCTGGCTTTCCAAAAAAATGTAACTCAATCAGTGTCATCATTGTAGTTGTATGAATGACAACAAAACATAGTGTCATTTTTACTCAAGCAACAAGTTTAATTTCAAAAGCATAAACATCAGTCAACATAGTTCCAAAAACATCTTTGAAACAAACATTTAATTGTGACAAAGGTGACTTTGATTAAAACATTTTTTTGAATACCATCATCTCAAGATCATGAGTTAATTATTCCATTATCAAGGTAATTCAATGGATTTCGTAGTGATAAAGGGTTTATCATCTCATTATCGGGAGATAACAAGGATTGTTTAGTTGTGATAATGGATAAATTAATGTTGTTATCTCAAGATAATAAGAATTGTTTTCTGCAGATATCAGGTTAATGGTTTTATTAATTCAGACAACTTAAATTTGTTGTCCTGTTACCGCAAATGTTGGGATCATCTGAAGAGCAGCTATTGCCAATGTAGAATCACCATCGCCTCACGGCAAGAGGATTCTGGGTTCAAGTCCCTGGGGGAACCAGGACCTTTCTGTGTGGAGTTTTCATGTTCTCCCTGCGTATGCGTGGGTTCTCTCTGGGATCTCTTGCATCCTGCCACCGTCCAAATACCTGCATGTTAGGTTGATTGGACATTCCAAAATGTCCTTAGGAGTGAATGTGAGTGGTTGTTCGTCTTTGTGTGCCTATATGTGTGGCAAGATGAATGCCCAAAACTACCAAATGAAAAACCTCCCCATGTTGTTGAGCTGAATGACGAGATAAAGTGAACTTCCTGTTTCTCATACAGAATCAGGCTTTGAAAGAAAAATCTGTATTTCAGATCTGATTTCATGCAGATAAAATCGTAATAAGCAGTTAAACTTACCTTAGTGTTGATTCATTTTTAACACAGTGCTGTTTCTCATATTTTCCCTAAAATGACAGTTCGGTTAAAAGTAAGTAAACATGCTTGTTTCTGAATAAGCATCTTTTATGGTTCACTGTTTGATCACTTCACGTACAAAAAAGCTAAAAGCTCTCACAGCGAAAAAAATATCACACCAGTGGAGTTTAGAGCCTCATGAAAGTGCATTATATCCACAGGAAGAGGTGCTGCTTAGACATGCATTTGACTCCTGCTGTTCGCAAGTTCTTCCACTCAGCTGGAGTCGCTCAGTCGGCACAGCCTGAGGTTTCCAAATACTTAGCTTTCCTTGTGCTCTTGGATCTGCATCCCAAACAAGCAGGAAATTGGACCCGAGAACAGTTATGCCGGTAAAAATGCAAAGTTTGTGAAAACAGAAGCTGTTTGCTCCAACTTTTGAAGAAAAATCTTTTAAGCTGTGTAATCAGGCAACACATTTCACATTTCAGGACGTCAGGTAATTGGTTTCTTGAAAAATCACTTTAATAATCTCAGTGAACAAATGAAAAATATTGATTCAAAATGCATGTTTCAGTTTATTATATTTGTAATAATCCTTATTTTAAATTGGCAATCTTTGTTAAGATTTGTCTCATATTAGTCCAAGTAATTGAGCTAAGTTCCACTGCAGACATTTATGTATGATAATATGTTATGTGAACAGATTGCTGGAAAAGTGTAAATAAATCAGGAGGCGGCACAGGATAGAAACTATTGAAGTGTCATACTAAAATAAAATGTGAGATATTTTTTTCTTTGCTTTTGCCTGTCTTACAATGAGATGTTCAAAGTGCTTTGTCATGTTTAACTTGGCTTTGATACTGAATTCAACCTTTAGTCTAAATCCAAAGACTATTTAATCGTCTTGAACTTTTGGAAAAATAGATAAGGAGTCCACTCTCCTGCAGCTCCTTTAGCCTTTCATTTTCAGCAGACTCTTCTTTATTGAAAGTATGTTCAAAGCTTTACCGAAACCATTCATGTATACTACCACTCAAAAGTCTGGACACATTCGCTCCTTCAAAATGTATGGGAAAGGATTCCAGGGGTCAGATTTATACATTCAGCATCACTGACAGTTTTAGCATAATACACAATTGTCTGATTATTTTTTTTTTCTTAGAAATTGTTTCTCTGCATACACATTTTTCAGTTATATATTATTCCGAATCACCATAAATTGTGATGTTTCTAATCCGTAGTGGCTTTCAGTTTAACTATTTGTTTCATATTTGAAAAGAAATGTAAAAAGATAATCCATCCTTTGACTAATTCCTATGCTGTGCATACCCAGGGAAGTTCTTTATTTTTCTAAATTCATTATTTTTTTGCTGACCTTAGTGTAAATCATCATTCAGACAACATTACTTTAATTTCCATTAATATTCTGTAACATGTTACTCACTGTATCAGATGTGCAACAGACACTGGCTGGGCTTGCTGTAAGGCAAAGGAAGCTGTGTTTTATAATGCAGTTTGCATTCTCTGTTCCCCATTAAATCCATTCCTCAGGACAGACTTCAACTTGTGACCCCTCTATTAGCCCTTGTGCACCCGGCCTGGTGATTAGGGCAACATTAGGAAATTAAAGGCAAATTGCATTACTAGAGAAACAGATGGAAGAGCTGCTGAGGACTGAACAAGCAGTACACAGAACCTGCTGATGCTGGGACTCTCCCCTTTCTCATCTGATAACATGTAATACTAAATGTCACCTCCAGAAAGCAGTTTCTCTGGTTCCAGATTCTGATATGACATAAAATGTGTCATTTGTGCCAGATTGCTTTAATCCATTAGTTTTGCGTCAAGGAAGTCTTAAAACTGGTAATAACTATATAATATATATGATAACAATATCTTCATTTATACACAAATAACATAATTTTCCTTGCATTATTAATAAAGGTTTTACATATAGTTCTATTGGTGTAGGGTGTTATGTATATGTCAATGCAAATATACAGAAAATCTATCAATCGATGGGACGTTTTCTTTTTAAAGAAAAAATGTTGGCCCATCTTGAATTTCATTGCAGTAGCATCTATCAAAAATGTTGGCATGGTGGCAAAACGATGCTGAAAGACAGAAAACGTATGCATCATTGAAAAGAAACTGCTGCTAGAACATATTTCAAAATTTCTGTTAATGACAAAACAGCCAATGTCCAGTGTGTACCTTGCTTTTTTCCAAATGAAAACTAGGATAGGTTTCAGGCCCCGTCCCGCCCCAAGATCGCGCCACATCTTGAAATTTTTTTATAAATAAAGAATAAAAAATGAAGATCTGGGACTTCAGCTCTTCCCTCATATTAGACCCGAATAGGACTTCTTCCATTGTTCAAATAAGTGGTCTACTTGGTTCCCAGATACTTTACGGCTTGTTATTTAAAAAATGAGATGCTGCACAATCGTTAAAATTGTTCAGTTCCAACTTCTTTAGGCTTTATCATTATTAAGCAGATGAAATATTGACTCTGGTTCAAATGTTCTTAAAAATAAATGGACAAGTTTAAAAACTGTTACATTTCTACCTGCCTTATACTGTGACAATTCCTGTTGGTTGAGTATAGACGAAAAGACTTTGGCTAGCACTCATGTTATCAGGCATGGCACAATGAGCATCACATCTCTGGGGTCTGTGGGTTTAGGGTTCTGGCCTTTTGGACCAGTGGAGTGTGAAAGTGTGTGTCAGTGAAACATCTTAATGAAAGGATGGGCCCTCTAAAACAGTGCATGCTGCTCTCTAACATCATAATTGAAGACATTCAGTTCACATGTATTACAGATGTAGTGGGTTATTGGTCCACCTTTAAGAATTGTTTAATTCTACTCTGTTTGTTTACATGTAGTTCAATTAATTCAAATTCAGTTAAGATGTAATTAACCTTGAATCAATAATACATATATTTTTTTTACAACTAAAAATCACATGAGTGAGGAAAATATTGTGAGAGAAGGTCAGTAAACTCTGCTCATCAGGATGTGTTGTCCTATTCTGGGCATCAGGCTACTCTTACAGGCAAACAGTAGCCTACTGTCCTGGTGACACCTAAAATAGATGTGACAAATTTCCATAATTAGCAACATGAATTGTTTCAGCACATGACATAAATCAGCAAAGAAAAATGCATTAAAAATATATATCTTTTTCAAACCAGAAATCTATCTATTTCAGGGGATGTATGAATGTGCTGGTTGCTATTTGGCTCAAGAAAGATATATAGGTTTGAGTTAAGGAAGTGCTTAGTCTGTCTATCGCATGATTCATCTACCTTAGTTTCACATCTCCCCACCTTGACCTAATGGACACAGGACTAACTGTAAATCCCCAAAGCTAATATAGATGAACATTTAAAGTGCATTTGGTGCTCAGGAATAAATTTAGAGAAACATCACACTGTATATTTACAACCGCTGCATTAGTTGTATCTAACAGACACTGATGTACTAATGGAAAAACACACATGATAACTATATCATGACAACCATTTAAGAGACAATTTAAGATCTTACACTCTGTCTATATCTTATTTCTGTGTCCTGAACCAGCTTTTAAGCTCTCATAAATGAAAGAATTCATGTATATACATAATTCATTCTCACTTCCCTCTGTGGATTTTCTATGCTGCATCTGGCATAGCATACATAGGCGTATTAATATTTAAATGTTTCTCCAGTACAGGTGGATGATCGTTTTTGAATGACTTGGACATCAAAATGAAAGGTGGCCTTTGTTCTGTGGAGGTAAGAGCTTGTTTCACATGCACCCCTTTATATACATAACTTAATTTGACATGAATATGGTCATGACCAGGTTTATTTCATTCAAGAAAATTCATCAAGCTACACGGCCTGTGTTTTGTGCCACTCACTATGTGTTATTGCTTATTTTCCTTTGCATGCTCACGTGTAGCTCAACATCTTATCTTACGTAGTTCTTTGTTTATATATTTCACTGAAACTAATAAATATGTATGCTTTTTAGTCTAGATCCTGGCCCGTGCTTGGTGCCTAGGGATATAGGAGTTATGCTTTGACAGTGTGACAAGTTTAGTGCAGGGAGATTGTCAGATGTTTCCCTGCCAAATATTCTCAGTTGCAATTCAGGTTTCAAGTGAACTCCTGTCTTCAAAAAATATAACAACATCAGAGCCCTTCCAAAGTGAAATTTGCACACATGCCGTTCGAACTCTTATATACTTACTCTGATAAATATTGATATAAATATGTGGATCAAATGAAAAAATACAAGTTGGTCGGACTTATAAAAAAGAGTGCTTTTGTTGTTATGATGGAAAATTTTGGATCTGATTGAATGCTCAGTTTTGCTAATTATTTTCCCCTAATGTTATTACGTTTTTGAAACATAAAATATAGAATCTTAGCCGCTGCTGTCAGGGTCAGTCAGAGTGGTCAGAGTGGGTCTGTGGTTTAGAGGTATTACACCTGACAACAAAAATACAAATTAAAACTTAAAGAATATGTGGGGACATAAATAAACATCTTTTATAACAAGATCAGATGTGAATTTTATACAATAACAGTCTAATACAGAGTTCGACAGAAAAACGGAGATGTAAGGTAGATATGGCAGTGAGATAATCAAAACCAACTGAAAAACAGTGAGGAGAAAAAAGGAAACCCCTGAGATTCCTGAGAGTCATTTTAATGACCATCCAAATGTGGTCACTGTCTTATGTAAACTCCTCTCCCCGGCTAAACTGTTCAGTGTGCAGCTTGTGTAACAGCACCAACAGGTTCCCATCAATTTACCAGTAAAACAACTCAGTTTAACTTTCTGTTGTTCCGCCAGCTAGATACCTGATCAGGGATTTGGAAGCTTGTCCTGTGTTTAATTATGTAAAAGTCAATCCTCTGTTCTTCAGCATAGACAGAAGATTGTCGTCCACTTTTGTATTTGCAAACACGCAGAAGGTTTGGACTGGCATTGTGCTGCCAGTGTCTCCCATTGCCATTTCATGGAAAGTAATTTGTGTGCACATTAATATCAGATGAACACATTGATTCTGATTGTCAGTGGTTGTGTGAACCACCTGAGTTTTCACTGCAGCATCTTCACATGAGCAGTTTTAGAGATGACCATCCCACAAAACACCACTCACATTTAGAAAGTGCCGAGTACCTCAGCTGGTTTAGGATAAAGACGACAGGACAGAAGGAACAAGATATATCTTTATACCAGGTCAGGAACACCGGCTGAAAGAGAGGAATGCACATTATTTATAAAGCAAAGCTCCATGAACATCACAACCAAGTGTTACTTCATATTAACCATAGCCATTACTATTGTATGCTTTATCAAAAAGGAAATTTGTAATGTTAGATATAGAAAATATCTACATTCCAAATCCATAATGGCAGCTGGTTCCACTAGAGAGAGATGTGTTCAGTGGGGGCTTTGCCTCCCATTCTGCCTGCACAGGATGGTTAAATCCAGTCACGACAGTTGTTATTATGCAGTCAATTGAATGCAGTAGTTCATGTAAAAATGTATTCAGAGTATGGCAAGAATGAATACATCTACTATAACATACATGGATAAATCATAAATAGTAGGAAGTGAGTCCAAATATAAATCATCATGCACTGCAACAGGTGAAATGAATGTGAGATCACCTACTCAATTAAATTCCATTCATTTTTATTTATATAGCGCCAAATCACAACACCGGTTAAAATGAGCAGGTCAGACCGTACTCTGAAGTTATTTACAG
Source organism: Menidia menidia (assembly GCA_907169785.1). Classification (NCBI taxonomy): domain Eukaryota; kingdom Metazoa; phylum Chordata; class Actinopteri; order Atheriniformes; family Atherinopsidae; genus Menidia; species Menidia menidia. Next base: position 12,912,257 of record CAJRST010022223.1, read on the forward strand.
AAGCCCAAAAATTCCCACCAAGAGCAAGCACAAGGCGACATAGGCAAGGAAAAACCTCGAGCAACCTGGTTTCACAGGCGAGGACTCTGATAGTTGAATGCTCTGGCTCTCATTCTACTTTCAAAGACTCTAGGAACCACAAGTAACATGAATTCTGGGAGCGCAGCGCTGTGGTGGGGCAGTAAGGTACTATGAGCTCTTTAAGATACAATTGTGCCGAACCATGAAGAGCTTTGCATGTAAAAAGGACTGGATTTTACAGGAAACCAATGCAGAGAAGCCAAGACAGGAGAAATATGATCTCTTTTACTGATTTCTGTCAGAACACGTGCTGCAGCATTCAACAATGACTCTAAAATAAACCACCCTTCAAAAAAGTAATATGTTGTATAATTCCTGCTGCTGATTTGAAGACAACTTCAATTAAAGTCATAATACATCATTTATTCCCTAAATAAAATTGCACTACAGTGGTAATTTTTACTAACTATATACTTTTTTGTAGACTCATTAATAACTCAGAAAGCTAACAAAGCTAAAAAAAAGTATGAACGTTTCATGGGATGATTACTTTATTCTACCTGTCTTTTTCACTGCGGCTGTGACTGACTTTTCTAAGTTCTGGAGTTTGTGGGTGTGTGAATTCACTTTGATTGATCTTAGTCAGGAACTTGGGTACTTACAAGCCCCTGACAGACATGCACCGCTTTCTATTAATCTGACAGCAACCAAACATGTTTGCATCACGGCTGAATAAGCACGCGATCGCTTTCCCATGACAAGTCATGATAGCTATGTCACAAGGTTGGACCTTGTAACATTCATGTATCACTTAAGGCCCTCACAAGTCTGCTTTCAACTCTCAGCTCATATATGTTTAATATAGCTTCAGCTGTTTTTGACATAGTAATATGAATCGCTTTGGTATGATTTTTTCATTCAACACGATGAAGACTTGTTTGTACTTTTCAATCTCTCCTGAATGGTCATTATCATATAGGTATGTCTGAATTAGGCTGTGAGATATTTTTGTACAAATAAAGCGGACTGATGATGCCATTAATGATATGAATCTCGTGTCAGAAAGACATATATCATATTTTCAGCATTTCTCTTCATGTGCTGAGAACAGTGCATGAGGCCGCTGCATTAAAATATTACAACCCTGTATGTCCCAGAGAACCAACTAATAGCCAATTTCATGCAAGAATGACGAAGACAAAAGTGGAGGGTTATTAGTGGAAAGGAGAATAGTTTGGTGTCACACCTCAGGGATCCTTGATAAGAAGTGAAAAGGGATAACTATGGACAGTGCAAGAGCTGTAAGACAGAAGTAGGAGCTCCTTGTACCACGGTGACAAAATAAGCAAATCCACAGCAAGACAGAAGCATTTCTTTCAGATTAATGCATGCAGACAAATACATTTTCAAATGTTTACATCAAAGCTAAAGCCTTTTGCCACCCTGGATGATTGGTATAACCATTATCCTCTTAACATCTGTCAACATATTCAGCGAGAGCACCCAGAACATGTGAAAATCCTATTTGAGGATGCTTGAAAACGAGCTCTTTTTCAAAGTACACAAACTCAAGTCAGAAAAAAAATAACAAGAGCAAGTCCCTTCGAAAAAAGATCTCCCCTTGTTCTAAACTATGAGTCATACCCACTGTCACAGCCAAAGTTTCATTTTTAGCCTTATTTGTACCTTCAAAAGAAGTACACCAGTACATTAGCTCCATGAATTCACAGGGTTATGTTCAAGTACAAAGACTGGGTTTTGTATCAAATAATCCATCCACACATTAATCCAATAATTCCAGAAAGGGAACAAGACATCAACCCTCCCAAGCACATTACCAGGCCAAAGGGATAAACTCTGCCTGTCAAAAGTTTTCCACACACTACTAGAACGCTATTCTCAAACACAGGATTTGCACAAATATTTTGGGGCTACATAAGAAAAATCTGTCAAATGATTCCAAAGGGGTAAACGCAACATTTTGCTTAAAACATTGCAGATCAAAACATTGCAGATCGCAAACCCTTCGTTGCTGCATATGAAATGAAAGCTTTTCTTAATTCTTCTCGTTTCACCAAATTAAATATTAATATTACTGTTACTTAAACTTTATAAGAGTCTAAAACCTTTTCACCCTGAAAATATGTTATTGTGAAATGAAGTTACCTCTATAGTGTCTTCATCATCTCTTCAAAACTGTGGGATCAATGAGAGAAGTATAAAAATGTGCTTCTGTCTCACCTATCTCGTGATTCTCTTCATCGTAAGCACATGCACAAACTTCATTTCCAAACCCATGTTTCGCAACGGAATCAGCAGTGTTTTTAACTCTGGGAGATGTTACATGAATGCTGATGACACGTGTCCGTTGTTTATCCATCCATTTTCTACACTGCTTATTCCAAAAGGGTTGCAGGAGCCTGCCCATAGAGGCAGGGTACACCCTGGACGGGTCACCAGTCCATCGCAGGGCCACACAGAGGATTGATCTAACCTGCATGTTTGTTTCGACAATTTTGACTCATATACAAAAATGGACTAAATTGTATTTCTATTTCCATCTTAAATATAATTTCTGTCCTTGATGACTTACCTACATTTATGTAACTTTTATTTGTGTCTGTTGAACGGAGAATCATGTTCGATAATAAATCATCAAGTTTTTTGTCAAATACATATGCTCTTAAAAATAAATAGATAAAACATTAACCTGAGATTTAGTATCACAACGGAATTAATTACACATCACACTGTTTACACTGAAAACTGCCAATGCTTTCACTATTTCTCTTTAAAGAGTGAGTCCACCTAATGATGTGGTCAAATTGATTATTCTTGTGACATTAAAGCTGTTCCCCTGGGCCTCCCTTCACCTGTTGTTGAGAGCGTTCTCTGAGGAGGTTTCTGTCAAGTGCTGAAGAGAGTAAAAAACATATGGTTGCCTTCATCTGTTAAAGCTGCATGATAGGAATCCCTGGGAGGCTTGTTTGACCCTCTCTAGCAGTCTCTATACGGCAAATTAAACAAAAGTTGTTTTCTAACCTGAAGCTACTGCGCTTCCCTAATGTCTTTATGTTTACAGGGAATTGTAAGTCAGTTCAAGACAAATTATCCCAAATGCTTGGAGGACTGACATAATTGATTAAAAGACAATTCAGCAGATGTCAGTAAAAGAAGAGATCAAACAATATTCCCACGGCCACGGATCTACATTCTACACGTCCTGCTGGAGTCTGGTTTGATCAGTTCGAAATACATGACAAATCATATAATAAACCATCAGAAATCTGGACTAAATATACAACAAATATAACAAAAGACAACCAACATTTTTGCCAAAACTGAAGATATTAAAAAAAAGCATTATGAAAAATGATCCCCAGTGAGAAGCTGAGTAACATTTTCAATTATTTTTCCAAGCCTATAATTATATGCAAGCATCTGAACTTCCATTTCTTGTGAATATAATAAATGGAAACATGATACAACAAAACATTCAACCGTTCTATTTTCAATTTCCATCACCTACTCGTTTATTTTAATAACATGATTAGCAAATTCACTGGATTTTGTTGATAAAAGGACTATTCGGTCCTTTTCTCAGAACGCCCAATAAATTCTGAAAAGTTTGAAATCTGCTTTTGTCATCTAAACCGTCAAAGTTTCTGACATTTATTCCCGAATCACTGGAATTTCTTTAAGTGTTAAAATGATTTGCTGACTGGGTGTCGGCTAAGCTTTCATGCTTGTAAGTTGTATATAAATTAATAATAGCTTTCATTTCTGATGAATCAGACCTTTTTTCAGCCTTTCATTACCATTTGTAATTATTTCTATGCTTTTCAAGTCCCTAATGTCCCACATTCTATGACAATGATTAACTACAGGTATGCCAAAATATTTTAAACTAAACCAACCTACATAAGACTTTACAAAAATGTAAATCCAGTACAACTGAGGCTGTCAAAAAACAGACCTGTGAGGAATGACTATGAGTATGAAATTTAGTCCATAAATGCAGACAGTCACAGGTAAAGGAGTCATTTTCACTCTCACGTAGTAATTTTTTCTTTAAAATTCCTTTTGGAAAAAAAAAATCTTAAAACATGCCATTGTGTCACAAAATTTGTCCTCATTTCACAGATGAAACTAAATTAAACATGCAGTACTTTCGTTCTTACTTCTTCTCCTGCTCTCTGCTCTTTGTTAAGATTAGGCTGAGAGGGATGTGATGTTGAAAACAATGCATTTTTTTCTCATATAATGAGTAAAAAAGCATTTTCTACATTTTTATTTTGAATACAAAAATGAATCTCCTTATTCAGAGTGTAGTTTCCGATAATGCACTCAACATTTTCTAACAATGTAGAAAGAATAGCGAAGAGATGACTGTTGCTCAAACCAGTCATGATGCCTCTGCACCATAACCATCATACTGGAGTTTGCCCTGTTAATCCTGCATCGCTGCATTAACTCTTTTGTCCAACGCTAGAAACAACTTTGAAAGGTCAACAGCGGGTATAAGGTATCTGAATCACTGATGTGGGATTTAAGCAGCACTATCGGGATATCGGAATTGCTTCCGTGAGCCACTAAGTCCCCGTACATCCACAGAAGGACCTGACAGCACAAAGTCAATAGTCTTCACGGTGCATGCTCCACTCCGCCAGGACTGCTCCTTGTCACGGATCCTGTTTGTGGTGTTGATGGACATGATCCTGAGGCGAGAGGATCTGTGGTGTTTTCAGATGATGCCATTCTATTGACCGCTTCAAATTCGGTCTTTCATTGTGCACTGCTGTGGCGTCCCGCTTTTTGGGAAGAGGTCTCAGTCAAAGTCAGCTTGTGGAGGCCTTGTGCCATGACGCTAAAGCACAAAAAGAATGCTTTGTGTGTGATGACTACCTGTACTAACTGTTTAGCCAGATAAAACTCCATTTAACTTTGTATAGGTTACACAAAGTCATTTCCACTCTTTCACCCATTTAACTGCACATTCCCACAGCAGCAGGACTCTCTGGTTCCCTAACAAATGATCTCACAGAGGTCTTCTACAGTAAGCTTAACAAATGCATTTCATAGAGATGGTGCATAAAACCCTGACATTATGTCACCTGGCAGCTTACTGTTGTTTGGCAAGTAACAATAGAACTCTATGAGCTGCTTACTCTTTCCCTGTGACTGAATTATTGACCTTCTCACAGAAACAGTGGTTTTGGAACCACCCGGTGACCCAGCAGGCCGGTCTTACAAACATGTAATGTATTTCACTTTTTTAACACACCACAGTCAACAAATAAGAAGCTTTCACTTCCCCTGATGATGGCATGCCATGTGTCACCAGTACATGCACCAGTCCATTCCGTTATTGCATTAGGGTGAAAACAAACCGTCCAGGTCCAACATTTCTCTCCTCTTTAGACACCTGTTGCCAGTGTCAGGAAACCAAACTGTCTGACCCAGAAGTGCTTAGGATACTCAATGACTTTTTATACAAAATAAGCAGTCTGTCTCACACCAAGACGTTTGACAGAGGAATTAGTCTGCAAACAATGTTTCACCCGAGAGGGAAGAAAGAAAACATTTCCACAATTTCTGTAAAGGGTATTTGCATGGTAATTTATTTGTTGTCTTTTTTGTTTTGTCTTGTAAGATTTATAGATTTTGCAATGTAACAGTTGGACATTCCTCTAGAGTGCATGCCACAGCATGCTTGATTTTTATTTATATAAAATGATAGTTGTTTCCATTCTTGAAGAAACAATCTTTCTTGTACTTCTTTTATATGTATATTCTAAAGACAGGTTTAAGGACGATTTAATTTACAAGAGCGTGTGTGATGAAGTGCATTTGAATGTTTTACTGACTCCTCATTTCTCCCTTAAACATGCTGTCTTCCCTTCAAGTTTGAAAGCACAGTTTACTCTCATTATGTAGCACCAGACCTAAAATTCTACCGAACCTTTCTGAACAAACACAAAAACATATATCTGTCCCACATTTGCAGCAGTACTGGTCTATATGGCACATTTATTTAAATATATAAATCAAACATATTCCATGGTGAATTTACTTCAAACAGAACCGATTCAGACCACAGCTTTTTATTGCATCTCACATAGTGGCTGTCATATCTCTGGGATTATAGTTGTTTTTTTCTTTTTTTCTTCATTTAACTTTAAGGAAAGCACTCATCAATCCTCCGTGACAACAAACAGTCTAGTCAGCTCCTCTAAGGCTCCATGTCTAATAAAATACACCATATACCTGTCCTCAGCTGCTTTTTCTTTAACCAATGACATCCAGGGTCCATTTACAAATGCAAACCCAGTTGAAAATACTGAAACTATTTTGTAATGTTTTCGTGGCCCAGATAATTTCTTTGCCTCTTGGTGTGTGCACGACTCAAATTGTAGCATATTTACTGTCAGGCTTGAGATTAATCAGCTTTAGTGGTGTATAAATACCAACATGCTGTTATCACAGTAAAGCTGATGGAAAAACCTTGGAGTGGCAGTTGCTGTGTGGGCAGTTCAAATGTTAACTTACCTTGTAATGCAATACTCTGTCAGCAAATCAAGGCTTACCCGTAATTCATTTTCAGGTCAATAGGAACAAATCCTCATGTTTAATGGAAACACTTAAAATCCCACTGAGACAATACTGCATCTGTGTAGTGTGTGGCAGCTTTCTGAAGCAACAGTGAGTGCCTCACTTCCTTACAAGCAGCAGGATCTGACAATTGCAGCTTGCAAACATAAAAGGAATATTAGATGAAAAAGCCTGTTGGTACACTATCTTATAATATTTAGCAATGTGTTTTACTTCAATTGCATTACAAGGAATAGAAAACATGATCAAGGCTATATTCTTTGAGGCCTTGGATGCCTGATATTTTGTTAGAGTTTTCATTATAAGTTTAATTAGATTATCCCTTGATGCAATTTCATAATATAACACTTAAAAAAAACAAGGAAGGTATGAAGGAAACTATATGTGTCATAAATGTGTTGAACTGAAAAGTCAAAACAAACAAGGACCTGAAAAATTAAATACTCATGAAACAGTACTAGCACTCATTACATTGTTTTCATTGGAAAGCAAATTGCAATTCTCAGTGACAGATGTTACATGCTCACAATGAACTGAGCTTGGTGCTTATTAATAGTACATGACTGAAGAAGAAAAAGTCAGATCCACTACTTGTATTTCTGAGGTTCTTTTAAGAACACAGTTGGGAGATTTAAATGAGAATTGGATGGGTCCTAAACCATCACAAAAAAAGCCCAGATCTGTTTCTACATTATGGAACAAGACATCTCAGAAGTAAGCTCACTGTAAGCTTTATTTCACTGTAGAACAGATGCTCTTTTTTCTTGCATCAGGTATAAATGCATAAAGGCGAACTTAGATTTTTAAGCCAAATCACAACAATGGATGGATGCATAAACCTTTCATTTGGTTACAATGAAAATGGTTTCAATCAATATGAAAGCAAAGACTAAAAAGAGTGTCATCAGTATAATAAGTACCTCACCTATGTTTTTTAAAATTTTGCTTAAAATGGCATGTCAAGCAGGGCCACCATATTCCACTGGAATATTTCCATTGCAGCGCACTATTGATTGTATAAATCCCAGGATGTTTTTATAAAAGCAAAACTAAAATGTTTGGTTTGGTTTAACACTGAGTCACAAGATCTCACTGAAAGGATAAAGTTTATGATTCCTTCTGCATACCATTTTAACCATTCATGGGAAGATAGTCATTTTTAAGCTTGGGCAGAATGCTTTCATGAATTATACATTTTTAAGGCAGAGGAAATTTGCCAAAAATTGCAAGCAGGCCATGCTTTCAGTTTTTCTTGTGCATCTTATACAAGAAGTGTCAGCGTGCATTAAATGGCACCTCAGACTGTCTGGCTGAACCAAACCTATTTAGTGCACTGAAACAGAGATAAATAAATGGAGATAGAACACACAGTTGGTTGGTAATGTTGACATGGAGTAGTTACTTCATTTTAGGACAGATTCTAAGGTATTTATCTCAGGAAATGAGGTGCAGCAAGAGGATTTGGAAAAGTTTCCTGTTATTGTAGCAGGAGAGTGGTACTGCTTCATATACAACTACAGAGATGAGAAGAGGATTCTTTATGCAGCTTGCCCATGATTCTGAAATGTTTGTGCAATAAGGCTTATCATTCGTGACAGATACTTCTAAGGAAGGCTTTTATAGACCGCAAAGTCTATGCAAGATCAACCTTACTCAAAGGTAGAAATTTATTTTCATGGATCAGGGAAACTAATACTATGAAATACAAACCTTATAATTAGATCTAGAGCTACTTGTTTCAAAACATAAACAAACATTATGGTGAGGCACATTTGATGTTTTAGGATTTAACTCAAAAAAGTTTTAGGATCTAACTCAACCTTCATCTGAATAACTTTATTAGGTTTCACACAAACACACACATACCACACACACTGAGTACACACTACAAAATGTACAATCAATAGAGACATTTTTCAAATATGATTGAATGTATTAAACCTACAATTTGCCATATCTAGTTTATGAGCTCTGCAAGCATAGTGTAAATATATGTACATAAATACATTTATTTTTACTTCCATTGATACTTACAAAAAAAAAAACTATGTAAAACCAGAAAGTGTAGTTATGGTTATGTTGCTAATTAACACCCCTTCTGAAGACATAACAAGTACAACTGAATGGGCAGACTGCCATTCTGTTCTAAATGTTCAGTCATAACATTCATATCTGCTATAACCAGGCAACTGTTAAGGGTTTTTGGACCATCCAGTCATGATATAAATGACAACTCTGCCATAAGTTGAACTCATTTGTAGGTTTCAGTGAGCCCAGCACAGTAATTGAGGGTGAGATATGGGGGCTATAACCATTCACCATGTCCCCTTGTCCACCTCATCACCAGCCATCTATGGAACTGTCCATCTACTGTCCCCATGGGAATCCATTTCATGATTGCCTTAAATGGCTTTCACATTGTCCAGATAATGGATCTGAGGTTGGACTGTGACTTCCTGGAAAGCTGGTGCGACGGGCAGGTTTTAAACTTAGCATATGTACACTCAGGGTTTATGTTATTTGAATGTGGTAAACCAAAAGATTTGAAACCGTATTCTTAAGCAAGTCTTTAAAAAAATAAATTAAAATAAAATAATCAAATTCCCCAGACCACATATTCTACAAAGAGAAGCGACTTAATTTATCTTTTCTAATCGAAGAGTAATCTGTCGACAGAAAGCACGGCCTCAGTCTTGGTTAAACTCGAGCTGAAAATCAATATTGCAACCATATAATGGCATAGGACAGATCATGAATAGACCATTTAGGTAATGTCATTTGAGTGCTATTAACCTTTTTCTTTGTTTTTCAGGGGAACTTCATCCTTTTGTAATCTCTCTTTACTATTACACATCTGAAATAACAAAATTGAAACCACTCCACAACTTCAAAGTGACATAAGTGTTCCCTTTTACCACAATGTTCACAGCAATGATGTTTGAGACTTCTCACAGGGTGTGCATTTGATAAAAGAGCAGGAAAAAAGACACCCATTAAATTAGATTAGCTACAGAGCCTTTGTACCAATTTTAAGTTGGTTAAGTTATAGAACTATTTATGTGTCTGAGAGGACTCCTCTAATTTCAAGGGCACTATACGGTGAAGGACAGCACTCAGATTCACAAAAAAAACGACATCAAATCCAATTAGTTTTTTCCGCAATGTTCATGATTGAATTTCTGAAAGAAATCCAGACAGTGTCTATGTTGTACAGTGAAGCTGTGGCTCTCCTGTCTGGAATGGAAACACAGCTGAGCAAGGTAATGTTAAGGACAGCTAAATATCAGGTAGTATAAAATGAGCTCATAGTCTTATCTGATCCTTTCCAAGTTAATAACGTGATGTCAAAAGTAACGTGTTTAAAAAACAGTTTAAACTCTGTGAGTTTTCCCATATGAAGCTGTTTTTTTTTTCTCTCCCTGACGGCTGGTGACATTCTGTTTTTATATAAAAGCTGTCATTCTGTCAAGTCACGGCAAAAAAGTGGAACAGGAAAATGGTGCTTTGGTATAGGCTGAAAATGTTGGACACTAACAGAATGTGGGTGTTAGAATTATGTATAAGTATCTCTTATAAAGGACATCTCACCAAAGGATTAGAGAGTCATTGTTTGAAGTTCCAAATAGTTTGTTAATGTGAGCATCTAAGAAAATACAAATTATGCTCCAATCCTCTAAAGTTCACCTCTTCAACTGTGTTCCCTGTTAATCTGTATTTATTCAATAATCACTTTAGTTGGTATTTGCTCCTCTGATTGCCTTCACTCCATGCCTATCATGTCTCTTTCCTTAATATTTCTTTGTAACTTGGGGGATTTTGTTTCTGTTTGAAACAATAAAGAGCATCTTGAAGAAATAAGGCTTTTTCATTAGTACTTTGTTATAGCTGTGACTCCATGCTTTTGTTGTATTACCATCAGGGCTGTTGCCCCCAACCACTGGTTGCTATTTGAACATTAGCTGATTGGACTCATCCAGTCACATGACTGAATCAGTCTGGAAAGCTACCCCTTTAGGAGAACCTATGCTTATTTTAAAAACACACATTTTGAAAAACACCAAATGTCTAATTCCATTATTTCTGTGATCATCAATGTTGCAAATTCCTACTACAATACCCAACAGCGTGGTTATGATGCTGATGGGAAACCCCCAACAGAGTTGGAACATCTATGGTGGGCCGAGAAAAAACTCTTTTGTACTGCAGGGAAATTGGAGGAGTGCAAAAATGACTGTTAGAAAAGTCACATGAGAGAAGTGCAAAGAAGGAACAGGCATTAATAAAGATGAAACCCTTGCTGGGTGGAGGGAGCGGAAGAAAATGAAGACTATGGGACTATCCTCACAGTTAAATCTTCTACTCCATTCATTTGCAGCCTACATGGTGAGAGCTTCATGTAAGGCTTGAAGGACCCTCAATCTTATCCCCGAAGATTGATGAGATGTTATGCTTTGTGAGAGCTCATACGATGAATAAGATATTATAGGAAACTTAGTGTATCAGCTGATTTATAGCAGTATTTTATGTTGATCGTGATTACTTTGTTCTCCTCTTACTATCTTTTACCCTTGGTGACAGGGGTATAAACATAAAATGTGACAGACTCTATTGGTTGTGATGCAAGTGTGCTGTTGTCCTCTCCTCCAGAAGAGGGCATTAAGGTTATACACAGCTCACTCCTTCAGTTTGGTCAACAAAGAGGTGATATATTATAGTTTAGATTGATCATTTGTCTCAACATTTCCTCTCTTCTCTCAAACAGATCCACCGTTGTATCTGTAATGAAAACACACACTTCCTGTTTACATACATCTGTAAAACAGACAAATTCAACCGGTGAAGCATTCTTCATCCGGCAATATTGCACGGAACTGAATATTGAACTGAAAATCAAAATGTGTTAGCCTGCCTCATGTTTACTCCGGTCTAATCTTGCATTCAAACATAATTAATTTGGATTAGAGCAGGGCCTTTCTCATTATCTCTTAGGAGTGTTTCAGGCACACAAAGGTTTTAATTGTGCTTGACTGGCAGGACCTTGATGCCCACTCATAAGCATTTGATCTTCAAAGAGTCCCTTCCATGTCAGTACAAAGAGCCCCTTATGAACTGCACTCACCTTTTGTTCCATGGCTGCTGTCAACCTGCTGGGGCTCATTTATCCTTGCATATTTGCACATGAACCTCACGATGGGCATTTTCATTTACTGTTCATAGAATCTATGAATGTCTGTAATTTAAACGGATAAAAAGATTAAAAACAGCACACTGAAGTCTGTTGTGTGGGTTTTATGACATGGCTCTGATATGTTTTTATCAAAATGAAAGTTATTGCATACACAGGATCAAGAAAAACAGAAAGAAAATCAGACCTGAATATCAAATGGTTAAATGGAGGACTTTTAAGTTCAGTCATGGCGTTGATCAAAATGGTTCCTCAACATTGTGTTAGATAGGGAGAGAACAATTAAGACAAAAGTTCAGGAGAAACTAATAAGATAGAAAATGCGATAAATAAAATTGCAGTGCACCAATGCAAATGGGGACCGACAGAAACATCTGCACATCTGAGTAAAAGCTATCTGTCAATATCATTCAGTTATTTTGACTTCTGCAACCAATACAAATTTTTATATCTCTAGGTACTTAATGCTCTTATTCAAAATGAGGATCATAAACAGTTGAGTTTGTTGTTACTGAAATGCCGATGAAGTTGGTTCCTGACGGCTGATTGTGGCAGCAAGATGCTGTCTGCAAATATCTCGACTGTTGACTTTTTCTCTTTTTTTTACTAGACAAATAGATCACAATGCTCTGATAAGATGGACGGAAGATTTGAGGGTGGGTGATGGATATGGGGCAAAAACAAAATTTATGTTAGCCCCATAGACCGGTTTCTTTGGCATATTTCTTAGTTTTATCCTCATTTCCTGGGCATCCACTATGACCCACCACAGGAATGACTGACAGCTTAAGTGTGAACAGGAAACAGTCTGTGCAACGGTACTTATCTCTGCAGTGTACAGTGACATTTCTGCATAGGGAGGAGGGTACATTGCAGCATTCAAGCAAAACTTGGGAAGGTAGAAACCAAAATATGGAGTTCAGTTTCCCTTCCTGAATGTGCATGTATTTTCTGAGAAATCACGCAATTCAATCTTTACTCTGACATAATTTATATTTTGAATATGATCTTTCCTCTTGACACCTGGAAAAACAAGCTGTTTTGACTTTAATCACAATAGAAGTTTGAATCAGTGCTTTCTGTTTTAAATAAATAGATGTTTCCTACTAAAGTATATTTAAGTTACTACTTAACAATTTAATTTGAAAAGTGAGTGTTATTGCATTTTCAAGTTGGTAAAACTTGAAAATGTACTGTTTGCACAAGTTTACTTTCACTGTGATAGAGACTCTTCTGTTTTGAGCCCTATTAAACTTATTTATTGATCAGTGCATATTACTTTATCATGTATAATTTGACACCCATGTACTAAATCAAGAGTAATGAATAAAGATTAACTTTATATGACCTATTTCCGTGTAATAAAAAACAGCTGACCACACGTCTACAGTTTATCTGAGTTATTTGCTTATACGGTATCTAATTAAAACAGGAAGTTTGTCCCTTGCGGCCTGGGCAATTGAAAAACAACCTCAGATTTGCTGGTTGCTCGGAGCCACAATAATGTATCACCAAATGTTTGTAAGCCAATACTTCCATTAATTCTCTGAGCAGCATTAACATCTCCCTTGCTGACTTAAGCAGAAGTGCATTGGTCCCTAGCATGATGAATTCTCATTGACGATGAATCTTTTTTGCCTCATTCACTGTGACTGGCTACATGAGCATTAACATAGTAAGTATTTGCTATTATGTGAGTAATATGGACTTTTGAGAAACCTTTCTCACTGACAAAAAGCAACAGAACAACAAGAGGTAGCCTGTTGTGGAGTTGTCCTTGATTTACAATGGGTGAAATGAAAATTCTTTGGAGCTACCTGGGGGGCTGTTACAAACATGGAGAGGTATGCTATGCAAAGGCGGTAGAGCATAGCCCTGTATTACAGGTCGGATTAGATAAGTGTGACGCTTCAGTTGACTGGCAGATTCAATTTGCTCAGCTGCACTGCAGATGAGGCCCATCTCAAGAAAAAGGCTGAGGAGCAGGTGAGAAGTGGTTACATTTGGCACAACATTGAGGTAATACCTGTTATTCATTACAGCGGGTGAAAGATGCCGAGGGCCACACAACCATGAAGCAAAAGTCCAGCCTCATGCAGCATTTACATGGAGTTTCTTGGAGCAACAGATGTGATGCGATTGATCATTGCTTGTGTGTGGGCAGTTTTTCTATTCCAGAATGCACAATAACAAGTTAGAAATGGGATTACAATGAACGTTCATAAAGTTGTTATTGCCGTAAAGAAAAAAAAAACTCACAAACTCTGCAATGCATCATAGATCATGGGATTCGGTTGTCCCTAAATGAAATAAATAATAGATTCAAATGCAAAATTTTGAATCACAGCCTAAAATATGTAAAGACAATCAACTGATTACACAGTTTCAATTCTCCAGATTTTTATATGTGCAAACTACCATTAGTACACTTTTCTTCCTCCAGAAATGTCCAGCAATAATAAGTTTTGCATTTTTGTGATGCTAACATAAGGGATGGATAGAACAGCTGTGAATTCTCATATCTGATAGTTGCTGCAAAATATATATATATTTTTATTAATTAAAAAATAAATGTAAAAAAGGAAGTAAAGAAGGAGGTGCAAGTGAGGAAAATTAGTTACAATGTAGGAGTTGGTGAAGTTTGGACAAAGCAGCGGGTACAGCACAGTGATTCTGACATGCTTTTGTAACAAGGCAACACTTTTCTTATAAAAATATCTGAGTCAATGTTAACGTTTTTCTTTTAATAGAAAAACATACCTTGAGATTTTTAAATTGAATTTAGATTTTCTACAGATTAGGTAAGAGGTATAATGGTGATATAATTCCCTGTACGCAGAAAGAGGATTTTTCCATGGCCTGTTGTTTCATTCATGTGCAAATTCTGGTCTGTGAACTGAAACCAAATAATTGGTAAACACCCTCCACACAAAATATTTTTGCTGACTAGCTTTTATACATTTATGTGGTCACAGAACAAACACAGCTTTAGGCCTTGGCCCTTGCCCCCCCATATTCATACTGGAAAATATGTGCTATGATATTTAATCATAAAGTAAAACTATATCAGAAATTAGTCAACACACAAAGGGCATTTTCTGCAGTGAATCATTAATTTTTTACTGCTTTTAGTTTCCTATGCACATACTAACAAGAATGTTTTTATTCTATATAAACAGAACCCTTTTTTCTTTTAATAAGTAGAACATGCGCATACTCTGCGAGCGTTGCACGTGTTAATTTTAGTCTTGACTCCACTGTATAACTGACACCTAAACCTAACCACTCCATCATCTCCACCTCAAAATAAACATTTAATAATGTACTGTAACAGTTTTCTTAGAATCGTGATTATGTGTCATTTTTTGCTCAGGTTTCTTCTGTATCTCTTGCAGGTTACACCTGGAATTACTCTGGGAAAACCTGGGAAATGGAAATGATTATTCATTTCAGATTTTACTCTGATGTAAACACATCTACACGCTACGCTGAAAAGGATGTCTTCAGGCATTGCCTCTAGTGATGTCCACTCAATTGAGAAAATTCTGAAAAAAACAAAATGTCAACAACCTGGTTAGTAAAGGAATGATAATGGTTAGGTCAGGTTAAAGTTCTATTGGAGCCAAAGGCATGGCCTTTGGCAGCGATAGCAATTGTGGCAATTGTCTCGGGGTAAATTTACATATTTGAACTCACACAGACTTTTGAATTGGGGAATTTGGGAGAGTCGGGCAAGAGAAAATATCAGTTCAGATAAGATGGACGACATCTTGGTTGTACATCTTGTCAACATGGTCAGCATTTATTAGTGGAGTCTAACTCACTTGATCATCAATAATAACTTGTTGAACAGTTATAACGTTCACTGTTTAAGAAACCATCAAACATAAAGTTGGAATTTGAGCAGAATGCTAAGACTGCGGTGAAGTACCACAGATGTGATATTTATTGTTGCAAATCATTTGCAATTATATTGTAATTGCTCAGTTTTATGTAGACATTCAACATTTGTAGTGACTAGCTAGGGGCAAATCATAATCTGTGAGAGATGAATGTTGAGCTGAGCATTACTGAAGCTAAGGCGCTGGATATACCAAAATCTCCACAGGAATGTATAATACATCCATCTGTATCTGTACATCAATCTCATGGAATGGCATACAGGACGTCTGTGAAGGAGACATTTAATGCCTTGTCAAAACATTACCCCAGTGACTGTTCTCCCTAACTTTGACAGACTACCTTGTCAAGACATGGAGCATTTTATGTCTCCCATCTGCCTCGTCCTCCTGACAGTCGGCTGAGTCAGATGGTCTGGGCTGAGATACATAACACCATACTCAAATACACACACCGACTGACCCATTTATCTTTTATTTCTTAACTTATGTAATGTACCACTAATGTTATAGATCCCTCTTGTGTGCCACCAATCGGGATATTTGGAAAAGCTGTTATCAAGCTGTGCTTTAAGTATCATGAGACATGATAAATGAATCTGGCTTAAAACTTCACGTGATCCATTTGATCATTAGTATTGGTAATCTCAAAACACCTGAGTGGAATAACAATATTTGTGGAGAAATTGTTTTTCAAATCTGTTTCACTATACTTTTTTAGTATGTACAAAAAAAATGGTTGTATATACTTTAAATGTTACCAATACCGTTGTTCACAGCAATAATAAAAGTCCAAATGAATAGTAAAAGTCTGTGGGATGAAGACAATGCACGTTTTGACTTGTGTTGACTCGCTCTGACTGATAGGAATACTCAGATATAATTTACTATTTATAAATTTGTCTTGAAATTGAACAAATACTATTTGAGCTGCGTGACAACACAACAAACAGTGCCCTATTTAATTAAGAAAAAATTTTGACAAAAACAAAGACGCCATGGTGACAAGCTTAAAGAACAGCCTTTTGTTGTAGGTTTGTTTTTGGTTTTCTGATATTTGAAATGGTGCAACAAGGCATTGAAAGAACCACATAATCAGTTTCAGATCTGAAATCCGATTGGACACCCGCAGCACAAAAACCAGAAATCAACTCACGGTGCATTTCCATCCAAACAGCTGCAAAGGAGAATCACTTTATTTAAGGAAAACATTTTAACTTCACTAAAGGAATAAAACCTGACCCATTCATTGAATTCTTTATCAACTTTAATTAAAGAGCACAGATGGAACAGATATTTAGGTTTAAAATGTATTTGGCAAGTGAAGGCACTGAACAAAATTACTTTTCCTATCAAATTTGTTAAATAAAGACATACCGAGCTAGGGATCTGAGGTCAGATTAGGTGCAGGATATATGAAAGTATTGTCCTTCATAATAGGAGGATGAATGTCAAAATCTGCAAATCCAAAGCGATTGCTTCAAAATAAATATTTGACGAGTAAATGATCATCTAAATAAGAAGATATATATAACACATTCACCATATTAGGCTGTCTTTAGTGCAGGAAAACATTACTGTACGTTACTGTTATCATTTGTCTTTCTTTCAGTGCCATTGACAGTGATTTGAAATCCAAAACAGGATACCTGATTTGCTTAGATGGAAGCTTGGCCTTCTATGTTAAGTTGGAGATAATACTGCAGGCACAAAGGAAGACTAAAGGACAGAAGCGCTCATGACTGTCAACCTCGGAGCACAGCCAGGTCCACTGGGATGAAGAGCTGAAGCAATCTCTCTCCTCCCTGTCCTCTGCCTCTGATCCTCTCCTCATCCTACCCCACATTTACTTGCTTCTCTTATTTCCTCCCCTACATCTTCAACGCCTTCTCCTATCTCTTTTTGGTACCTTTATTTTTTTTCATAAGCCTTTCACTGTCACCCCCTTACCCTCGTCTCTTCTGTATCTCCCCTGTCACACCACTGCCAGCTTTGTATTGTAGCTGCCAGGAAATGAGAGAGGCACTCAATTACTGTGCTCATTGAATCATTAATGTCAAGGTTGTGGCATCTTCTGTTACCCAGTGGGCAACAACTAACAGACAGTGTGCCTCGTAGCAAATCTTCTGCTGTATGTCCCAACAAGACAGACACGGTTTGATATGGGTCTCACTGATAACAAAGCCTTGGATGGAAATCATGGCAGACACAACGATAAGAGCAGTATTAATGATGGACCTGGCTGGCCCTGAATACACAATGATAGAATGGTTTGGGCTTCTAACAGAAGCAACAGGAACATATCTGATGAGAGATTGGCCAGGCAAAGAGACTCATTACAGTGTAACCTTGTAATCCCCCCCATCCCCCGATGAACATGACAGACCTTTTGTACAACCCAAACACACATAAAATACTATCTGCTGATCCCATGATGTCGTTAGGGCAACAACAGCTGACGAATGGAGCACCTATTAAAGTTAAAGTTGTTAACTTGGCCCACCTGTAGTTTTTTTTGCATCATATAGGAGGTTGAATGGTAGTCGGCAGAAGTTTTATAAACATTCTGGGACTAAATTCATTAAAAATAAAAGTTACAGAAAATAAAATCTGGGCAAAAAATGTTGAAAAGGTTTACTGAATTTGACACATCCACTTATATTGTGCTGCTAATAACACAGTGAATAAATGGAGTCAACCCTAAAGTATCTTAAATGCATTGGTCCACCAAGTAAGACTATTTGAGAGCGCGTTCTGTGAAGAAGAGGACTATTATTTCATCCAGCTCCATGACTACTGTCACTTCTTCCCCTGTCAGTTTGAGTAAAATTAGAGTCCTTTCCCCTGTTTCGTGTTAATATTTTTAAGAGGTTTTGATCCAGTATTTTGACATATTTTGTCATGTCAAATTGCAGGGTTACATAATGAGAGGGGTTTTATACTTTTAATTGGCCACATGACCATAAAGTGGACTTACTCAGATCTAAAACCACAGCTTGTATTTGCCACACCAAATATAAATCCGCTTTGGATATGTGGTGTTAATGATTAAGTGAAGCCTGTCCAGAATATATAACTTAGCTATCATGGTTCAGGCTTTGATTTAGGTAAAAATCCCTCTATGTCCTATTCTTTATTTCTTTAAAATTTACCAAAAAATCCCCCCCAGAAAAAGTCCCCCCCCCCCCCCAATTTGCCAACTGTTTTAATAATTATCATTATTATCATATATTTTTTATAATTTCCATCATTGTTAATATTATCATTATTATTAATATTATTTTGATTATTATTATTATTATTATTATTATTAGTAGTAGTAGTAGTAGTAGTAGAAGTAGTAGTAGTATGTGCATTGTTATCGTTGCTTTCTAACAACATGTGCTCACATCTTCATTAACATATGCACACTGCTAGTTATTTGGCACTACTCCACCACCTATGGCTGGTGAGAGGTTGACTCGGCATAGGTTCGCCACATTGTCTACAATGAGGCTCTTTTGGCTCTCCATGCCGCTTGACCTGCTGTCATCTCCATGATTTGCCTCTCAGTAAACTGGATGAGCAACATATGGTGAACAGAGGGAAAGGCAATGAAAGTAATGGCAGAATGTTTTCAGTAGCGCAGTTCAGTTTTAGAAAAGTTAATAATCTTAACATTTTCAACCATGAAATCTTGTGTGGTGAGCATTTGCATCAAGTGAAAACATTTCACCCCTTGCTGGCTATTGTTCCACGTTGGGTGTGAAACAAGCGCATCCATGTGTCATATAATCAAAATATATTTATCTTAGTAAGGCTCATGTATCTGTAGCTGCATTCATATTTGTGCAATGCTGATGTCAAACTGTAATCATGGGCTTCGTTCCACAAAAATCCATCTGCAGAAAACACATTTCCGTGAAACAGCACAGAAATTAGATTTTTTTTTTCTCAGAATGTTATCCATACTACTAGGAACACCAAAAGCACCCTTAATAATAAACTTGACAACCCATCCAGATTCACTGCCAAAATCCTGCTTGGAGCTGGGACAGAACACATCATTACACAGTCACTTCCTCATATAACGAATTGCTTTTGACTTGCACTGTCTGTTAGTGCTCTGTTCTCCAGCTGAGCTTGCCCTATTGTATCTAAAAAGTCAACAGATGGTGGGTCTTTCACCTTCATTTCCCTCACCTCATGGAATAGTCTGCTGTCGGTTAATTCATTCCAAGGAATCGTTCGAGGTTTTAATAAGGTTTTTTGTTTAAACTGGACTTTATGACAAGTAATCCCACACTAAATTCGTTTTTTCTTACCCTCTACCTGTGCCAAAAACTTTGTAATCCTTTGGGTAGATATTCATCCATTTGCACAGTTTAACTGAAGCTACACATTTGAAGATGAATGCAGATGCCAGACTGACTCTTTCCCAAACGGGAAAGGATTTAATCTGTTTACTTTTAAAATATAGAGCAACATAAAGCACTTCTAAGCTAATTTCAGTCCTACTCTGGGTTGCACTACACATCGCTGAGTGTGCCTCTACTCTAACCTTGCTCTCACCTTTGACCATCTGCTCTTCTATCATGCCCTTTAAATGCACCACATCCCAAAGCTCAGACTGCAAAGTACAGCAGACTTCACACCATTAAAAAAGAGTTGTTTTTTTCACACAGTGGTTCCTCGAGTTACAGAGTGATAGTGGATTTGTTTTTGTACTTTTAAGTAGATCAATAACGTTTATGACTTTTCAAAAACTACAGCAAATATTTCATCATAAAAAAACAGTTACAAATAATTGGAAAAACAATGTAGGGATTAAATGGATCACAAAAACTGTAATGACATTAATTCCTCCTCAAGGAAATGTTTGCACCAAATACCATGGCAATTAAGGTATTCTACCAAAAACGTTTGTCATCAAAGTGCTATGTGTTTTTTCTTTATCTTTAAACAATGGCAAAGAACTACATTTCCACAATATATATCCCCATTCCCTGTCTGGAATGGCTTTGGTTTCTTCTGCAATGATGGTGCACAATAAACAGTAATTAATGGGGTCTGAATAAGAGCAGGCATGAGAGAGATGTGAGGCAGTGATTCCTGCTTTGAAGGAGAGCTTTTAAGAGCCCTCGGGTCCTTTAATATATAATAGAGTAATAAAACAGGCACTCTCTCAAGCAGGTACTGTATTTCATTACCATTCCCCCTGGCTAATCAGTATTCCTACTGGAATGAATTCCCCATGTTTACCCAAAGAGTGCAAAATAATCCTGACACATCATATGACAAAGAGAGGTAAGACGGATGGAGATGATAATAGATTAGATCATTCATTTCTTCTGTTGTGGATAATACTTCAATCATATCTTTCAAAGCAATTTTTGAAGCAGAATTTGAGCTCCCTTGGTTCTCCATTACAACTATTTTCCTCATTATAAGCTTTTGTACATTCGGTTTATCCAAGTGTGCTAATGATAACAGAACTGCCAACTGAAGACGGCGTATCTTGACAGGGGGGTGGTGCTGCCATTCAAAATGGTATCGACTGACCTGAGAGGTGCTGTGCCATTGATTGACCCATGTTACTTGTAGAAGAGATACACCTCACCAATGTAATTCAATGTCTGTAATAAATGCCTGTCGATACTTCTAAAATACCGTCTTTGGTTCCTGCACGGACAACTGTGTGTTGAGTCATTTCGTTTTCCAACACCTCATTGTCCGCTTCATTCCCCCCCAGGCCTGATCTTGTGACATTTTATTTAATTTAGCATTTTTTAACAATTCTTATGATGCTGCGGACAGTGAGCAGCCCACAAAGAGCCTAAAACAAATGCAATAAGATGATAATATTTTGTATTCAAAAGACCTTGTAAAAACACTAATTAAACAGATACTCACTCTGCTATTAGATAACTGAATATTGGATGATTGAAATTAAAGGGAAAGGACATTCAAAGTCTGAAAAAATCATTAGCATAATATGGTTAGTGAAATGCTTTAAGTGTCAATATTTATGGTTGTCAACTCAATCAAATATCTCCTTTGCATTTAGGAAGTCAACATTTATTTCCATTCAAACATCATTATTAGCAGTCAAGTACCATTATAATGTTGTGAAAGTTTCAGAATATCTCTCCCATTATCCTTTATTCCAGCAGCTTATTATGAGTGTATTTGCAAAGTAAACTGCAATGGAACAAAAAGAAAGACAATTTCATGGAAGTTTTTTGATTGTCAATATTACATCATAAGTCAGTCATTACCTTGTACAGGAATAAACAAACAATACATTCGAAGCAGAGTAAATGAATAATTTAAATTTGTTGGATGATGAGGATTGGTTGAGCACTATCGTTCTTGAGAGAATAATGTCCTTGCTGCGTTTACAAATTATTACAATTTATCTGAGGTCCACATTTCATTGACTGATAGGGGCACAAACTAATCCATTTCAAGTTGCAGAGCACTGTCTTTGGTCTCACTGGCTTTCAACGTGCTTCACGAAATATTATGTTAACCTTAATAATCCATGAAAATTACCTTTCATGTTGCTTTTGGGTCTTTTACACCCTATTATGCATAACTTATACAGCTCACTACTCAAGCTGGCTTGTAATTTATGGATGATGACAGACAGATTTAGTTTAAAGCCAGCCCTGTGACAGAGAGACTGTTCCAATTAGTAAAGACTTTATTAACTGCGGCCATTTGATGTTGTCGTTAACGGTGCATGGGTGATTGAATGTCGCTCTAGTTCAGAAGCCTTTCCTCCCTTTGCTGTCTTACCACTAACATTACTTTCCACATTCATTATAGTTATTTTAACACACAGCATGTTCCTGCGTGTATTTGTGCATGGTGTCATTCCTTGTTTACAGTTTACTGGTGCGTTTCTGTGCCTCCATATAGAAAGGGGACCCTTCGCACTGAGCTCAAGCAGGAAGAGGTGGTTTCCTCCATGATGAACTGCTTCAAAACTGATCCCATTATTTCCAGGCCTGTGGCTGGCAGTGGCTGTAAAAGACATAAAGTCTTGGTGCTTAATCCTGTTAGTACTGCAACCTGACACTGCTTATTGGCTCTGTGGTAGTGCGTAAACATTCAGGAACAATCTGTTTGCCCTCCAAATATACTGTATAGAATCAAATTACTGCAGTTGTAGAAATCATACGGCCTCTTTGATATAAGCAGAATTAAAATGTTTAATGGGTATTCTCTTTTCACTCCTGTGGTTAATTTAATTTGTATAGATTTTTAAACAAATTAAGGGAAATATCTGATTTGCCAAGGATATTGTCATGGTTTCATTGTCACTGAGGATATGATTCTGCATATCTATTTCAGTTCTCCTTGATAGAGGGCAGTTACCGATGACAAACGGAATAAAGTTACTCAGCAGGTGAAGATAGATAGGCATGTCAGCCTGAAGGATCATCTCTGTTTGGACAAGTCTGTCACTGGAGTACAGTTAATTAAATCAGTGAAGTTAATATGATAAACATGCCAAAATGTCACTATGGTTTATAAATATATTCCTTCGTACAATATAATCATAATTTAAACCGAGGATTAAGCAGCCAGGAGGATTTGACCGTATCAGCAATGTCCATTTCATGCAGTTTCTTATTGACTCTGACTATCACGTAAATTGTTGCCAATTCAGTGTAAAAACCATAAATGCAGTTAAACAAAGTATGCAGTATTGTAAATGTGGGAATGTTAAATAATATAAATGAATTTGCCAGGGAATTTAGTCAACATCTATGCGCTTGTGTGTGTTTAAATGTTTAATGAAGCAGATTTCCAACAGGACGGTGGACTACTGGTAGTGATGAAAACAAACATATAAATAATCTTAGCTGCATAGATTTCTGAAATGTGTGAGCATGACTGCGCACCCATGAATAACCTTTTTGCTTGTAAAAATGCCTTGCTGGACATATACATGGCAAATCGTGGCAAATGGAATTGTCATTTGTCATCATCAAGTGAGTGTAACAGCATGATTAATGTGTCACTAGATGTTTGTCTTGTGTCAAGAATTTGACTGGAATCAAATTTGTTGATGATCTTAATGCCCACTTGTCTGTAGGAGATGTCTCACAACAAGACATGCAGCTCCAAACGCACATTCATTCACAATGTGTGTGACATGTATGTTGTCAATCAGCAGCAGCAACATTCAGCGTAATTTTAAGTGCATCTATTAGTGTTTAGCCAGATTCTGTTGGATTGGATTTGACAGAAAAGCAGCTATTCATTAATAATTCAATGTCAGCTGTCTGTGGTTTCCATTAAACACAGATATTCATTCAAAGACAAGGATAAATAAATACACGCTTTAAAAAAAACACTGCTCGATCAACCAGCGGTTGTACAAGTCAGGCTTTCCCATGAACAGCACAGTGGCAGTGACTGAAATTCTATTAGAAACATAACCCGGTGGGCTTTCAACTTGTAAAAACTAAAGCTGCTATGAATTTAACAACCACATAAGTAACCAGATACAAGATACTTGAAGTGCATGAATCCCACCAGAGGGCTCGCTGAGCACACAGCAAAGACATAATTCAGATTATTTTCTCCATGTATACCATCAGCGTTTGTCTGAGTTGCTCAATTGCCACCTTCAAGTCAGTGAAGTCAGTCTCTCGCACATTAGTAACAGCAGACATCACCATGCTCAACACTATAATCACAATCAGTCTTGTACAGTGATGTTAGTGCTCACCCAACTTTTACTGTAATTACTTATCTGTTGGGGGGAATTCCACACAGAGGTAGCAAACAGAAGATTTTTGGAACTGTAGAACCATTCTTCTTACCCTCAGAAATAATTGACACATTCATCCGTAATATTGGTTATTGGTATTGTATTGGTTAAAAAAGCAAGTATTAAGGGAATTTCTCATGTAGTATGTTGGCAGCAGCATAATTAACAGGCTTGTTACATTCAGATTTTCTTTAAAACATGTATTTATCTCAGGTTATTTGTCTCAACTGAATGAATTGGTTACATTTCATTTGCATGACGCATGACATGCTCTCAACAATTTCAAAATAGGCTAATGGATGAAAGGCAGGATATAACATTAATAGACATGCCTTATGAGTTGGAAATGTGCCAACTGTTGTGAATGAATACTATATTGAATACTATATAAATTTTTTCATGGTAAGTAACTGTATGACTTTTTTTAACAAATACTAAACTATGACAGTCCACTTGGCCTTTGTATTAAGCCTAACCTTACCATTTTTAAGATATCAATTAACATGCAGAATGGTTTATTAACTTCTCAAATTACATTTTTTTCACAATTAAATAGCTGTTTTTTTATTTTATTTTTTTCTTTTTAATATTGTTAAATTTGAAGAATGTGAACGAGGACCTTAGTTATATATTGCCAAATAATTTTTCTGTCCTTCATTTCAACTCATAAATAATATGCTGCCCTGATATTTAGTTTTGTAAAGTTAGAGCAATTTGCACTGCAGAGTGGTCACTTTGACAAATAGCCATCTCAGCAGTCACAGCATGTAGTCTCCATAATACAGTGACTATTACTGTGTTACAGTGACTAATACTGCGTTAGGCATAGTCTCCTGAAACCAGTTGTAACAAAGACCTGCCAAAGTGGAGATACTTCTGATCCCTCAGGCTGACAACCCAATCCATCTTCACCTGCAGAGTCACTTTACTCCATTTATCATATGTAACCGCCCTCTATCAAGGAGAACTGAAACAGATATGCAGAGACAGTCAACTCATCCTCAGTGATAATGACACCACAACGATACCACTCCTTACCAAGTCACTTTAATGTTCCGGTTTATTTGTTTTGTTTCACTAATATGGATGGAACTGCATTGCAAAGTATATATTCCGTTGGCTTAACTTAGTATGTCCTTGACAGATAAAATTAACTTTAAAATTAGCTACTGAAGTTCTTATTACCTTTTGCCGACAATGAAACAACTACGCAAAACCTAGAAGGTAAAGTGAAACAATGAAGCGATAACTGGCACACAAACATTTACTACATATTCTCTGAAACTTCAAAAGCATAAAAATAGACCTGGTGGAGGGGTGCTTTATGCACGGTGCCTGGGTAACTGTTCAATTAATAAATCCGATTCAGAAAACCAAGTAATTTTGTCTTATAAACTGTTGTGGCTGCACATGAAGCATCTTCATAGGACATCCTGCAATAGAATGTAAAATGGTAAAGATATGTAAGTAATGCAGTCAGGTTAAATTATTCTGTTGATCTGAGGATGTTCTTGGCAACTAATATATTTTTAGTGTGAGCGGCTAGATGCATTGTTTCATCTCCCTTTACCGCCTAATCAATGTAACAAACAGAGCCTCATAAATAGCTATTCCTCTTAATAACTGTGGCTCTGGTACTCCTCAGTACACTAACAGAGGGCAAGCATAGCAATTACAGGATAATCAATGCACTTAATTGTTGTGGAGGGTATTCATAAGAGATTACAGACAGAACACGGCTGTGACTCATAATACAAAATACAGCAAAACAAGATTGTTACCCTGTTATTAAGGAGTCTTCTGGTACAATCATATTAGCCCTCTGTAGAGACTGGTGACAGTAAATATGGCTTGCTCATATTGTTTATACATTTATTTAATGTTTTAGAAAATATACATTTCTTACCAAAAGGTTTGAAAGAGATAAAATGGCAGAGGAAAGGAGGTTCACCAAATGTTTAGAGCAAATGTTCGAAATTAAAAATATTTAATTGTTTAAAAAAATGAGTATCTGACCAAAGCAATACATGTAACTGAAAATGCCTTTGGGAGCATTTCAGAAACAATTTGAGCTAAACAAGCTATACAGGCAGATATGTAATTCCTCTAAAAAGAGATTTGAATCCTGGATCCATACTAACCTAGCTAACAAGCCCTAGCTAACATTTGGTTATGGGACTCACCAGGTCTACTTAACATCCTCTACTCTAGAGTTCGTTTCATTACCTCCCCAAATGTATGACAGGCTTCTTTCATTTTTTTTTAACAAAATGATCTGTTCTAAAAATCTATGGAAGAATATGTCATTTTTTGTCCTACATCTTTTAAGCTTTCAATTTTAAAGCCAAAACGCAATTAAGTGTTGAAGAAGTTAAATGACCTTTTTATTCTGACAATGCTAATGAGAAGTGTAACAAGGATCTTTTTTGGTGTCTTTTAAAATTACCCTATCATTGTTTAGCTCAGCCAACTCTGAACTGAAGTGTGCCAGGTGAAAGACCTACGGCTGGACTAGGGGCTTACACACTGTCATGCTTCACTGTGCTGTTTTCAAGCCTGATGAGCAGTGGGGAGGCCTATTGGTGACATGAAGATCAAGTGGCACAAGGGACACACTGGGGACCTGTGACCGAAGCTACACCAACATTTTTGCAAAGTTAATGAGCTGAGAGATTGAATCACGAAGCATAAAAGGACATACAGAATATTGGCAGGAAGATTTGCTCTAGCAGTCATGATTGATTTTAATAATGGGTACCATTTTGTCACTTAGGTAATTAAGATGGATATTATGAGGCCAGATGCTTTTTTGCCACATCATCCCTTGAATTATACCCTTCTACAACTATGTACTGGAGAAGACATTTTTCATTCAGACCCTACAGTTAAATAGATAAAGTAATTGGTTTAAATGGAGCACAGACGTACTTTGCATTGTAAATTGTTAATGTGTTGCAAATATAGCACGTTACCAGTGTACCAGCTCTTACATGCCACATTCACTCATAAGTGCAACACATCCTGGTGTTTATTGTTGAACTGAGTAAACATGGGTTTCCATAGGTTAGCAAAACCTTGGCTTCCTCACCTCTAAATGTTAACGCATAATGTTAAGGACATTTGCTTATATGGATTTTTTCCCCACTGAAGTTAACACGTTTTTCATGTAGTTCTTCTCTTTCAGTACCAAATCATTCATTTATTTCCCATAGTATTGAATAAATTTGAACAATCTAAACATACTTTACCAAAGTATAGGGGTCAGCGCCACCCCAAAATTCCATTAAGCTGCTATTCTTTATTTCCATGATAGGAAAAAAGTCAGTAAATATGAGGATGAAAGATTAAGCTTAAATCTAATGTGATATGATCATGTTAATTTATTTCCACTTTTGCGGTTCCCCTCCACATTTTCTATAACTTTAAATGATCCACCTCATCGATTGAGAAACATAATACTAGGTTGTGTCCATTAAAAAAAAAACAAAAAACATGATGGATCTCAAGTGCCTCTTTCCTAGCTGTCCGTGACCGGTGTTGAGCTCAGTGGCCACAGGAGGAAACAGTCAGAAATAGAGGCAGTCAATAATAAATACAATCAATGGTTCTTGATAGTTGAATCCCAGAGACGTGGCTTTTACCAGGTTAAAAAGGTGTTCTTGAACCAAATTTCCCTGCAGAGAGAAATGCTTAATATTACCCACAAGCCAAACATCAAACACATTTTTAAAAATTACAAGGATGAAACGATCACAGTGAATCAATGTATGTCTACGTTTGTGGTGTGTATTCCAAGCCTAACAAATTCAGAGCCGAAAGTAGGACAAATCAATCTATCTGTTTTTTCTATACCTGCTTGATCGACAACAGGATTGTTGGGGTTAGTGCGTCAGTGTGGGTCAAACCAGTCTGCAGCAGATACATATGAGGCAAACAAAAATACGTAAGAGAAAATGAAAGTGAACACGCAACTGCACTTTGGAAAATAATAAAACTAAAGAGTGTCTGACATCCGGCATTGATGTGATTTATTTTGCATCTTTTTAAAAAAAGGAAATCCTTGTAAAATTATTGTGTTACATTATTAAAAGTAGTAGTCTCATTTCCACTGGTGTGTCGCTTTTCATTCTGATAAACATTTGCAGTCGAGTGTAAATGTCACATGCGTTTAAAGAAAGAATAAATAGCAGTGGCCCAAGAAATCTCAACTATCTGTATTTATGAAAAGGTATGACAGTTTATCTATTATACAGACTCTCTGCTTTGTGCATTGTCTGTGTTTCAAAGTTGACAAAAGCCTGTTGTCAAACGTGTATATGCTTCATATTTTATAACTGTACAATGCATAAATCATTTGCTTAAGTTGTTCCATTTACATAATGAAAGTTGTGTTTCCATTGAAAACAGTTTCATGCGGAAGCATGACAACTGAACTTGATTTTGCCTCACTCCCACTTCGTTTCTTGAATTAAACTTACAATACTTACTATATGAATCCATTCCTTTCACTTATGTGCTAATGGAGAGGATGAGTAAATCAATATTGTAAGTATTTAAGATAATCCTATTCTTGGCGCTCCTTGGAGCCAGTATTTTCTTTGAGAGGCAGAAAAGCCTGCGACAAAAGAAGATAATATTTTCTTTTTATATTCCCACTTGGCAAAGTCTATGTGAATGAACAGCCAGGGATTTTAAAATGGGTTGAAAACCAAAGCCATCAAACCTTTTGGGGCTGGAAATGTTAACTTTCTATTAAATGAACTTTTCCATGTCTCACAAAGGTTTTGTGGCATATATAGATGGTGATGTGCATTTTACTTCAAACCTTTATGTGTGGACTCTGCATGTTCTCCCTGGGTGCTCTCTGGGTAATCCTCCCACCGTCCAAAAATCCCATTACCGCATTGGGAATAAGCGGTATAGAAAAAAGAGTTTCCATAAAAATACAAAATATGGTCATTCGATATGATGTATTTTCAAGTTTACTCATCCCTCTGAAATGACATTTTATGTAGTGGGACCATTTTTGCTAACTCATAAGACAACCTTCGGGTGCATTTATAATTCAGGTATTTATTAACGCACGCATGTATTTATTAGGGAAAAACGGGAAGTAAAAATCACATTGTAATCAACCCCTCTAAAACAGCCATAATGATGGGGTCATTGGATGGCGCAGTCTGTGGTTTTTTAGGCACTGTAGATTGTAAAAAAGAGATGGAACAAAGTCGCGATGAAATGTCACAATTGCCTGTGGGTGGTGTTTACACAGCTCCACATCCCATAGCAGTTGGTCAGATGCAAGCCTGTTGGACAGATCCTCAGACAGAAAGCAATTGTTTTCCCAATTTTTCATTTAACTTGAAATCATTCCTTGTTTACTGTGCAACAGTTATCCTCAGGAATAGCAATACCATTTTTTTAATGCACCTCAATCAAAATTTCTGTATTGTGGGAAAAAAAAGGTTTGAAAAAGACGTTTGGATCTGACTGTCCACATGTTTACTGAGCTGTTCTGTGACACAATTTTTTTTTCCAATTCATATGGAAACTTACCATGAATAGCATATAATGAATCAGTTAATAAAAAACAATGTTTTTAGTGATGGGGGTGGGTGTTTACTGTGCTATGAGTATACAAAAAACAAACAAATAAACAAACATAAGAAACATTTTAATGTTATTCGTTGTACGGAATTATATATTTTTTTAGTCAGATTTGTACATATATTTAGTGAAATTTACAATGTATATTTGTATTCCAAATTGTAGAAATGGTTTGTTAAATATCCATAAAAAATAAATCCATTTGGATTTGTTTATTGTCAAAATAAAAAAGTAAACAACTTTTGTTGAGATTTATTTATATAAGACTTAGATTTACCCCTTTTTTCCTCTCTTTGTTTGAAATATTTTCAAATAATTTACATCCTTTATCCTTTTTAAAAGGGTCATTTTAACCTGCTCTAATAGACTTGTACAGGACTATGAACAGTAGTTGTAACTGTAGCTGAGGGTGTTGAGTCGAATACCTGGGACTGCTAGCTAAGGGTTGATCTAAGGTGTGGAGCCGAACGTCTAAATCCCTGAGCCTCGCCTCCATGTCTACAAATAAACTACATTTGTTACACATAGCATCACCACTAAAGGAGGCAGAGGAGTAACTTTTGCGTGTTTTTTCACAGGTGTCTGTGCTATAAAGAACTGAAGGTGAATCTGTTTCAGGAACTAGTCAGGTATGATAAGATGATGTGAGGCCTGGGTCAAGGATAATGCTTTCGATCAGACATGGGCTAAATTGCTGTAATCCTCCCTCCCCACAAATCTCAACTTGAAACCGACTGTGAGCTCCCCTACAAACATAACCTTGGTTTCATCCATTTTTCATGGGACAGAATACCAAAGACAGTAAGGCATGCCATTTTTACAATAATTAGTCAGCAAAGCCCAGGCCCTTTTCACCCTCATCCACACAATATTTACTGGACTTCCCTGAGCCAAGTTATGTGGTATCTATGCAATATCATAAAACGGTCTTTCAAAGTTAATTGAAAGTAATAAAGTAAATTTTCAATTCACAGTTTATTTATGGAGGGGTAATATAGTTTATCAAGCCTTTACACTATTTTTTTTTGCATTTATAATTTGTGTTCTGTGCCATGCATGCAAATTAGCCTTGATTTGTGAACTAAATGCATTCACTGATTTTTTTTTGCACATAAGAGACAGCAAAAGATAGAATGAGGGAGAGACCTAGGTCCTTGCAAAGGGGAAGCTGTCAACTTGGAATTAGCAGAATGAGTATAAAACCGACAAAAGGCAGCATTTTCTATAATTTAGAAGACAGGATTTAAAATTTTATCCACTATAAATGAGGGGAAAAAGTCTCACAATACAATTGTCACTAGTAGGCCTCAGTATTAGCATTCCTCTAGCTCGAGTCAAAAACAGAAGAACAACAGAAGAAAAGAACAATCACAGGACTGAAGAAAGTTTTGATAAATAAAATATGTTAGTACCTGGATTAGAGACCGTCATTTTCTCCACTACCTGGAGGCAAAATGAAAGCTAAGCTAAATTAAAAGCCCAAATCTGTTCAGAATTTCACATGACATATCATATTTTCATTTGATTCACAAAATCAAAGAAAGAAGCTTTTTCTATGTACAATATATATTCCTAATGCCTTAGGCCAAATCTCCCAATTATTTTATTATGACTACGCTATTGTTGTTGTGGATATTATGGACATTGTTGGTGGATGTGTGTATACATACATAAATCAATAATAGTACATATATATTTAGATTATTCCGCGACTTTCACAGGTAGTCACAGGTAGTATTTCTTATTGTATTAAAACCCTTCTAATCAAACAAAGCAAACCATTCTCCTGATTGAAGCAGCTTCTGACTGGAAGAAATAACTTAAGAAGCCCAGACTAGAGTCAGCGCTGGTCGTACATGGAGAGCAGGTGTGGTTTGTTACCAGCTGATGTGAACCACCTGCGATTCATTAGAGGAGCAAGCGCAGCAAGTGGGGCTTCAGCACGCAGACACAATACAAAAGGATGGATGGCTTGATTTGTTGTTTTGGACAAGAGTTTGGAAACATTTTCATTTCGCACACCTATTTGAATAAAACATGAACAGTCTGTGTATAGATAAAAGCAGGCATGCCGAAGCCAGGTAAAACCAAGCCGCTACATATCTGGTTATCCGTCTAAATCCATCAGGGTTCACATATACCTGCAAATTGATGTACAACATTGTCAGCATTTCCATCCAGTGTAAAAACTGCAGAACACATAAATTAATACCAGTCAAACCAAAAATAAATGAAAATAAAGATTGACAAATAATACAATAAATTGCAATGTACTAGATTTTAACAACTACATTTAAGACAACAACTGTAGTCTTCAATGGTTTTTAGAAACAAGCCTATATTGACATGTACATTTATTCAACTTGGTTGAACCAGTGCTTTAATCTAGTTTTATTTATTTTGACTATAATGCTTTTTTCTGCCCACAAAAAAAGGGTTCACAGGTCTAGCGTGTTCTGATGTCTGAGAAGCTTAGTGGAATTGGCAGCATTTGTCATCAGAGTTGGATACAAGGTTGACAGAGTTGAAGTAAAGAGATGTTTTTTTGCTGGCCACATCCAAATAGCTTAAATGACACTTTGAGGTTCTTCTATGGGAAGGAGAGGCAATAATTAAAATTCACTCAGGAAATGTAAACTGTGGTACCAATCATCTTTTTTTTTGTTTGATTTAGTTTGATTTGATTAGCTTCTCTTCTGAAAGACTTTGGTGTTGACAAGGAAACGCTCTGCTTTTTACTAAAAACTATTTTGAAGCTTGAGAGTGTGGTGTGCAGGTTTTCACAGCAGAGTCACCAGTATCAGCTTCCATTAGTGTCACTGTGATTCCTGAACCACTCACTCCTTCCCTTTCTATTTAATCTGGAGTTGTGTTAAAATCCCCTGCCTCACTTTTCGAATATTTTGAAGGGATGTCTGTCCGTATGGATGTACCAGGTTTGAATGTGACTTTTTAAGTACACATATTTTATTTTCATTTTTTGAATGAGTAAAAATTGAAATATGAATGATTAATAATAAAATATACTTTTTTTATTTAATTTATTTTTAAGAATAATGGACCATTCAATTCTCACTTAGCCTAGAGATTCTGGAATATAAACTTTTTTGTATACTACATGCTTTACTTTTCTCAGATACTGCTCATTAGGATCATTACAAATTCAAAACTAGATGCCTATTAACACACAAAGCTCATGTAGGCTGCAGTGTAGACTAAATTCTGTCCTTAGTTTGCCAACTCTCCCCCACTGTAAAAGGTTACAAGCACCCATTGCTTATAAGAGCATCTCTTGGTACCACAAGCACAAAATATGTATACTGAGGGGCTTTGGTGGATGTGAAATCAAGGGGTTGGCATATTTTGGTTGCTCTTTGTTTCCTGCAAAAAGCATGGTTGTTACCATTTGGCAATTGTCAGCTTCTCTGTGTAGTGACAAAGAAAAAAAACAGCCAATGCGTAGAAATCCCTCCCCATTCAAGAAAATTGTGAAAACTGTATTTCAGTCTTTGTGCATCAGACTTAGGAACTGTAAGGTTAATTTCTGTTCAACCAACCCTGAAGAGAGCACATGTTACCATTTCAATTTTGAGGACAATAACTGGAATCAAGCTCCCATTTGACTGTGGACTTAGCTCTTTATCTGCCTAACAACTAGCTAGAAAAACTCAGTAGATACTCCAAGCTCAAACACTTCTCGAGAACACACTTTGTGAAGTGTGAGTAAGTCTGATAAGGTTTTACAGTGCAGTGTGTCAAGAATCAAAAGGACATATTTCACCTTGTCAGCCACTTATTCATATGAGGTTTGATGTGAGTGTTTTTTTCTATGCTCCATAAGATACTTTATTATCAGTTTTCTGTTTCCTATTTCCCAGATTTGTCCATGCAATTTGCCTGTTTGCCATGGCAGATTAGAGTAAGAAACACAATGAAAATAGTTTATAGACGCTAATCAAATATATTCCTTTCATTGTCCATCTTAATATTTCTAAACTGGTTTTGGACTCAACGTCCCATTTTGAATCCACTTACGTACTGCATTTGGCATATTGATGCAAACAGTTATTTTCCTTATCATACTTTGAGTAAAAAAAAACATATTAAAAGTGCGTATTTTAGCAGCAACTAGAAAGATGCATTAATGTCACAATGCCTAGACTGTTTGTGTAAAGCACATAACCCTTCAATGAGACCATTACTCATTGACAGCGTAAGAACATTTGCTTTCTCAGTAGTGTACAATATGTCGATATGCCCCATTTTCTTTAGCTGAGATGTGATTCAGCTGGGCTCGTTCTCTATAACCTGCAGCTACTGCTGATGGACCATTACAAAGACACAAGCTCCCTGAGGAATTGACAGAAAAGAACCTCATGTTTACTTAAGGTTAACCTTAAGTCATCATAGGAAAGGACAAATGATTGCAACCGTAAGTGTAAACAGCAGAGTTTCTGTTTCTCCCTGTCTACAAAAAGTCTATTTTCTGCTCCATCATGTGTCAACATAGAAACATATTTCAATGTGATTCTCTGCTAGGGGCATTTTCCCTTCATTTCAGGTATTGACTTTTTTAAGAAGATGAATAGGCTGGTGTTAGTATGGCTTTTAGAAGTGAACCCTCTAAATGCTTTTTACACTTTCCAAGAGGGTTCAAAACACATTTTGGCATTTAAAAAAAAATGGCATAAAACATTTACGAACTGTTACAGAATGTATTTAAATAATAAGCTAAGCTACTTATGGTACAATCTTACAGAAAATATCTTCCAACCAATTTTTATCAAAACATTTTTTTTTACCAATGTTGACACATATAGGCAAAGAACATTAATTATAGTGTGTCTCTCTCATTATTGTGTGTGCACTTTGGAAATAAAGACTGATTATGTAAGATGCTGTCAAGAGGGAGACAAAAACAAGAAGAAAACGACAGTGTATTATTATGTGGCCACGTAAGTGGATATGCATCAGGTATACTAATCTGTAACGATCTCCAAAAAGTTTCAATATGTGTTTCATATAAATAATATTTAATATTATATAGTTACACTATATGCACAGCAGGTGATGCTCATTCTTGGTTGAATCTTTTTCCAGTTTCTGAAAAAATCTCAAGCTGTCCTCGAGTGGATTCTGATCTCCTCACATGAGAACTGTGAGGCTATCGACAGACCACCCACTTGTGCCTCGCTGAGCTAAAAACAAACACACCCTCCTCTACACTAAGGCTGGCAAACACATTCTAATATATTCTATGGTGGTGACGGATGAAACAAAGACAGATATAAGAACAACATGTTAAACATACATGTTTTAAACACATTGTGAAATAAAGATATTAAAATATACGTTCTATGTTTTCTTTATTTTAAAGAAAACCCTGTAAGTTCTCCACAGCTACAAAGAGCACAGTTATGTGAAGGGCATGTAGAAATGCACTTTTTGAAATGCAGTTTTGTCATAATTCAGTGAAATCATGGCAGCTATTGAAGAACTAAAAAATGTACTGCTTTTGGATTAAAGACCATAAATATATAAGAATGAGTTGGTCCATCAACCAGTTAGAAAACTGCTCCTGTTTACCCGAGGAAAAAGTATAGAGAAAACTCGGCAAGTTCATGAAATTTCTCTTCTGCAGATACTGTACTGCTGCCTCATTACAGACAGTGCTCCAGCTAGTGTGAATGTCCCCCGGGGAGGGTGTAAGTGAAGCAGAAGCTAGACAAGCCCAATAATTTATTGGGTGAATAAAGACCTTGTGGCTTGAGGATCATCATGAAACGAGATATCCTTTGCTCTTGTTAGGAAGAAGACGTAAAAGAACAGAAAAAACAGCATTTTACATCAATCATTACATTGTTGATTTATACTTTTCCTCAGTGTTTTTGAATTGCTGGCACTGAAGTTGTCACCCTATGGCCTCATAGAAAGATGCATTTTCCACTACATACTGAAGAAGATATGAAAAGATTGGTGCAAACATAATTGCTCCATATCTATTCAAGATCAGAATGCTGTGTTCTTTCCTCAGTGTTCCGTTCCCAGTCCAATGTCTTGTCCAGGCTTTGTCAACACATGACACTGTCTTTGTTATTCGAGGATTCGTAAAAGCCAGCTCAGGGTATATCATCCTCGCACATTAATGAATGACAGGACTCGTAGTTATACTCGAAGTCCAAGGTTTAAAGAGAAAAGGAGAGCGCGGTTCCCTGTCAAGCACCTTCTAAGAAGCACCCCCTTCAGTCAGATGACAGCACAGGTTTCAGGTCTGAAGACATTGGTGAAAGGAAAGCAAGTAGGTAATGGTATCTTAAAAACGATAAGTAATCTGTCCATCTTGAAATCTATTAATTTGCTTAGTTAGTTTAGGCAATAACAGGCTCTCCATAACTTCCATGATTCAAATATTTGATACTGCTGTGTGGTAACTGAGGGCAGATAAAAGAGGTTTCACAGGAACAAAGCAGAACCTCCTCCACAGCATTGAAACTTTGTTTGCTGTAGGTCCTATTGTAGCTGTTTTCCACAGACCTGGTTCCATGACCATCTAGAACTGTAGCTTTGTTCCAGTGCAGTCTTTCAAGCTGCATCTCCACTTAATGCTAAAGTTAGACCAACTGGATGGAGTTGGAGAGTCAGGATATGTCAGCGTGTCTTGACATTGTAGAGGTGTGACACAGCAGCTGTGTGTCCATGGAGAGCTCCAGGTCCGTGTAGTTGCAGGCAAAGGAAGATAATGCTA
Source organism: Menidia menidia (assembly GCA_907169785.1). NCBI lineage: Eukaryota > Metazoa > Chordata > Actinopteri > Atheriniformes > Atherinopsidae > Menidia > Menidia menidia. The sequence continues at coordinate 12,949,093 of CAJRST010022223.1, forward strand.
AGTCGTGCTGAAATGAACCTGCTGAAAAAATACTTTCAACTCACCAGCTCTGTCCATTCTCACAACGATCTGACCTCTTTCTTCTTCAACCCTGAAACCTTTTTTATTGTGTATGATACATCTGAAATGTTTCAAGCTAAGAGCATTTTTTTATACTCAACAAAACCAGTCGACTCTGTCTTAACTCATCTCTTTCTTCAAATGCTCACAGCCTGTAGAAGTGACTTGCTGGTGGAGCTAGACTGAGGTGCCCTGGGGCTGACCTAAGGCAGGCTTGAAATTATATACTGAAGGGAACTAGAGACCCAAATGTCACACACAGTCAAGGGGCATTGCTGTTGTCACTAGAAGACACAAGGGGGTGCCTCCTCATGGTTTCAGTAAGATATTACAAACATGGTGAAGAGTGAACTTTTTTTTTAAATAAACAAACAAAATCGTGATTAACTTCACCAATGTCAATTGGTTTCTAATAAATTGTAACAAATGTTTTATTACAAATTACACAAACCAATCAACAGTAACTGTTACTACATGGCTATAAATGGGTAACCACCATCTTACGAGTAACTTCTTTACTCTGTGTATTTATTTCCACATATGCTGTACATTGCCTTCAAAGTCTTCAGTGCTGTTGCTGTAGGATATTTAATATTGTGCAATACAGATGGTTATTTTACCACCACGTAGATTTATTTGCAGAGAGAGGTTAATATATTTCTTTACACTTAAGGCTACCAAGTATCATTCTAATGGACCTATGGAAACGTACACAAACATCCGTTCCACCTAATGTACAGATTTTCTTGACAGGAAAGAAGAGAGAGAGGGTGTGAGATATGCAGGGACTGTGCCATGAGCTGGAGTCAAACCCAGGCATAAACACTGTGATACATGTCGCTTTATGTAAGCCACTCGCTCTACCCATTGGACTGAAAGGCAGCCTGAGTATTGGCTTTTTTCCAACTAAAACATTTTCCGAGGACCGAAGACGCAAGTTGTGCATATCACAGCCATTTTTTTTCCAAGTGGTGGGTACAGTACATAAAGTTTCCATATATAGCTGTAGAACAAGTTGTAATCAGGAGGGGATTTATCAGAGCAATAGACTGTGCACACATGCACAAGAAAGGACTCTCGTGAGATGGATCCCCTGTACCTTACTCAGTATCATTCATTTGCAACTTTCAGAATCAACTAATGAATGTGGTCTCCCATTTCCCATGTGGAGCACACACTCCCTCAGCTCAGAGAATAGCTCTGTGAGCACACACCTTGAACAAGGCGCAGCTGGTGATGCATGGCCTATTGATATGCATCTTTTAATAATTAAAACTTTCTACAACAGTAGCTTTTTATAATGATTTGTTTTATTAGAAGATCAAGGATATGCCCAGGCTGTTTGATTAATAACACTACTCACAAACTATCAGACATACCAGGAGGTTTTATTTAGAGTTTTAATTAGGGAGAGTTGGCACATCGTTTCAGTTTGAAAAGAGATTGACATTTAACAATCTAAGAACCAAGTTACAAACAATTTGAGTGCATGCCCATCAATCTGGCATAGATTTTCCTTTAAAAACCTGAAGAACAACTTAAAAAAGAGAGAGAAAAATTGAATCAGATATTTAGTTATTTTCTTTGTATCGTTTTTGGTCCTTGTCATTCTCACATATGGTTCCACAGCATGTCCTGTTCATTAGCACCACTCCCTCCTCCTGTGCTTATTGTTCTCAGCTGCCACCTCTCAGTAATCACCCTCTTCTGTACTTAAGCTCAATGGTTTCTTTCAGGCCTTGTCAGATTCTTGCCACTGTCACCTCCATTTCATTTCTCTCTTTTTGCTCCCTGTTATTCATGTCCTCGTTTAAATTTTTCTGGTCTAGTTTTTGGTACGCCTCAGTATTTGGTATTTCTTGTTTAGTCTTTTGGATTTCTGGCTTGGCTGTGCCTTTTGTTTCAATTACGTAAACATCAAATATTTTAGTTTTCCTGCTTCCATTTTCAGGGCTCTCCTATATTCACCACATGCTGTGACCCCCATTATCTATCAGGTCATTTAAATTAAGTCAATTATTTGTCATGAAACCTTGTGGAAACCCATTTATGGAGTAAAAACTTGGAGTCACACACTTAACTAAAATCCTTACATCATTAGCAGACTTGAGCTATATGTATGTAGCATGCAATTATTTTGAAGTAATCCACGTTATCAAACTAAAGTGTTTTGAAGCAGGGACACATCTAAAACCTATGGGAAAGTGATCCTTCAAGTGGTCTTCAATGACCACTTTGCCTGGGTTCACACTGAGTCCGATGTGACCCAAATCCGATGTTTTTTTAAATCCTTTTTTTTTTTTGCAACGTTTAAGTGATATCCAGCGTGAACTGCAGCAAACTTTAACGTGTCCCACATCTTTGTTGTTCGTACTGTCATGACAAGATGGTATACAATTCGCATCACGACAAAAACTTTGTTTTTTTGTCACTTTAAGCTGCATCCTTGGATTCGATGGAACATGCAAAGATTTCATCAGTTTGCAACTAACGGTTCTCCCCCTTTGGCTTGGCTGGTTTACATAGAATGTGGTGGTGTTCATATGTTTTTTTTATTCCTTGAATGGAGTTTGATTCATCAAACTGGTGAAGATGAGTTGCACCACAATCACCTTTAAAAAGTCCACAGTCCTCACACTATATATTTTTTGTCTTAATCCTTAAGGCTATTTGGAGAGCATATCTCTTCCATCATGCAGATCTGCAAAGCTCCATGGCTTAATGTAGCAGAGTTATCACAGCAGTGACACTAATGTGCCTGTTAGATTGTTGGCTTGGTTTCCTCTCATCTCTGACACTTGTTTAAATTTAGAGTGAAAGAGCAGAGATGTTGCAGATGACAAAGTGGTGCTTTTCTTACACAAAGCCGCAGATCTTCATCGTGTTGGCAACCAAGGCATTCTGGTCAAATTAGTCACGAATGATTAACCAAGAATTTTGAAAAAAACTTTCAATCTAAAACTTTGCTTTAATTTTGGGACAATGCAGTTGCGATGTTCATAATTTAGCGTAATCTTTGGAATAATACACTGTGTTCGAAAATTTGGATACAAAAGCAAAAATATGGCACATGATTCTGAGATTTCTGTGGAAGTATTATCAAGGTAATCTGTATTCAGTTGAAGACTAATTTCTAGGGAAAAAACAGTCAATTAGTCCATTGATTACACAATGTTAATAATTTATTCACACCTTAATATAACTGTTTTATGTATGTAAATAAATACACATACTATAACAATATTTCTACAGAGTCTTATTACACGGGCAGTACACAATTGAAACACCTTTCAATCAGAAACAGATAAACTGTACTATAGTTTGAAAGAGGTTTTTACCCTTTTGGATCTCAGTCATTTTAAATGTGACCTGGAGAACACTATTAGATATATTTTTTTTCAAAGCATGGCTACAAGATGAGAGGTTTAATTTATGTCAGAAAAAAATCAATGAACATTGACAGAATGAATAGGTTAATCAGTCAAAAAGTCAGGCATACTGAGCACAATTGGCCCACAGGCTACAGGCTCGTGACAACAAGGAGATAGATGAAAGACCGTCAATAACATGAAATGTGATATCATGCTTCCCTTAACTGTATAGATCATGTGTTACTTGTTGTAAGTGAGCCGGGCAATAGGTTGGGAAGTTGCCTTGTCCTGTGATAAAAAACACAAAAAACAGATATGAGCTATTATTCTAACAGGGCATTTCCTTTCCTCTATGTATATCATTTGAAATTGCACACTTACCTTTGTCCTAATGATAGAGTCAAGTTCTATAATCACTTCTAGTTCCCTTTGTGCCTATTCATCAAACAATATGCCCATTTAAAAATAAAAAAAATACAATTACATGTTCCGTATTCAACATTCAACATTCTACGGACTGGAGATCTCTTCTCTTTGCCTCACAAGCCCACATCCAACTTCAGAAAGAAAAGATAGAACAGCAGATGCTCTAATTTGAGGTATTCTGTGTAGATCAGGAAGCTTGACACTTTCGAAATGACAGTACAGGAGAACAGCTATTGCAGCTTATGAGCATGGAACCATCTGCACCATGATCCAACAAACAGAAATGCATGGAATCACCTTTCCCTGTGGGAATGGCATTGATAGCCTTGAGATGGAATCCTCATAAGTCCACCTTTTTTACTCTGCGTATGTCAAGTTGTCATATATCAGACTCCTCGAAAGGCTGCGGGACATATAACCTTCATCTGCCAGAATATACCCATTTTCCAGACAGCCAATTTATTTTAGCTATCCCCTCCACCCCTACTACTATTGGTCCTCTTTATAGCTCTGTAATACTACTACTGCTACTACTAATACTAATAATAATAATAATGATAATGATATTTCAAGTTAAAGAATATTACAGCTATGTAAAAAGCATTTTACCAGATTGAATACCAGTCTTTCTGTGGGTAGTTTGCATGTTCACCCACTGCAATCATGCGTTCTCTGGGGGTACTCCATTCTTCTTCCCAATCCATCCAAAAACATGCATGTGAGGTTAATGGGTTATTCTAAATTGATTGACTCCAAGAGGGAGTGTGTGCGTTAAGGGTCATCTGTTTCGTCTTTGTGTGAACCTGTTATGAACCACCTATCCAGACTGCAAAATAATGTGTTGATAATGAAATGAATGGCAAGAAAAGCTCACACTTGCATTGATTGAACAATTCCAGAGAAAAAAACCTTTGGTTGTGGGCATCGGGGATAGTTTGGTGGAGTTTAGATGATCTGAGTGAAGACTTTTTCCAATTGCTCCCTCACACAGCCCAAGTAAGGCAGGGACTGGGTCTATTCTCAAGACCTGACAAAGTTGTCTGTTTAACATCACCTCTTCCATTAAAGCCGTACTGGAGAATTCTTTTTTGCTCTTTGCACATTTTGTTGGAAGTAAAGCCGCTGTCACGAAAACAAACCTCCACTTGAACCCTGTACATGCTGAGCTGGGACTTTGATGCCGTGTTTTTCACTGAAGATGTCAGAAAGCAAGTTAGTGAAATGTTACAGGACCTAACCAGAACACAATGGCACATTTTTATACACTTTGTTGCTCACAAAAACATGAAATGTTTTAGTTTGTTCTAGGAAGTGTTCCAGGTGATTTTCTACATATATCCCTACTCCTGCTGAACGTGAGGGTGGTGTTGACAGCGCTACTTCAATAGGTACAAAAACAAATAATTTTGTCCCTCTGAAAATGAATGTAATCGGTCAGAAGAGAATGGCTCCTTCATTTCAGTCACAGCTGCTTACAACACACGAAAGCTGGAAACAATATGGTGTTCCTCTAATTAACAGTCTAAATTAATCTGTGAAGTTAACATGTAAGAAATCACTCCATAAGGCTAGAACTGCTTATTTTTTTATCATTGACAGCCACCGCAGGGCCACACAGAGACAAGCAACCACACACACTCACATTCACTCCTATGGGACAATTTATAGTATCCAATTAACTTGACATGCATGTTTTTTGGATGGAGGGTGGAAGCCGGCGTAAATGGAGAGAATCCACGCAGACACGGGGAGAACATGAAAAATCCACATAGTTTCATCATCGACTCGAACCGGGAACCCTCCAGCTGTGATGAGACGGTGCCTGGTTCAGAGTCTAGAAAGATTGGGGGCAGAGCCTTCAATTATGAGACCTCTCTCCCATGGAACTAGCTTCCAATGTATATCTGGGAAGCAGATTCTCTCTGCCTTTAAGATTAGGTTTAAACGTTTAATTTTGATGGATCTTATCATTAAGGACGGCTCAGGTGACCATGAAACATCTGATAGTTATGCTGCTATCTACCTTTCCTCACTCTGTTAATACAGATGAATCTGCTGCCATTATCATGTTGTATTTCCAGTTGGTTATGACACTGGGGTATCATGTTTGATCAGTTTTAGCAGGAGTCAACCACAAACCTCTCTTAGCGAGTTCATTTGTGACATTTTACGACAATTACTTATAGCGCAAACTACTGTAGTCTTCATATAGAAATCGTAAGCTTAGAGAGGATGTATTCCCCATCATCTGCTTGTATGTGAAAGTCTCCATTTCAGATACCGAAAATACTACCAAACTACCACACAAATTATCCAAATGATTGCAGTGTTCATCTGAATATGTAATGCAGAGGTTTGGATCTATGAAGAAATCTCCAATGTCTTTTTTCATCTGTACATGGCCAGTCATCCAGTTGAGAGCATCTTATTTTAACTTCAAGTTTCTGTGTCAATTGGCCTACTCTCTTGAAGTCTGTAGTCAGAAACATTCCTTCAGATTTTGGTGTTGCTTTGTCAGACACGCACTCATGCAAGCCCCCAGAGCATTTGTTGTTTACATCAAAGAGGCTGATTCAGCATAGGACAGACAAAAGGTCCAGAAGAGTGGACTTGGTGTTTTGCAAAAATGTGTCACAAAATACCTTCCGATTTGGTTACATGTATGTTTAGGACAGAAATAAAATTATTTTAAAAAATATTTGTAATTTCTTTATGTTCAATGTTATATAGATAGTGATAACTTTGCATTTACCTTATATCAGCAATATCTCTGGATGATAATTAACAAGACCCATTTTAAAAAAAAGAGACGGTAGTGAGCGGATAAAACAGGAAAAAATCAGAGATACATAATAATGGCTTCAAAACCATTTATGTTTCGTACAAAACACTGGCACTTAGCTTCAAATAAATGAACAAATAATATACAACAGAGACTGCTTCAAAGGCCAGTTTTAAAGATGTTTGAGTAATCCTGTCTCCTTAATTCTTGGCATAAAGGATGTCCAACAACCTGGAATAAGTACACCATTAAACAGCGCAAAGAGTGAATCTGAAAGAGGAGGCTCTTGATGACTTAATTGGTATTCTTTTTTTTCTTCTTTGGAGATAGAACATATTGAACTGAGATGAATAAACGCATATAATGGTGCACAGTCACAAGTAAAAAAATGAAAATGCATGGTAAAAAAAGCATAGCATCTTACCTTCATCCTGTCATGACAATTATGCTATAATTACGATTTCTTAATTCTTTCTTAATTGTGAACAAAAAGCTTAATCAAATGAATACTAACAAATATATACATTTTTCTCATGATTTGTCACAAAGAGATACAAATCTAAAAACTGAAGTAAAAATCAATGTTTGGGTGTTAATTTGGCAACGGATGAAGTAAACAAGTCCAAAAGTTTTACGACCAGATGAAGATGTCAAATAGCAAGACATTTAATTGACTAAATTATAACATACATGCAAATGGTAGAGAGACAGAAAAATGTAAAAGGAAAATAATTAAAGCAACCAGCAATTAAACTGAATGCATTTAAATGCTATATAGTGCTGAATAAAACCAAAATAATAAAATTTTCCTGAATCGCAGCTAATATCAAAAGATTTAAACTCACACTGATGAATCTAATTGAAACAGCTTTGTCAAAGAATTTCATCAACATGCCATGAAAAGGGGCATTTAAAGCAAAGTTGGAGAGGAAAATTAGCATAAGTGATTATTTTTGCCAAAGTCAAACAGCAGCAGTTAATGGCCATTGAAGGTTCACTTGTATATATAATTATATTAATTTTGTAACATATATTATGTTTTAAAGGAACAGATATTTAATCCAAATAGATTTTTATTTGTTTTTACGCTATTTATGGGTAAGTTACTTTATTGATGATAGTAGTAGCATTTTAGTTAATGGGTAATTTAAGCAAAATTAGCAAAGCCCTTGAAGAAAATGGTGTTTATGGAGTCTTGGTATGGTGCATCAATCTATTGATTGAAAATAAATAGTTGATAATACTCAGTTTTACTGTCTTTGTTATCTCTGTCATTACTATAACAATTATAGGATAACTCATTGCAATGTTGGCCGTTTTTCTACTACTTCTACTTTATTACTGACCAAAATGAGGGAAAAGGGTTCAAATGCAAGTTTTACAAGTTTTGACAAAACATATATATATTTATATATATATGGTCCACATGTACAGTGTACAGTGGGTTGACAGGTATGTGAATTGATAATGCTGAATTCAATACCATTCTGTAAATGAAACTGCGAGTTATTTTGTAGATATTTGTCCTAAGAAATTTAAATTGAACAGTGACAGGAGACAGAAGGAGTACATCTTTTGTAGATCCAGTGCCTCCTAAAGCCTTTATGTGACCATCTGGGATCCCACTGTTTGTTGTTGGTAAAATTATGATATAGACAGCAGAGCGTGGGCTGGAGTCAGTATGACACTACCCTTCGGATAGCTGACTTAGTAATATTGATTCAATGCAACATTTGCAGCAATTTGGAGTATCAGAGGCAACTTTGAATATTTTATAGAAGTATTTGATATCAGTATATAAGCAGCATTGCCAGGGTTCTATCACTTGGTTGCTCAGTAAAAGGCGTGGTAGGTGTTCATCAAAAACCATGTTGTGTAACAACATAGCATGTTGTACTTTTCATCCAAAAGAAAATGAAATTGCAGTGCAAATTTATCAAAGTTGGAACCACAAATAAGTATCTCACACTCGTCAATTTCAAAAGCTATTAGACCACTGTAACAAAATCAGTGACTTAAACTTACACTTATGCCTTATCAACTCTTCCTGAAGATAACACTAAAGGCTCCAAAATGCCAATCATGCTTTCCAAAAGTACATACTTAATGTTAAATAGAGAGGTATTTGATCAAATATATGTTCATGGAAGAAGGTGTCTTCTCTGGGTGTTTCTTCTGATTCATCGCACATTAAGTAACTTCCACCACAATCATTTTTCATTTCATTATAAGAGAAGACAACTGCGAGGGTAATGGTAGAGCCTGCCATTCATTAGTCCATTACAGCAGCTAAGCTTGATAATGCATTGAGTTATGTGAAAACCTTCGATGCAAGTTTGAAAGACTGTTTTTTAAGCTCTTTTGGGTAAACCTAAAAGCGAACCAGGTACATGGCTTACCAACACCTCTCAGGCCCATTATGCTGTCGTTCGTACAATGCTTCAAACATCTCTGGACCCCTCGACCATATGGCAGTGTGACTTACACTGACTGTATGTTTCAGCAAAAGAAATGAATTTTCTCCCTCTCTACGGTTTTCTCTGCAGTCAAATCCCCCTTCCGGCTTACTCCCTCTCGGCAATGTTGTCTCAAGTTTTCTGTTCCACTTCATCTTTCATCCCAGCATTTGCCTCTTGCAGTAATAATTGCCTCAGACAAAATCCTTTTAAATGCATAGATCTGTGAAGTGTAGAGATAAAGGCTACTGGTGTTGGGGCACTCAAACCTAACATTCATGAGGCCTGGAAAAGCCCTTTCATAGCATTTCTGCAAAAGCTATAGTAACATATTATGTTCAGGATTATGGGGGAAAGTCCTGCCATAGCATATTCGAATGATAAAAAGAATTTATGACTCAACCAAAACAAGTGAAAAGCTAAGTGTGGAAGCTGTCCGACTAACTTGTTTCCAACATAGTTTGTTTAATATAAATGTCGTTATAATTGATCTATAACAATGTAACTACTGCAATGAAAAAAAAACCCCAAATATTTGATATTTGTATAGCACACATCTTTATATTTTATGTTGTTTGTTGAGGGTCATCTTGTTTGTATATCTACTCAAGCTTTGAATATTAGGGAGACATACAGAAATATTAGTTATATCAGACAGGGAAACAGCTGAGGAAACCTACTCTGAGACTAATACTGCTGCTTGGATGTATTTCCAGCCTACGGCAGCAGTGTGAGTGACAGCGTTGGTATCATTATGCCACAATGACAGGGTACGTCATCTCATTAGCAACGAATACCATACATTGAATGAACCATGGCGAAAGACATTGACGAAAATAGCATCCTTTTGTATTTGCTTTCATCTTAATTATTATTTTCAAAATTCAAAAGTCATGAACAAAAATAGATTTTGTCCTGATTTGGATACGCACCTATGAGAAATTTGAATTTAAATGATCTTTTGTTGTACATGTGAAACTGGATATTATGAGCTCTGTAAATAAATACAATTCTGAAGAATGAGGTAACCTTAGTTTGATCCATATTCTCTGTCCAAAACATTGCTCAGGTCCAGATGTGCAATGACTGGTGAAATTAAATATTCCAAGTTGGCTGATCTGACAACAAGGAAGGTCATTTTTATAATGTTTATCTATTTGCTTCCAATTTGCACACTGGAGGAATTACTTTTTCCAAACCTAGTTTGGCAAGCAAAGGGAGTTGTGCACTACTAATACTGCTGAAGGACTTCGAAGAGATATAACACAACTTAATATATTACTTTTCCTGTAGTTTCAATTGCTTGCAACCTTGCATAATACAGCTTTCGCCTCACATGAATAAATTTGCAGTACATACATATATGGCTCACATTACCCTATATTGACATTGGCTACTGAAACAATAGCAAAGCCAGTAGAGACAAGTTTCTTGTTTAAAACATTAAATGGCGTAAGAGCAGAGGATGAATTATTGGGGGAAGACTGTCTGTCTGTGCTGTTAAATAGAGAGGTATGGGCTGCTATTCTGATTATCTCCACTTGGCTTTAAATCTCAGTGTGGTTTATAAGGCTTGAAAAGCTATGTCAACATATCTGAATATGATGTATTATTACCATTTTTTCTTACATATTATTTTGATATTTCTTTTATGGCAATTCTGTCTTTACTGCTGTTAAACAGCTGAATTTATAAATCTGTGAAGAAAAAAAAGTCTTAACGAGAGGCAACCCAAGAGTTTAATTTACACAAGTACTCTTATTTTGTCACCCTGAGTGTGATCGATGGTTCCCAGGACTCTGATGAAATGGAACACATCAGGTAATTAGTTTTTTCTTGAACAATTCCATTGAGCTCTCTGCATGGTAACACCATACGTTTACATTTCTTTGACATAAGGCAAGTGAATAAATGTCTATGCCCAGCATCTGTAAACACAACTCAGTTTAGGAATATATTATGAAATTGGACAGTAGCATATTTTAATTTGCCACTTTTAGTAGCAAATCAGCCTCTGACTTAAGTCATTGATCCTGTCAGAATTCCAATAAAGATTGTGGTAAAAGTCATACAATATACTACACAAACCTGAACAGTAAATATTAGCACATAAGCAGTAAAACATATCCACACTGGTCGTTTAAGCGTTTAAATGCAGAAGGAGAGGGTAGAGGAAAATGAAGTGAAAGAAGTACATTTAGGTATTTATGAGATGAGGTACTTTTGCAAATGCAGCTTCTTAAAAGTAAAGAGGGAGACACCTGTTCTGGTAGCCCTTGGCAAACATTAAAACCTTCTACATGCATTGGCAGAAGGCAAAATATTTGTTTTTTTAAATTAAAATGTATTCACCAAATTAACATTTAGAATGGAATGTTGGAAAAATATAAATTGTGTTTTTTGTAAAACAAGATCCATGTTATTTTAAATAAGAAGAGTAATTACATTTTCCATGCTGAACTTGGAAGTAATATAATTTGTTTCTGTAAAATGATCCAGTTGTGCGGTCAAAACTCTGAGCACATCCTCTCAATCAGACGGTAATGTCAGTCCAGATGTTGGACTGCTGTCATATTTGTTTGTTACAGACACCATGGTTGTTAATTGTGCCTGTTTCTATCAATGAAAGTTGATAGTAAGGTTAACTTGCAACAGAAACATGAACAGAGAGAACAGAGCATTGTGGAATCTGTGAAAAAATTGATGATTGACAGAGGATCAGCATATAGGAATACGGGATCTGCTAATGATGTTCTTTCATTAATCCATTAATACTGAATATTCCATTATTCAAAGTAATATATGTGTTAAAAATAAATGTATCCTGTCCAAGAGACACAGCACAAAATCTAATTAATATCATATGCATGGGAGTCCTCAGGAGGTACTACACTGCATTAGGTCAGCAAAAATACTTTTCTGGCTAAGGAACCTTTACTGATATAATTATATGTGTTCACACTTCAGTACACTTGGAAATGCAAGTTATTTTTTTAAATGTCTCAGCTGACCACTTCATTCCCATTAAAAAATAAATAAAGAATAAATTAGGCTGAATTTCTCACAAAAATGTAAAGTGTGTTTATGACGAAATGTTTTGACGCATAGATTTCTTTGACCTTGTTGTGTTCTGTTCAAATTCATTCAACTCCCTTTCTGGAAATAGAAAGTTCTTACTTCCTCTCAAGTTATTATTCTTAATGGAATTAGAGTGGGGAATTTATTGAAGTGATGTGTGGTTATTTCAGGTTCATGCTGGATGTAGACATTCTGTTAATGGGTTTACAAAAGTAATGTTGTGCCTCATTACTGATTCATGCGCTTCTCTGAAAGAGAAAACAACTCCATTACAATACTCTTTTGTACAATATCCATGCTTATGTATAATGTTGTTTTAAATTAAGCAGATTTTGTTACAAAATGCTACTAATACTGTGATGGAAAAAGCAAAGAACTACTCCAAATGATTGATACTTTGAAAGGGCATAATAATAGAATCCATTAAACCCCCACAATAGCTTTGAAAAACGTTGTTCTTCGTTTAACTGTTTGCAGCGAGTTATTGTGTATTTACCTGCCAACGGGGTACTCACTTGGTTATAGACAGCCAAACTACCAAACTTTTACCACATGTCTCATTTTTAAACTTCCACTTTCTAAAAGTAGGTCAGATGAGTTTCGCTTAATTCTTTTTTGTGTATGAATATTAACAGCACATTTTTAATAAAGAATGATACTATATCACTATGATTTCCCTTTAAGGATGAATAGACTTTTATCAAAATGGACTGAACTGAGTTTCAGGTTTGAGCAGTGAGAATTTTTCATTAATTTGCTGAATTAAGTTTTGTATTCATGTTGAAGATATAATTATCTGAGGTGTATATAATTAACAAAATGACTGTATGCCCACAGAATAATTATTGCCTCAAAATCAAAATAATAGATACACAATATACAAAGCACATAGATAAGAAAAAAGAAAGAAAAATATGACAATGTAACAATAACATGTCTGGCAGTACCAAACCCTTGAAGATTGACACTTCTGTTAGCCTTTGGGGCTAAGTCAAGTGGAATTCATCACCCTATCCAGCACTATGACTTCTGCCAGAAAAAATTAATGTTGCTTTTTTGTCTTCCTGCCATTATACCGAAGCATTTGGCATTTGTATGTAAACTTCTTTATGAACTATAGAACTTCAAAAGTATTTTACTGGGTAAACTGGGTTAACATTTGTTTGCCCTATATATATATATATAGTGAAAGAGAGAGTGAGAGAGAGAGAGAGAGAGAGAGACATAAAAAATGAATACTTCAAGAGAACCCCAATCATTTTAAAGATGCAGCAACAACAAATGTGAGAGTTGATCAATTACATGATCATCAATGTTGTAAATGCCTAAGACACAAACCAACACTGCTGTACAACACGGACGTTCAGCCGATGTATCTTTATTGTTGTTATTTCATGGCTGTTACACACAAACAGGCCTGCTTCTCTTTCGGTTAGCACCTCGCTTGTAATGAAAAAACAGTCATGGAGAGGCGAGTACAGCTGAGCAAAGTGGTGCAGAGACTTATAGAAAAGCTCCAATAAGGATGGGCTGCAATTAATTAAAAGGATTTTTGTGATCTACCGTTAAACTTTGTAACCCTAAAAACTGCTGTGGTCATGATAAACATTCACAAGTTAAGCAATTACCATCTAAGCATGGTCCAAATTTATTCTGTATACTTCTTGGGGACATCCCACACAAATACCTTCTTATTACAGATATATTTTCACCTACTTTCATGTCATATTGTGTTTCAAGTCATTTGATTTGATTCCATTTTGTGAATATTGTCTTTTTAAAGTAATAATTTCTTGCCTGTCAATGAGCCTAAGGACGCGATCTTTGGCATTTTTGTCCAGAACATTGAGTGGCAAAAGAATTCTTTATAGCAATGATATTTAAAGATAGAAAGAAATTCACCTGCACCAATAGCATACATTCAATTAATGGAAAAAGAGCTACAGCTTTACTTCAGTTTAATTTCATGCCTTTGGGGGTGCAAAAGCCTTTGATCTGGACATTCATCATCCAAATACATTTTGTTCCTACGTAGGGCCTTAGATTAATGAATTGGCACAGTTAGGAGGATTTTTCCCTCTTAAGACCTGACCTTCAAATGTGTGCTTGCCAGTTGCAGCGGGCTCATTTTTACACAACAGTGTGTGACTATAAAACAGCCTTGCTTTGATACTGAGCAGAAGAAGGCCACTTAGGGATAAACCAATCTGATGCACAAATTCCTGAACTGTTCTGTGCTCAAGTGATTGAGTTTTAGACTCATAGCTTCAGGACCCCCTTTTTTAAAAAATAAATTACAGATTTACATATTCTTTAGAGAATGTGATAAACATTTGTAATATGCCGTGCTTGTGGAAAATGAATAAAACCATTAAAAGCAGAACTTTCTGTAATGTTATCAAATATAAATCACCATATCATACATTATGTAAATCGTGGTTGTAAGACTTCTGTGGGGGTATTTTTTTCCCTCCATCAGGAAAAAGAAGAATAGTGTTCTATTAGGTGATAAATATTCTGGAGTATTTATGACCTTGCAAGTTTAGGAAAGCTTAAACAGAGCTAAATTAATCATTTTTTATATATAATTTTCATGAGGTGGTCAGAATGAAGCGTTTTTTTTTCTCGTTACCATAGAAAACTTGTGTTTTTAATGTATTTTGTGGCTCTCCTGTAATTTCAGCCATAGTTATTGTGGATGAAAACCTTTTTACCACGAAAAAGTATTTGTAGATAAAGCTTTAATAATATATGAAAGTTGTGTTTTCCATTGGTAGCTGAAATAGCAGTTGTAATATGATATGAATGCAACATCATACAATTTGATTCTACGTCAAAGCTGCAATGTACACGCTCAGGATGGTGGACTGGATTAAAACGCGATTTGGCACAATTTACTGGTCACTTTAGCAAGGAAAGTGTTTTTTTTTATTTCCTTTGTATAAACTGGATGTTTTTTTTTATTTTTATCTGATGAACTTGAAGTGATTGGATATGGGTTGTTTAGAATGAACTGGGTTATAATTGGCTTGGATTGGACTGTATTTTGAAGTGCCAATAGATGGCATTTGCTGTGAATTGGTGTTAAATAAATCAAATCAAAATTAATCTAATTAATCCAAAGATATATAGAACAACAGAAGTCCATTCAGTTTATTTTGTATCTAAAATAGCTTTTGAAGAATTTGGCTTTATAAACTAATTATAAAGTGGGAATTGAATAGCATCCCTCTGAGACTCCATGTAAGCCTCAGCAGGCATGTGCCATGAGTCAATTTCTTTTTGTGTGTTTTCTTGCTAGATGACAGGTCCTACAGCCCTCTGCTGGCCAAAGTTCTCCATTACGGCACTTGTTCTTGATGGTCTAGGGGCAAATCAACAAATAGCCGTGTCTCCCATTGGAAGAGTACGTTTTCCTGGCTGTGACTCCTCTCTTCCATGTTTTCAAATTGGACCAAAAATATTGTGTGTGTTGACCACTTCATTTATGATGACGAATGAGAGGACTTAAACATGATTACTGTAAGGTGTTTTCTCTCTGCCTCACTGTTGTTTGTTCACGTTTATGGGGCAAAGCCATGAGATACACCACCAGCAGACAATTTACTGAATGTGTTTTCAGCCTGTATCCAACATATACCAGGAAAAAACACACTGAATTTGTAGCACAAGGTTCATAACCATACAAGAAAGCAGGCTCCTCCTGCAGACACAGCTGCGTACCATTTTAGACCTCTCATGCAGCTGCCTCTCAGGTGGTAAAGTCCCAGCATATCACTGAATTTCAATGAAAAGCCAGTAATTGATTAACTTACTTGCTCCCCCTGTGGCCAGTTCTGTGAAGTATCCTAGCTGTTATGACTGACTCTTCTGGACAGAGATCTCTTATGTAGTTCCGTAGCTCTAATGCTGCCACCTCCAAATATACCATATAAAATGACAACATTTCAATAACATTAAAAGCTTGAAAGACAAGCATCTAAGTTATTTCCCCCTTATTAAATATCTAATCAGTATCTGATTAAATATTCAATCAATTTCACATGATGTGGAAATGTCAAGAATCCTATTTGCCATCAACACTGGAAAGAAAATCAGTACTTTTTTGTTGCTCCCTGAGTTCTGCAATGGTAATATTCTCCAATAGTATCAGATCACTAATCATCATTGTATGCACCAGTGTAATAGACACGTGCTAAGACCCAATTGAATTATTAATTGCTGTCAATAGCCATTACTGTTGCAGTGGATTACTTAAAAGATTTGGATTACTAATGAATCTATCAATTCTAAGGCTTTTAATTGGATATACTGGCATGATATAGTATACTCTAATCAGCTCTACTCAACTTTACTTGACTTGCATTTACTCAGTTAAGCACATTTTCCATTACAAGTGAGTTCCCAACAGCTAAAAAGCTAAAATTCCTATTGAGTTGTTGTGCTGTGTTTGTGTCACATGCAAATACAGCACAGCAATGAAGGACTTTGATTCATCACTGGGTTTTGGTTTTAGTCTAACCCTTCACCTCGTTGACTATCATAGAAGTAAAGAAACTGAACATACTGTCTGTTTGCAGCAGAGTGTTGGATTGCGTGGAGGCTAGACACTTGTGGTGTGGTCCTTTTACACTGTTGTATGAGTTAGAGTGCTGGGATTCAGGTATTTATTGCACTGTGTGATGTGACTATTGCTCTGTAGCACCAGACAGATCTATGGGCTCTCAGAATGTTTTAGCTCTGGTGATTTCTAGTGATAAATTCAGTATTTTAACCTTTATGCTGGTGTCTTTACCTAAGTTATTTCCCCCTTCTTTTAGCTTCCCCAGTGCCAGTTGATTTATTATGTTTAGAAAAACAACTTATATTTACAGTGAAAACATGACTTTACCTCCTCAGTACTAGGCTGCTTGTGCCTTAATAACACCCAATAGCATGCTTATTGTGTCATACACAATACAAACATACAAAATACACAGTGAAAGGTCTTGTCTCAGTTTCAAATCAGACAAGACCTGTGTTGGGTGATGCTCTTAACTATTTACTCAATGAGTTGGATGATGGGCATGTTAAAAGATCAATCACTTTATAAGGATTGAAACATTTGCTTCATCCTAATCAATCACATCCTCAACAACCAATGTGTTGTTCATACATTCAAGCTGATAGTATACAATCTATGATTTTACTGGTCCAGTTACCATTAGGGCCTTGATGTCTTCATAGATACATTTAAAGATGTGGAGAAATGTCTGGGGGATATTCTTCCTTTACCAAAGCAGCTACTAACAAATCTAGAAAATCATAGAACAAACATCCCAGGAGTAATTTTCCTCTGCTGCAGCAGGAATGACTCTTGTTGCCTGTACTCTGCTCAATCAGCCTCAGCAATGCCTGTGAGGCTTGCACACTGTATGTGAAATGTTATCTTTATGGAGCATTAACAGGCTGTAAACGATGTAAGAAAACTTCCAGGATTACTTTTTACTTTTTGCTCTCTTAATGTACATGTACATCATACATCAATTTGTATGGTTATTTTGTAGGATGAATTTGCTGCTAAAAAAGCCCTTATCAGAGTATTCCAACAGATATCCTGGCAGTTTTGATGACAACTGCAGTTTTACGGACTTTATCAGTCATAATGTCAGACTTGTTCTGCTATATGATAAAAACAGACAGAGGTAATAGGGAGCTATTTTATTCAGGAAATAGACAAATGAGAGGCCAGGTACAAAACGATGAAAAAAATGATGAAAGTTTCACCCCAGACAGCCGTGGACATGTCCTCCAATGCATCTTGGATGTGGCCCACTGGAGATTTGCATACACATAGCGTTTTCAGCTAGCTGGAAGTGATGATGAGCATTGAGGAAGAAGAATACTTGTGAATTGGAGTGGAAGGTGTTCACCAGTAGCAATAAAGATCAACTTACAGCAATGAAAATCTGATGAAGGGATATTGAATCCGTAAAACAGAGCACGATTACAATGCCTGAAGGAAAACTGCTCCAACACCACCTGCTGTGTTGGAGTTGTGCACATGGTTGACTTGGGTGTTCTGTCATAAGGGATTCAAAAATTCAAACCATAAACTAAAAAGATGTGCAGTATGTTACATAGGACCTCAGGCATTATCTGATAAGGCAAACTTAGAAATAAGTTGTAAAGTGTCTGGAAAGTGCTTACACATTTCAAGCATAACACTCTCGTTATATATTCAATGTTTTTCAACATTTTTTTCTGTCATGGCTGTCATTGTGAAACTTTGCATTCAGAGTTAAGTCTGACCTTTGCTTGTATTAGATAGGTTTTGAGTTAATTGAGTCCCACTTTCACCTCTGTGTGTCCCTATAATGTCCAGGGTTGGGAAAGGCTCCCTATGTGGAATAAGTGGGTATGGATGGATCAACTTGTCTAAAAGTACCCAAGCACTCTGTTGTAATTTCAAGAGTAAATTATGCTGGATAATATCAAGACATTTCAGAAACCCAAGACCTTTTGACAGTCCCCCCTTATATCTGAGGCCACATTGCTCAATGTATGCACTGTGTAAAAATCTAAATCTAAAAATGGTTCAACTTTTGTGCTGCTGATAATCCCCATTATTCTAGACCACCATCTGACACTCCTCACCTCTGAATGGCTAACTGCACACCCAATGCTGAGCAGCAACCAGAGATCAAAAAGATTTTTAGAAGAGGGTGTCTATCTGTAACGGGGTACTTTGAGGTGGCAGACTGGAATGAAACAGGGGGTTATTGAGACATGTTCAGAAACATTTGAAGAAAAAAGAAAGAACATGAAGGTCTTTGGAAATCAATAAGACAAACTTCAGGAAAAGAATATAAATGATGTGGGGTCGGGGGTTAAAAGTATCACAGGCTACAAGAATAAAGAAGATCAGACCGACACAAGCCCGAAAGGAGTAAATGAGCTGAATAACTTTTTCACACAGTTCGATTCCAAAGAGCAGTTGCCTGGCAAACCAAAGAACCAGTGGTTGGATACTATGCTTTCCATACCACAATTTTGATTGTTGACATTTGGACACTGATAAGCACTTTGCTGGGAGGAAAAAAAACACAGTTTAGTCTTTAACAATAACATTTGTGGGGGACTGATTATGAAATGCTACGTGACTGAATTGGTGAATTTGACTGGTTGTGTAAAAGTGCATAGAATGTTCAACTACAACAGAAAATAACACACAAAAACACCACATGGATACAGTTGATTTATCACTCAACAGTGGAGCTATCTACAAAACATCCATTCATTTTTTATACCACTTCTTCCCACCTATCCCAACTGACGAGAGGGGATAGGCTCCATGGAGGTGGGGTACATCCTGGACATGTTGCCTGTCCATCACAGTGCTACACGGAAACAAACAACCACACACACTCACATTTACTCCTAGGGGCAATTTGAAGAGTCCAATTGACCAAGAGGCATATTTTTGGATGGTGGGAGAAAGTCGAAACCTCCAAGAGAACTAACAAAGGAAGAACACGCAGACTTGAACCGGAATCCCTCCTTTGGGAATCCCACACCAACGTGCCACCATCTACAAAACAGACTTGAACAAACTTTACTTATTTAAGAAGCTTGGATTCTTAAAAAAAAATCCAAGATGATATAAACAACACTCAGGGAAAAAAACTAAATTCTTTACTTACTAATAAAGGAGATTGGCTATGTTATGGAGCCCCCAGAGCTGAATATGCAAATATTTTTGTGTAGCAAAATAATTTTCAGTTTTTGGAATCATTAAAGTACTACAATTCCAACTAATTTAGTTCTACTGATTTCACCCATTTTTATACTCCATGTAATCCCTTCAAGGATTTGCCAAACTATGGCAAAGATTATAGATGCATGACCTAGGACGGGACACGGTGATCTTCAGGGAATGTTGAGTTGCCCTTCTTCTCGACCGCTCCCGGTATCTGCAGATATTACTGAGGCAAATACTTATGTAGTTAGACCCAACTTTTTTTGCAGTAAACTTGGGTTTTACTGGTTAAAAATAGACCCCGTGTAAGGTGGCTTATCGAGGCAAGACTCTCTTGCCAAATGTTAGCTGGGATGGGCTCCAAAGTAGTGGCTAATTGAGGAAAGCAACAAACTGCCATCTAAAGCGATTCAAGCTGCAATGACGGTGAATGGTAATGTTCCTGGAAATGTAAAAGTGTGGCAGTCAGAGAGTCACAGCTTCGGGAAGCTCTTGCTTTGAGGCACCAGTTCTAACCAGCCACTGCTATGCAGCCCATTCCTAAACCCCCCACGCCCTCCCCTCCAAACCCCATCACTCACCATCACCTCGCTGTTCCACCACCAGAATATTCTGAACAATTACTTCTTCACGTTGCCAATTGTGCTCAATGCTATACATTCACCATTTGTTGTTATTTCAAGCTAAAGTCTTGCAATTTGCTTCAGCACAAATTGGAGTTTTTTAAATGTAAAATATAACCATAAGTACTCCTTATATATCTCATCGAATATAATGTTTTTTTACTCTGTTTTCTATCAAAATATATGTATTACATGAGAAAAACACTAGAATCAAGCAATAAATCAACTTAAAGCACCCATCAATTTAACAGAGCCTCAGGAGCTAAATAAATAGGAGAAAGAGGAGTTTAATGGTACATTAGTGAAGAGGCATTTAAACAGGCCCTGAGCTGTGTTTTGAATAGGCAATTATTACAACTACCAACCTATCACACACTTCAAAGAGGAGACTGGTTGGCACCATGCGCTGTATCCTCAAGAAGCAGGACATGCATTCTAGCCTGGTTATAAACACATGTGAAACAAAGGTTACCAATTTGAATAAAATTACTTAAAAGAATTGATTTATTACTAAATTATTCAACTAACTCATTTAAGTAAGCAAACAGTTTTGCAGTCGTTGTTATGAGAACGCTGCGTTTATCCTTTATGCCTCATAATGCCCTTGCAGAGTATGCATGGTTGTGCGTCCTTGTGTGTAAAGATGTGTAGCCCTGCGATGGACTGGCGGACCATCCGGGGTGTACCCTACCTCTCATCCATTGAATACTGGGATAGGCTCCAGTCCCCACATGACCCCATTTGGGAATAAACGGTTCAGAAAATGGATGGATGAATGTCCTTGCACTTTTTTCTTTGACTGAAGCAGCCATGTATTCCGGGAGAACAATGGCCTTTAATATCTACACTTGGTTAGGATGGTATTATCTCTGCAACATTTTCACCCTTTATAGATACATTTAATCAAAAGTGTATAATAATGTGCAAAACAGGCCAACTCAGTCACATATAAGCAGAGTCAATGCTTATAATTTGTAATAAAGACATGATTAAGTGGTTTGATTGTCTGTGATATTCATTTATTTTTATTGGAAATAGTACTGAAATATACCCTAGAGGTAAAATATAACTAAGCTTAGAAAGTTTAGTAGTCTTAAGGGCCTAAATGCTCAGTTAACAAGCTGTTTGTGTCTTATTGTGTTCTGTACTTTAGATTGGTCTTTACAAAAAGTATTTATGTAGGTTGATTTGACATTTGTTAGAGGCCAAAATGCATCAAACTGATTATTGGTTGTTATTTGAATATTACATATGGATGATAAATTGATCAAAATGTTACACAAATGTGATACATTTGTTATAATGTTTCATGGATGGAAAGGGAGATTTTTATTGGAACAAACAATTGGATCCTGTAAGTTAGAATTTACAATATATTATTATTATTATTATTATTATTATTATTATTATTATTATTATTA
>CAJRST010022223.1:12971057-12989118 GCA_907169785.1 Menidia menidia
ATTATTATTATTATTATTATTATTATTATTATTATTATTATTATTATATTTACAATACTATAATGATTTTTTTTAAAGTACTTTATTAATATGTTTGCTTTATTGTTATAGTGCAGTTCTATAATTTCTTAATTTGTTGTGCACATGATGAGATGTAAAAGAAAAAATCAATCCCGGACACCCCT
This sequence comes from Menidia menidia, assembly GCA_907169785.1. Classification (NCBI taxonomy): domain Eukaryota; kingdom Metazoa; phylum Chordata; class Actinopteri; order Atheriniformes; family Atherinopsidae; genus Menidia; species Menidia menidia. Next base: position 12,971,243 of record CAJRST010022223.1, read on the forward strand.
GCAGTATGATATTAACCCTTTTTTCTTTACTAGAATATTTTTGTTTTATAGTGAAGATGTAAAAATAGCACTAGTGCACATCTTTTGGCATCTTAACATTATATTATGATGGCATTTTTAGGATTGTCATCTGATAGAAAGATGTATAAATAAAACTATAAAAACAAGTGAAATTCTTCTGAATATATAATTCCTTCATGAAAATAATATTGGGGAGTAATTTCTGTGTTCAAAATGCCTAATGTGAATATTCTAGTATAAGTATACCTGATAATGCAATAAAGGAAAATGTGATCCATTAGTTGTGACTCTTTCCACTGTGTGCTGAAATAATGTTGCATTAGTTGAAAACAAGAATCAGACGATACAGAAAAACAACAATAGTTTATTTTAACCATTTTTGTGTATGAACTACAAACTCTGGTTTCTATAATCAACTCCATATTTTTTAAAGGTCATGAAAGAATGCTTACATGAAAATCAATCTCTTACTCTGTTACAGTGTGTTTCTCTATTTTCACTCTTAGAACAGGTTGTTGGCACAAGTAAAATCAAAGTTTAAAAAAGTTGTCTTTTTCTTTTTTTTTTTAATTCTCAAAATTGATTTTATAGAAATCTACCACTAGAACAGCATTCCCTCAGAAAAAAAGCAAAAAAACAAACAAACAAACAAACAAAAATGTGTGTGCGGGTGGAGTAGGGGGTGGTTGGGTACTGACCAAAATATTTAGATATCTTACATACATGAGACAGTTTGACTGAAATGTAAAAAATTTACCATTTAAAATTTTCAGACAACTTACCTACAACTGAAAGTGAGAACAAAACATTGGTTACAGTTTTTAACATAAATTAGAGCAAAATGATCCACAACCCACCACAACTTAAGCACATAAGAATGACACAAAGGCCGACCTATCTTTTAAGAAATAGAAAAGTTTGATTTGTTTTTACCCATTATGTGATTCAGTCCAGCTCTTATTCACAATGTACCTCGTTTAAAGGAGGACTCTTGGAATTTGTGTTGTGCATGAAATGTTCACATTTATATGCTCCAATTGATGATTCACTGAAATGCACAGAACTAATCAGCAATATTGACCTTTAAAAGACATACTGTACAGTGAATAGGAAATAGCCAAGTTTGTTTGAATCTCAAATGGAACAAAAGATCCTATCAGTGATTTATTTTGAAGCTTCTATAAATATTTATCTGTTGGAGGAAGAAATGTTTGAAAAATTAATTATCATCTGCTCTTTTTGAAAAACAAAAACAAAAAAAACCCAAACAAAACACAATATTATCAGTAGGTGCTCTCTATGATAATAAATGAGGATTACATATCACATGTAAACCTGGATCTGTGCATGTGAGCCTTATGATTAACAATATCTTATCTTTTAATTTAACATTATAGTCTTATCAGTTTGTGGCATCAGAAATTAATTCTTTATACTTGATGTACTTTAGCTTGGGTGCAGTCTGTTTGTTTTTGGATTACAATCTATCTATAATGAGTTGGAGACGATCGTTGGATCTTAGTCTTTTGTACTTATGACCACGCAGTGGGTGGACGTAATTAATTTAATTTATTTGCCAATGGGAGAGCAGTAGACCAACCTAGTAATGTTGCCACTTTTAAGCTTTTAATCCACTGTAACCAGTTAAAATCCGAAGTCGTAGCCAAAATGGAGGCATCACTATTGATGCTTACAGGTAAAATATATTTAGATCTCTCAACACTGCAGCGACATGTAAAAAAAAAAAAAAAAAACTCTTTTATTTAAAAATTGCAAAAAAAAAAAAAAAAGCAGAACCAAGTGAATTATGACAGTGGCCTGGCATTGTTAAATATTTTACAATTGAACATAAATGGCACTTGTTTGCTAAAAATAAACCTGGGACCATCTGCCAAATATCTGCCTAACTACTGCATTTATGTAGCCTGGCACTATCTTTCACAGTGGCTACTCTGAAATGGCTCTCTGGAGATGGACGCCTGCAGAGCTCTGTCCATCCAAAGCCCATGGGCGCATCAATTAAAATGTAAATTGTGTTGTCGCTAAGGGAGCTGGAGAGAGGCAGGTGCAGCTCAAACATCTGGTTGATGCCTGATCCCACACATTTAGTCTGACTGTAAAGCCTCTTGTAGCATAAGCCTTGCCACTCAGGGCCAAGTCCTATGCTTGGCAGGGGCAGTGTATGGATCTGGGGCTGCCAGGCATCCCCATGTGGAAATATGGCACACAGATGACAGGCAATGTGCTCAGACAGCTGTATAATGGGTTTAAGCTCTTTCTTCACAGCACTCCAGGAGAACTGCTGAAAGGTAATGGGCTCCAGCTTTTCAAAAAAATGTGGCTCCTAACCAATCATCTTCATCTGTAACCTTATATGGCATCGATAAGGTAAATGTGGGGTAAGGATACGTTTCAATTTTTTAGAGGAAGGAGGCCTTATCAACATTCACATTTAGACACACATTTTCCCCAGCCTTCACCATTACAACAATCACTCATTAATACAGCCTTGACTTTCAGAATCTCAGTAATTCCTCAACACATCTTAAAGAAAATGTTTAAACCATTTCCATTAAGATCATATTGAGAACTCTGAAAGGCCAGGGGCCTTTTATCAAAGCAAATTTATGAATAAGGATAAAAGTATATCAGGCATTTACATTTGGAACAGAAAGACACAGATACCAATAGGTTGTAAGAAAAAAAAAAGGAAAGAAATCAGTGGTGGTACTGTGACTCCACTTCAGCAGAAGTCAAAAGCTGGATATATTCCTTTTTTGTAAAGAAAGATCATCAGTCTATCAATGATATAGCAGAGAGTGCTTAATGCATGTGGCAATAATAATGAAACAGTGAATTATGATCAGATTTCATTCCTGACACTTTCTTTTTGTCACCAGTTTTGTCTTCAGTGCAAAATAATGTAGAAGAGTCTAATCCATCTAAATTCCAGATGGTCACAAAAGATTTCATCACTTTCTGTGCAGCTGGAGAAAACCCCTAATGTGTTCTATATTTCTTTGATACATAGGGAAAATGAGGTCATTCATCTGATCCAAGATCTGTAGTTACACCAAAAGAAGACCCAAAAAGGAAAGATAATTTGCTCTTTCTTCAACAGCTGTCTTCTGGAAAAAAAAAAGCTTGAAAGCATATTAGTAAACCACACTTGTCACATGAGAAAGAAAATAAAAAAAAACATGAATAATTGATGAAAAAATAATTGCAGAATTATTTTTCTTATTCAGCCACAATATTTTTCTTAAATAAATAACTTTGTTTTTGTAAAGACACTTTTTGAAACAGTAGACATACTCTATCTCCCAAAGTCATTGAATGAACATCACCAGCCAGGGATTTGCCAAACATGAGTCTGTTCCTCCATGTCAGAGCTGCAGTCTCAGTGACTAATTGTAAGTACTGTCCTGTCAGAAATGCCACTAAGTAATTCCACCAGCTTTATAACGTCCCAGAAAAGTTCTAGATTTGGGTCTCTTGTACATTGTCTTTTGAGCTTGCCCGGACTAACAAAGGTTCGTGTGCTGAGCTGTGTATGGAATTGATGGTGGAGGCATGGTTATACGCAGTTTTGTAGGTGTTGTAGTGGTTGAGGTGCTCATGCTCAATAGGCGGCAGGGTCAGGTGGCCCTCCATGCCTGGACCCCCTGTGACACAGTCCTCATCCACATTGATAATCTCAATGGTACGTGTGGGTGCATGGTGGTTCTGCTGGTGGTGTTGTTTGCGCATCTTGTAGAAAATGATCAGCATGACAGCTGCCATGAGCGTGATTGCAACAAAGCAGCCGATGATAATCTTGGTCGTCTTCATTACCTCATCCAATCCGTTCAGGGAACCCTCCGTGACGGGGATGGTATAGGTCTTCTCAGTGGTGTGGGTCGGGACCGGAGTTCTGATTGTTGTGGTTGTTGTAGAGGTGGGTGACAGAGACTCCCATGTACCGGCAGAGGGTGTTGGACCCACCTTCTGTTGAACAATAGTACTGAAGCCTTCATTATGCGGTGTCTCTATCGTCTCCACTGTCACGGTGGTGAAGTAGCTGAAGCTACTATTCTCTGTAGAAGACACATTGAGTGTGGCGGATGCTGTTGTGTTACCTGCAGAATTGCTGACCATACATGTATATGTTCCTGTGTCCTGCATGGTTACATTAGTGAAGTTTAGCGTACCATCGTTCAGCACAGAGATCCTGACCTTGTATGCACCGTGTGTCATAATGGAACCATTGGGCGTAATCCAGCTTACTGATGTCAGCGAACTGGCTCTACATTTCAACTCTGCAGCACTTCCCTCTGTAACGTTCAGATCTGCGGGAGGCTCCACAATAACAGGAGCATAACAGTGAAAGTAATTCTGATCCAGCTCGCCGATATATCGTCCCTTATGTTGGGTAGGTGAGCTACAGCGGGCGCAGCAGCTGGTGTTTGCTGGTACCATCTCCTTAAGCCACCAGCTCAGCCAGAGGATGTCACAGTTGCAATTCCATGGGTTGTGGTGCAAGTGCACTCTCTCCAAGTGATGTAAAGGAGTGAAGAGATCATGGGGCAAAAGGGTAAGATTATTGTGGGCTAGATTAAGCTCCACAAGAGATTGCAGGTCATCAAAGGAGTTTCTTTCTATGGTCTGGATCTGAGCATGCATCATCCAAAGCTTTTGCAGGTGGATAAGCCCTTTAAATGAACCAGGTCGGATAACAGTTAGCTGATTTCCAGACATCTCAAGTTCATCTAGTTTTACCAAAGGAATAAGATTGGGAATTTCCTTCAGATTGCACATTCCCAAATTTAGGTAACGTAGATTGCTGAGCCCCTCAAAGGCTCCCTCTGAAATATAGGAGAGCCGTTTGAGCTCTCCAAGGTCCAACCTTCGTAATGAAGGAACTCTGTTGAAAGCATAGGAGGGAATGCTCTCTATTGGGTTATTTCTAAGCCAAAGCTCCTTTAGTTTCGATAGATACTCAAATGCCCCATTTGGTATGGTGGTGAGGCGGTTATCAAAAAGCTCCAAAGTGTTGAGGCTGGCCAGTCCATTGAAGGCCCCAAGCTCAATTTTCCGTATGTGGTTTTTGCTTAGCTGCAGGATCTCCAAATGTCTTAGGTGCTTGAAGCTGTCCACCTTGATGACCTGAATAAAGTTTTCTTGCAGGTTCAGGTAGCGTGTGTTGGTAGAGATGCCATCAGGGACATCTCGCAGGCCTCTTCGGGTACAAATGACTTTGCTGAACTGGTTGCTACAGGAGCAGACAGAGGGACATGTCTGAGCACGCACCAGTCCTGCCACAACCAGCAGCTGGAGGGCCAGGAGCAGCACAAATAAAGGGTCAGACAAGGCCCGGTTCCACCTAGGACCTCGCATCATCTGCTGCTGCTGAGAAGAGGTCATCTTGTTGAACATTCATAATTCATTGACTGGTCTTCCACTATTTTGAAAGAGGATTTGGGCCCACTGTAAATGAAAGGAAAGACAGAAAAGACAATAGCTTAGTGGTTGCATCGCTCAGTAAAATGCATTTTTGTTCCAATTAGAATAATGAGATATTTTATGCTGGAAAGAAAAAAATACATAACAAGCTAAAACTCCTCAATGATCAGATTTGAGAGTTTTGTTCTCTGAATTTGTTGCATCATTTTTAGAAACAACAAGCACACACACACACAAACTGTGACATGGATGGCAGGTCACATCATCATTGCAAACCAAATCCTGTCCCCCATATAAAACAAAATTGCCATTTATTTACTGAATTCCAAAATAGAAATATAAAGACAGAGACAAAAATATTACACAAAAAAATTAGAAAACATGAAACACACTCCTCCTTTAACTGAGCTGAGACATTAAATGACAACTCAAACTTCTTTAAAGGCTTGCATGCAGCTTAAATGTTCAAGTAGCTAATAAAAACATGATTGATGAATATTTTTATTTCAGACTTTGAATCAGTCCAGAAAAAAAGTAACGTTAACAAAAATCTGTCATTTAAGATCTCCTTTGTGGAGTTAGACTGTCTTAATTAATTGAGAATGACTTAAAGATAGAGGTTTATTGAAATGATTCAGTGTCTTTTTTTACCTCTTAAAAACATATTTATGCTGCATATAGCTAGATGGTAGGTAGATCTAAAAAAAAAAAAAAACTCTTTCCAGACATTTAGTTTGACCTACAATAAACCACAAAGAAATTATGATAAATATAGCTAGGAAAATATTAATAATGTTTTCAGAAATTTATCTGGATATGGGCAAAAGAGTAGTTTTCAGTTATAAATGAAATAACGTTTAAATATAACTCATGTAGCTTTAACAATATGTTTTTTTTACAACTGTAAGTTTTAATTGAAAACTCAGTTTAAATAACATTAAGATTTATTTATATGAAAGGAATAGATTTTCTTTTTCCAGTTTGTGATTTTTTTTCCCCAACACATTTTCCAATACATTTGTGTATGTTTGTCACATCATCACGTGAAAGCACTGATCTAGTTTGGAGTGTGTTGTTGTTACAGACAATATGAAAATGTGCACTGGAGTACAAAAAATATTAGTACATTTTTATCTTTAAGTACATTGATCCCATCACCTCAAAAAGAGAGATAACTTATTTCTTTGAGTATGTTTGATGACAGGAACTAAGCAACAGCTTTAAACAAGACTAACAATGTTTTCATTCAGTCAAATTAATTCATCATCTGTTGTTTAATAAATTAAAAATGGCATAATTTGCATGATTTATCATTTATAATAAGGATAGGATTTGTAATAAAAGTGTTAATTTGCAACTGTTAACTGATAAATATTTCTCTCAAAGTTTTTCCTTGATATTAATACCAAAAGAGGACAACAAACCTTTTGTTACAATCAGTTTGGATGAACATAAGATTACACATCATCGAGGCTACCTATGCTATAATGCTCTGTTCAGCATTTAAATTAAATACATTTGCAGTGAGCTGAGAAACACAGACACAGCACAATGGCAACCACATAAATAAAAAAGTGTGTGCTATTAGCCTGGCAGTTGACTCTTCTGCATTGTGTTGCTGGATTGCAATATTTTCTCCATCTGTACAGTGCATACAATACAGAACCTAATCAGCAAAAGAAAGCTCTTCACTTAAGAAGGGGCAGGCTATTACTGTAACTACTGATTAATTACTTGATTAGTGACTCTATTAATTCTTCAATTACAAAATTCAAAGCAGCTAAAGCCTGGGGTGGAGAAAGAATGGACTTTTATGCAGCAGACCAGCCAATTGTGACAGGGATCACACACCAGGCACATTCCAAATACCAACGTGTCATCTCTAATTTTCTGAAATTAAGATTTTCCACGGACCAGGCCAATGTGCTAGAATTGTGGATGCAATATAAGATTTTTGTTTGCATGTTGTTTATTTTTACTATGGGATATATATATATAATTTAAATGAGAAGAAAAAGCTAAAAATAATTTTTCCAATCCACCCATCTATCGATCAATCTATTAGAATATTCCCGTCATCCATCCATCCATGGATGGATGGATGACGGGAATATTGAAGGCACATAGCTATTATTGATTCGACAATGTTTCTCACTGCCAAATTCAGTAAGTTTCACAACCTACAAGAACACAAGCTCATGTTAGGCTCTCAGAAAAGCTCTCCTTCGATCTTTGTATCTCATCCCACACGTTTAACAAATCAAACCTTGAAAAAGGACGAATAATAACAGAAAGGAATTCAAGCAAACAAAACAGGATTTACATTGTGCTGGCGAGGCGTTAGATGAAAGGAGATTATGAGAAACACATTAAAAAGAAGGCTTTTCAACTGTTGAGAAAGATTATGAAGTGTAAAGTGAGAAAAGTAAAGCGTGACCCAAATTTATATGACAGCTGGCAAATGACAAGCAAGCTCTACAACAACTCTGAATTCATTTCTGGAATATTAACAGGAAGCAGTTCATATCTGATCTAAACATACAAAAATATTTGTTCATTAATCTATCATGGTTGACAGTTCAGTAAATAAAAAAAAGAAGTTTAAAAAGTCCAATAATTTTAGATTTCAAAAGTTGATTGATTCTGTCGATTTACAACATCCAAGCTAAATGTACTTAGTTTTCTGAGACTGTGTTTCTAAGAATGTTAAAGGCCGTGCTTGAACATCTGAGATGTAATGTGGGGAGGTTATAAAATATAAACCAAAAGAAAAACAAAAGCATTGTGTGCTTATTTGTCCTCTTTGTTTGTTTCATTTTTTAATTTGTCTGATTTGAATCTGATTTTCAAATATTAAATCTGCAAACAATACTCAATTTGATATTTGAATTAATACCCTTCCAGCCAAATGAGCTTTGGAGCAGGGCATGTTTAAATTCTATGATTTAACTATTGCTCTAAAATATGACTTATATCAATATCAAGATCCCATGTCAAGATGTCTTGATAGAGGCTAAAAATAGTCTTAAATGAATTTTGATTCACATTCATGATTGAAAGCTCTTTTATAACATACTTTTTATACTTAGCCAATTCTGAGGATAAGGCACAATTACATCCCTCTGCTCGTTCGAAGATAATACTGTTGTCCAACAGTTGGCAAAATGTGACAATGGTTTTGTTCACATTCTTTTTTTCCATAATACTCATAATACAGCATTGGCTGCTGCAAATGAAAAAGAGGCCTTTAGAAGTGATTATTAGAAAATAACCCTCACCACATCCCTCAGGTAATGTGCACATATGTAGTTACATCAGCCAACCAGTTGTTATTTTCTTTCCCACAAAGTGTCCTTAAGGCCCTGCCATCAGGCCCTTTAAGATAACTGTTGGGAAAGCAGTAGAGTTGAGCCACTCATCTTTCAAATGACACAACAAATCAATATGTGCACATAAATACAACAGCTGCCTTGGTAATGAGAGTGTCTCTGATACTCAAGGACTCCACTCTGAGTAATATTTTAGTTGCTTTCCTTAATAATCTGTATTTGCGGTTGTCTTTTTGTTCTGCATTGTCAGTGTCAATAATAACCAGCTGGGCTATTCCTCATGCTGCAATCCTAATGACAAGTATTTTTTTTGTATTCTCTATCTTGTACATCAAGGTACATAACTGAAAAAATATGCATATTTATAACGGGTTAATCCTATAAAACACTGTCGGCAGACCACAATCTCACATGTGGAGCACAGCTATTCAGCAAGTCATGACAATATATGCTGTATATATTTCAAATCTTCTTAGCGCACACATTGTGCTGCACAACAGTTTCCACTAGCTCATAGTGTTGGAGCTTATCCTAAGTAGTCTAATTCTTGGGTTTGTGTAATATTTTTGCATTATAAATCAGTTGAAAGGGATTGAATTATTCAGCAGGGCCACAAGAAATTCAAATGGGGCCCAAAACCCTAAAAATAGGTCTGGTGACGCCAGTGCTTGGAAAGAAGCTTTGAGTCACTTTCTTCTCTTTTTCCATGGTCAGCAAGCATTTCCTTCCCTCAGCTGTCACAAACACATCTATGGCTTCATTTGAAAGGTGGAGATACTGAGAGTGGAATCGCTTGAGTCTGTCTCCACTCTGTTAATGCTTGAGTGCCTGCTGATTATGAACTTTTCAGTACGGAGTGCCTGCCAGAAGGTTTGGCTCTCACACAGCACTGCACGGAGGGGGAGAGGTGGGAGAGAAAATTTGAAGTGTGAGACGCTGCTGACAGAGTAAGGTCAGCATGTATGGCAGGGAGACACAGAAAGAAGGAGGGGCAGATTAATGAGATATGAATCAAATCAGGTCAGGTCTTGATAATGACAGCAATCTTCTGCAGCTCCAAGTATAAACGATTCCATTGTGGTAAGGAAACCCACCAAACGGATCACAGCCCCCCCTCCACCTGACATGGTTACATTTTTGCCATGTATTATGTTGTACTTGCAGTCTGTTAGTCACTGTGAGTGTTTTCGAGTGTATTTGATAGGATAAAGGCAGAACATATCTCACATTTGAGTTTGGATTAGAGCCTGCTTTGTTTCTGCTGCAACAATCGTAAAACAATGTTTATGTTTTACAGATGTAAACAATGAACCACTTAGTGTGACTCAGCTGATTTATTTTCAAGATGAGTCAGGATTTTTTTCACTCTAGATGGCTAGAATTGGTTTGCATAGATTGAAATGAAAACATAGCATAAAGTGCATTCTGCCGGTAAAGTGCACTGTGAGTTGTGTAGGAAAACACACATCAAGCAGACTAAACTGAACTGCCTGCTGTGGAGAGCAGTTTTAGACAGAGTGCTGTCTCTGTAACAGTTTTATAACTTTAAAAAGATTTGTGAAGGCTGACTATCAGACATGTTGATACATTTGAACTTTATGTTTGGTTCCCGACTACACGTAGCTTAATTAAAATGATTGTGGCAGAGTCATGTTTGTTAATAATTTCTAGTCCATAATTTACATATTTAAAGACAGTACTTATGTATTCATTCCCTTTTGGGTTATTTCGGGGTCCCTGTCTTTTTCTTACACCCTGTTAAACACATGTTTTTGGACCTGACAAACCTTGTACCTCAGTGCTCTACTTTTCTACTTATTTGATGCCACCATAAAAATGAAGCATTCAACCCTAACCCTAACTCAAGATACTCTTAAGTTACACCAATTAGTTATTTTGAATCACAAGGCAGAAAATGCAGGCCTGCAGAGCTATCTGTCAGTTGCTCTGAGCGTTATATTTATTATCTTCTTTAAGACAGACAGATTGCCACTTAAATCTAAAAAAATAATCATTGTTGATTTCCTGAGTAGCAAAAGTCTCTAACATTACCTTTAACGTGAATAATTGCACATGGAAATGTAAGTATGGATGACTAAATGAATTTTCCTAGGACATGCAGATTACACACTAACGAGGTCCTTGACAAATACAGTTTTTTCTAGGGTAACTCTGGTCAGTGTGCACTCTGACCAGCAGAGAAAAAGCTGCTGCTTCATTGCACCGTTTTATGAACCACAATGAGTTTCTGAAACTGTGACTTTGTGGGGGCTCTGTACTGAATCTCCTTGTTTTGAGTCAGAGCGTCATCATACATGGAGTATGTCATTGTTTACAATGATGCAACCATGTCTATTTTTTAAATGAAGTATTATTAGCGATGATGCTTTTCTGATTCAACCTGATAGCTTCTGCAGAGTGGTGTGTCACCAGAGTAATACGAGGACACGGCGCATCACTACTTCAGCACATAATGTTTGACATGTACGTGTAGACAAATCCTACACAAACAGAGAGCAGGTGGCTCCCCTCCCAAATCTCAAATCCAAGAACAGTCCATGGAAAAAAGACTATTTTCCGGGAAATGTAACTTTGTAATGTAACTGGCCTCTTGTATTAAAGAATTAAAGAAAAATGATTTTCGTTTTCAGTTGCTGTCATTAAAATTTTAATATAAAAGCACATCGGCATGCACATCCATTCTAACATTATCAAGTATGAAAAAGATCTACATTTTCATACAGTTTGGATATAGGGGTAAATATCCAGCCAATTTAACAGATGTGAAATAAGTACCCACATAAATGCAACACCTCCAAACAACATGACACAGCCATGATTTGTGATGGAAACTAAAACTGATCTTAAACTTTATTTTGTCATTTCTTGACATCGTTTTTATTCCTCTAGGGAAAATGAAATTAAAGATATGTAGAGGACTTGCAGCAGCAGCAGCATTGTAGGTGTATATGAGTGTGTCTTGTTTCACAGTAAGCAGTATGCTGGCAACGGCAACTAGTGAGTGACAAGAACTATTGATAAAATCAGTCCTCCCCCTGAGAACATTCCTGAGAGGCTGTGGGCAGAAAATGGCTGTTAACGGGCTTTCAAGAATGGCAGGTAAGGAGGGAAAAGGATTGGGCCGGTTTGCTCATGTCACTCCAGAATACGGCTTAAGCCGAGGTTAGCATGCATCAGTCTGAGTCTGGCTGAGCTGTGCGGGGGTCAGTCAGAGGTTGTGAACTCTGACAGACTGCCTGGCAACATGGTCATCGTCATCTGAGAGACCAAGAGAGAGAATAAGTCACACAAGAGGGAGAACTGAAGCGCACTGATCTACAAACAAGGGAGATAAGGTTGTTGTGATGTAAAATGTTGATAATGTAAATCAGGTTATGCTTTTGAATTTTTTTTTTCATTTATAGGATCTAACCTATTCTCTTTTTAAGTGCGGAACACAACAAACACAGTGGACAAACAAACAGAATTGCATCACCACTATCAATCAGTGTGTCGTAAGGGCAGCTGCATTTCGTTTCTGTATTGTGTTTGTGTATTCAATGTTGACAAGCACAAGGTCACATGTGTAATGCCTCCTTGATTGATGGTTCTTAATACCTTTTCACATCAGTTGAACTGAAGGTCGGCTGTACCTGCTCACGGTAGGCAGAGGAACAACGGAACAAGAGAAGAAAACACACCACAGCTTCAGGTCAGCTTCAGTTTTGTGATATAAGCCACCGCAGCTCTTGTTTAAGATAAACACTGGGTGTCAAATTCGTTTCACTAAATCTAAAGTAGTTTTTGATCTTCTTTTCCTTTTATACAGTATGACCACTTTCCATAGCAAAAACGAATAGAATGTAAGAAGTAAAAGAAAGTTTTACTTTTTGCAGGTTTTGAATGACACATTTAGGGAACAGATCATTGATCTGATTTAAAAGTTTTTGACTCAATAACAGAACAACACTTTTGAAAACATGCATAGGAGTGTCATCGCTGTAGCATGGCACTGTAAAAAACAGTCAGAATCCGGCAGTGTAATATTGTTTCCCAATGAAACACCACAACACAGAAAGCAATTTATTCTGGTGGACATTTACTGAGCATCTTAAAATGATGTTATGTAGTGTTGCCTACTAGGGAATGATGCTGCATTCAACAGTTGAAAGGCTCCATTTTAAAAGAAAGCTACTTTATTTCTCATGGTATGTGTTGTGACATTTAGAAGCAAACACTTTTCATGTCTACAAATGTGTGTCTGAATCCTCCACTTCCTGAGCACATTTATTGGTAACCTACATGAAAAACACTTAATTTCTCTGCTGACTGTTTGCTCCTTTAAATTATTTTCACTGTACATACCGAAAAGCTACTGTAAAGTATATCACTTATTTAGAAATAGATTATATGGAAGATCATATACTTAACAGTATAGTAGTAAAACTGTTAGGTGTATGTTTGGCTTGAAACTTCAGTTGAAGGGATCACTTTCAACTATTGATTTTAAAAGTACAGCAACATGCATGCCAGATGCACTTGTCCGTATTTCATTATACCAGTAGCAATAAAGTGTCAAAAAAGTCAAAGACACTTTTATAGTTAAATGGCGGTGTAGCCATTAGCACTGTCACCTAACAGCATAAAGGTTTTTTGTTCAAATCTGGGCTTTGGGTTCTTTCTGTGCATAGTTTGTATGTAATTTATTTGCCTGTATATCCTCTCATCGGGTCGTTTCCTCCCAGACTCAATCAAAACATGGTGGTTCCAAATTGACTGGTGAGATGTTTTTTTTGTTTCTGTGTTGGCGGATATAGAAAGTGAATACATGATCATTTTAATTATTAGGTTGAAAGTAGTGCTTAACTGCTGACAATCGTTTAAAGGCCAGGTGGGGCAAAATAATGTGTAAGAAGAAGACAATCACCATTAATCCTATCTCCACTCTCATCACTTCTGAAAAGAGAAGCACAAATAGGCCTAATCATAATTTACCTTTTATTTTGCTTCACTCAGTTAATCCGAAAAATATTTTTTTGTTATTGAATACATTTATCTTATTTTATTTCTTTAGTAATTAGAGCATGCAATCTGTATGCTGGTCTTAGAGCCATAATGACAGTAAGTAATGGAAAATGGCTTGTCTGTATTGTGAAAGATATATACAGAGATATGTAAAGTTAACATTAATGACACTTATAAAAAATGAGAAAAAAAACAACGTACTAGAACTTTAATAGAATACAGCAGCACACTGTAATTCATCAAACTTTGCTACCTTAATAACACACTATAAACTTTATAACAGTAGCGTAAAAATAAGGTTTTACTGCAAATATGGTAATTGCAGCTTATCTTTAGACAATTTTACAGTGTGTGTGGCCAGAATCTTTTTTCATTTAAAATATTACATGCGTTCAGCACAATGAGAGAAACACCTCTAAAAAGAAACTCTAAAGCAAGTGAGTCACAAAAGGAAGTCATATCAAATACGATGAATGCCATTTGGCTTTTAAAAAGGTCTGACAGACAACCTTTTCATATGTGAGTTTTAAAAGCATCACAAGAGTTTCATTGGGACCACATAGCACGCCTTATTTGCTGCTAGATTGCCTGCAGAAAAAAAGCAAAAAAGAAAGATTTCCTGAGGCGGGGACAATAGCTGCAAAGATTAGAAAAGCATATGGCCAACACAGATGAAGACTGGATTATGATTAGGGTTTTATGTATATAGATGTATATAAAACACTATTCTTTTCTGATGGAAACAGCAAGAATAAACTGAACAGATGAAAACAGTTAACAAGTCTAAGCACAGTGCATTCATTCAGTGATTCATTTTTATCTACTTTCTTCTCCAAATATTTTTTATGATGACACAGGGCGGGAGGATAATCTCAGCATATGAAGCACAGAAGGCAGGAAAACATGCGGGTGATTTATAGTCTTCAGTCAACCAGAATTAGTCACTTGTGCTGCTTTCCAACAGTTCAAGACCTTTACCAGCAATAGTTAACAGGAATGATGACAGTCACTTCTAAATTCTAACCACATAGCAACAGTTTTCTTCTGGCATTTTATTTTTTCTGAGATTTCTGAGAAATATTTTGATAGTGGGTATGGTATAGCATTGAGTTTTGCAATGTCACAAAAATCTAATAATGTTTATAATGATATATTTATGTTTCTTGTCACAGATCTAATCTGGATGAGTGACCCACCAAAAGAAGAAAGTGATCAAGGTTTGTCCTAATCTAAAATAGAGAAATACCTTACCTGCCAGTTTAATCAAAGTTCCAGTGAGCTCTGGTGATCCTCATATTAACTTCCAATTCATTTTTCTTGTCCTGCAAATATAAAGGCAAACTATGAGCAGAATTCATATGGGACACGAGCCCTAGATCAATAACATCAGTGTTTCCATTTAATCCACACCATGAATAGTGTATTCTTTTAAAACAATCACTACCAAGCAAATTAAACGTTTTAAATCTTATGTTATGTGCCACCTTGTTGGTTTTCATCTTTTTCCTTTGCTAATCCACTGTTAACTTTTTGAAACTTTCTAACCAAATGTGGACCTTACAGTATGTGTTTTTTAAGAAGCCAGCTCATCCCACAGCTACGAGGCAACGTGCCAAAACCACACACTGTCTAAACACACATACACACACAAAGGACGGGACATGGTGAATAAATTATGGGGCACAAAAGCTAATGGAGATAAGGCTTTCCATCTTGCATGCCATTCATTAGAACGATGCGGGAACTGAGACTGCAAAAGTGTTTGATCTACCACAGAATAATTTTTGGGGCTCAACCTTTGTTTTAGGATCTCTCTTGTTTTTGCTGCATTGCTAATCTGTATTGTTTCCACATACTCTTTCATCATATCAAGGTGACCCCTGCAAACATGTAATTGCCTGATTCGTTAATATTTGTTAATAAGACAGAGTGGAGAACAATACAGATAACTGACATTTAGTAGCCTTTTGTCACAGAAAGCTCAGGGTTTACAGATGGGAAAATGTTATCCAGAAATAAAGTACAAATACATTTCTAAGCTACTAATTGCAAGCAACGATCTGGTGCTTGGGTAAGTATTTATAGCAGCAGGATGATGTAGGTGGGACTGACACAATAAATACAACAGTGTGCATGTTCATCCAAATGAGGGGAAATGTCACTGCACAAGAGTGTGACTCACTGCTGTGTTATGAATAGTTTCTAAACAACAGTGAACCTCAGCGCCATAAGAAAACTACAATTACCATCACTTAGTTTTATTTTGCCACTTGTCATTCAAATGACAGTTCTTGTTTATTTGTATGCTGATTTGACCTTTGACCATCTATACTTAACCAATTTATTCTATTAGACATTTGCGTGACACGTCTCCATAATTATGGCATGAACTCTTGTAATGTCCATGTGGGCCTTTTAACAGATTTAGATTATTTCTGATTGGAAAATATAGATGCAATCAAGTTGACGGATTGAAACAATTGTAAGTTTAACAAGTATGGGACAGATGGACCCAGGGCTGATGAAAAATGAAAAGGTCAATGATAATGGCTGTAGGCACATGCTGGCATAGGTAAGAATATGCTGACGATGCAATGCTTATAAGTAAAATCATTTTATAGGTAGACTAACATAAGCATCTCTAAGAAAAATTGCAGCCAGAAAGTAGATGATAGGCATGATGGATATGACTTTGTTGCTGTAATTATTATCATTGTTGTTATTATCAACAACATCAATATTGTAACTACCCACAACTCATTCCAAACACATGCACTCAAACAAGCAAAACAACCTCTGGGTTTCCTATTCCAACGACAAAACAATCAATCTTTGCCTTATTCAATACATGTTTTCAATTTGTGGTGCAGTGTCCAAAAGATGTATGATCTCTGAAACCAAAAAGAGACACACTCAGACCCTAAATGTGCAGAACATTCTGGGGGCAAAATGTGCCATGTAGTGGTGGGTTAGCTATTTTTAGTGGCTCAAAAGCAGATATACTGTCACCTGGAGCATTCACTTTTTTTAACATAGCTAAATAAGCCTCATGCTAAACATTGTATTTTTAGCAATTGCTAATTGACTATGTTATAACTAGGGTGTGCAGCATTGTACATATGGTACATATGGTTGAGCAACTCTAAAAACTGCTAACTGTTAGATTTTTAGTTTTGGAGTTTTGTCATTTAACAACAGTGTGAATGTTGGCACCTACGGTATCTTAAATGCTCTCAGGGATTAAATAAGAAAAATCTGAAGTAATCTCTTCATAAATTGTTGTCTATGGTCACTGCAAATACTATTAAATCAACACATTTACACTGCACAGGATTTCAAAAGCATGCTACTAATTGCAAATGTCTTGGGGGTGCATATGGAGGACTCTTGATGCAAAAACACAGAGTCATTTTTATTTAGTTGCAAATTGATCAACCGATTCCATTTTTAATTCTACCTTATATTATGTTGGAACTTTGGAGAACATTTGTGCATCCATCCTATTGCATCTTCAACATCACTCAGTCCAGTGGACTTTTAGTTGCAGTCTCAGGGTTCTATCAAAGGCCTACAAAGCCATTTTTCTTCTCTTTCTGCCTTCCGTGAACTCAAAGAGATAAAGTCCCACTTTCCAAGAGTAGTGGTCCAACAAATCAAGACTAATGTCAGTGTCTTCTCCCACAGCTCTCAGTATATTTTGACCTGCAAGTCACACTACATCACCCTCTAGAAATGACCAGAAATGCATGTCAGGCTGAATCAATTGGGTATCCAGCCACTCGTTCAATTAAGATCTTTGGTGGGGTTGAATAGTGTGGTTTGCAGTGTGGTGAGTACAGGCTCCCAAAGGAGCAGTAAGTGCTGAAATCAGCTCAGCTGTGCCTGCCATTTTTCATTATCTAATGGCAAATCCATGTGTGTCCAGTAGAAGGCCAAGAGGAAGAAACCACCGAGGGATGATAACAACAAACAGGACAGACAGACGGACAGACAGACGGACACACAGACAATGTAGATAGATAGATAGATAGATAGATAGATAGATAGATAGATAGATAG
>CAJRST010022223.1:12989128-13053605 GCA_907169785.1 Menidia menidia
GATAGATAGATAGATAGATAGATAGATAGATAGATAGATAGATAGATGGATAGATAGCCTTGTGTATCTATTTCCTTTTTTTTTTCTTGTGGAGGTGGTGAGATAGATACAGAAAACAAAGATATGAAATAATTTATAGAATCTGTTTTGACATGAGATAACAAGTATCGGGATTGCAAGCAATATTTTCGACAAGAAGAGCAAGACGATGGTGGTAAGATAAAAACACATTAGCACGCTTTAAAGTAGGTATTAAGGCAGAATACAATTATCTGTAACAAAAGGCAGCAATTTTGCTATCCTTTCAATTATATGATATGGGTCTTAATTAAATTAGAAAGTGGCTAAATCTGTACTTTAATGTGATATCAGTTAATATACTTCTCGGCTTTGTACACCATTTGTCAGTAGACAAATTGAGAGCTTAGTCTTTTTCTTGTCAGCATTTTAGTGCATGTGTGTGTTCAACTATAACTATCATTACTGACTTGTTTAGATACAAACAAATATTGTAGGTAAATTGATTGTAAAATCTGTTATGAAAATACCTTAAAAATAAGAATTGCTTATCATTATACCACAGATTAATTTCCTCTAAGAATGATGAGAAAAACATGGCTGATTATAAGTCCAGTGGAACTAAATGGCTACAGGGATAAAGAAAAATCTAACAATAGGGACAGCAGCATGTCGCTGTGACACCAACATAGTATTCCTGCTGCTGTCAACATATCTTGATTTGCTTCTTATGAAGAAATATTCTTTGAGATACATTTTTAAATCTTCGTGCTTCGTGAAGGGATGTTGCATAGAAAGTGAATACACAAGAAATAATAAATTCAAGAAAATCTCTGCAAAGTGGAATTGGTACAATCAGGGGAGATATGGAATTAATATGTTTGATTAAGTGCCTGACTGAATTAGCATTTGGAGTCCAAAGAGATTTCAAGCTGGATGGGTTGGCTGAGGACTGCCGAGGGGATGAAAGGCTGACAGATCGGGCTACCGAGGCTGTAGGTAACAAAAGCTACATGGGGAGGAGAAAAGATAGACAGAACATTTTTCACTCATGCCAGTTTTTGATTAAATATTTTTAACAAAGAATTGGTATTTCTGTGAATGTGCCTGTGGAGCAGAGCCACAGGAACCACCATCACTTTGGTTGTCAGTATAGAGACCAGTCACCGGCAGGTCAAGATGAGGGAGGTGAGTAGCTTCACCCATTCACAAATGTTACTCATGAAAGATCCTGTGATCTCCATTCATGTGCAACCAGTAATCCAAGATGAGAGAACTCTGTGAAGATGTTCATACTTGGAGAAGAAGACCTTAAGATGAAGAAAAAGGGAACTATCAGAGAGAAGCAAATGCTCAAAAACCAATACTTAAAAGCAGAAGGATATGTGAGAAAAAGGTAAGAAGGATGAAAGAAACACGGCAGTACGGTTGACCCTCGAGGATGAGAGGTGTAAATTGTCAATATGGGATTTCTCCTGGAAAATCTCAGAATAACATATGAAAGGCTAGAGAAAGCCCAAGAGGGAAATTGCATGAGAATAAATGTGGTGCAACAAGTCAACACTGATGTATTCCAGGCTAAACTGCCGTTCTACATATTGCTTTTTCTCAACACAAAAACTAAGAGTGAGACACAGACATGATCACTGGTAGGTATGATGGAAAGTGAAAAAAAACGGATGTAAAAAGCTGCACGAATGTTATATAAAAACCTTTGAAAATGAGTGTGATAGACACGTGAAGGTAGAAGCGAAAGAAGTGTCGAGCAGTGAGAAAAGAATTATTCATCTAATTTCCAAGTGCGATGGACGCTGTGGTGAGTCACTGGGTGTGTCGTAGTCCAGAAGCAGATGATTAGTTGAAATGGCAAACTGGCAAATTAGATTAATTCCCTCTTTGTTCTTCATGTAGGTTGAACTTCTTTGGATTTCCCTCCAAAAATCAAATTGTAGGCTTCAAAATGGTGTTCCATTTACAGCATGATCTAGCTCCTTGGTGAATTCTTATTAACCCTGTGAAAACCTGTTTTCAGGGTAATATCACAACCTTTACTTTTAAGATCTATTCCTATTCATCATTTCAGGCTGGAATTCATGCATTCTGATCAATTCTACTAAACAGCCTGACAGTCATTCCCATATCTTTTAAGAATGCCTGCAGAATAAATTCAAAGGGCTTTCATAAAAATGAAAAGAATATATAAAATATAAAATACTTATATTTCTTCACCAAAAAGTGCTGGCACTGGGAGCTGAGACATGTTCTCATTATTGCATAGAGGAGGTTGTCGGGAATCTGATGATGACACATTGACGATATTCTCAGTTGGACTTCCTTTTCCTATCACCCCTGGTTTTCATTACTGACTGTCTCACCTATTGTTTATTTTTGATATTGGACTTTACCAGATGGGGTTGACAAATTGATTGATTCTTTTCTCTACCTGGTTCGCCTGTCTCATCTCTGTCTCCTGTTTCAGTGCAGTCAGGTGTGGCAAAGGTGGTCTGGTTAGATGCCCCTCAATCAACTTCCAAGGGGGGTCAGCTGTGACATGTTCACTTAGGTGCCACTACAGGGGAGAAGCACCAGGAGGTGGTGGCGTCAGGGGTAACACAGATTATAGCTCTTTTTGAGTTTTTTTTTCACTTGATCTCGAGAAAGAGCATGGCTGAGTTTCGGGATCTCTTCGGGAGCAGGGCCAGGCAAAATCTACTGGGAAATGCTTCATAGGGAGAGCTCTAAACAACGATGAGCCAGAGTCAGCATCCGAGTGTGGACCAGCTCTCACCTAGGATAGGTGTTCTTCCATTTCCTGTACCAGCATCTTCACTTGAACCACAAATTTCACCAGAGACTGAGCTTTAGCCCCCACTTTTCTCAAGAATTTGCACTTGAACCTGAATCCTCACAACAGCGTTAACCTTCGCCAAACATGAATCCCAGTCAGAGCATGCTTCTTTGTCAGAATTGACATTGAAACTTAGGATGATTGAGAAAAATATGCTG
This sequence comes from Menidia menidia, assembly GCA_907169785.1. Classification (NCBI taxonomy): domain Eukaryota; kingdom Metazoa; phylum Chordata; class Actinopteri; order Atheriniformes; family Atherinopsidae; genus Menidia; species Menidia menidia. The sequence continues at coordinate 12,992,153 of CAJRST010022223.1, forward strand.
TCAGTAGCAGAAGGTACTGTTATGGAAGTACTGTAAAGTAAATTTTGTCTCACTGAAAGTTGTTCAAAATACTAGATCTCATTCATATAACTTCTGTAAGAAGAAATTTCTTTTAAACTGACTTTTAAGCCTTTTTATCATATCAGATTCGTCTTCATAATTAGACTCTCGGGACTCGCTCCAGCACATTCAGAGGTTTTTTGAGCACTTCTATGTTTCTGCAGATTAGGTCGTGTATTTTTATATTCCGTAGTTGTAGGAATGTACTCTTTAGTAATTATTTTGATCTTTATTACAACAAATTAAAAAAATTGCAGTTCTTGGAGAACATTAATACCATTGGCAATTAATGATGATATATATTATTTGTACCAAAGTACCTTACAGTCATGTGATAAACCTTGTAGACCATGTTGTAATTACTCTCCAATGCATTACGTAACCTTCCAAATATGTTATCATCGATCAAAATATCTCTGGATCATGGATTGAATTGATGGTTTATTTATGCAGAAAGCAATATACTGTTTTTTCCAGATACGTTCTTTTGTCAGTAGATTAGCAAAATCAGTGATGAAAAATATGATTTCTAATCTATGAAAGGGTATAGAAAGAAAACTAAATTAATCTTAAACTACTGAAAAGAAGATGTCAGGAAGCTCTACTGTTTGTATCTGTAAACAAAAGAGTGGAAATCTGGTAACAATCCTTAGACATTCTTCACTAAACAAAAAGACGTGCACAAAGTATGGAACCGTTTAATTATTTTAGTCTGTCTCTCTCCTCTGGCATTAATATTTTGCATATTTAGCATCAGATGCAAGCTTGTTCATACACAAACTGATATATGATGAGCATCTTTTGAAAGTTTTGTAGGTTTCTACGTGTCAGTATGTGTAAAACATGACACATTTAGAGGATTTATTTGGATGATGACTTTTAACTGCATACATTTTTCAGTAATTTAGTTGTATGTCATCAACGTTTTGAACGTACATATAATATACCACCGAAAGCTATGTAAATGCCACACAACAAAAGTCAATGGCTTAAAACACACAGTTGATATAGGGCCAGATGGCTTTGAAAATTTCCTTTTATATGAGTTTAAAGAAATAAACATTCCCGTGTGAAGTGAAGCCACTGAATAATGAATCACATAACATTCTTTACATTTTATGTTTCCTTCATACATAAATTTAATCTGCTTCAATGTGATTTTAGACAATTGAAATCAGAGTCAATCGTGTTCTCAGGTTTCTCTCAAGACCTGAACATTATTTCCTGAGTAAATTGAATATACCTGTTTTGACTAATGTTTTTTGCTACAATCAGGCAAACATTTACACTGAATGTCAAACAAGCAGACCTCAACAACAATAGTGTGGCATTTTGTGGCCCCAGGCTGATGAGCTTCTTTCATTATTTTAATGACTGCATGGCATTTCCCTCTGTCTCACTGTGTGTGTCTTTACAAAAAAGAACTCTTATGTGCTCAAATATGTTCATATTAAAATGAAAAATTATTCTTATTTGCAATCACAGGTTTTCTTTTTTTTGAGGACTAGCATGATATCACAATACATTTTCTGTATAATAATAACAGATGATGTAAGCTTTAAAGAGTAAAAATGACCGTTCAGCACAGAGTTTCTGCGTATATCTGTATAGAGCAACAGAATGCCATTTTTTACTTTCGTTTGCAAATTATTTTTCTGCAAATCAGACGTTTCACTACACTGATATACATGGATTAACTTAGCACACAGCTCAGTTTAATAGCTTTTTTGTGCATGCATGACGTTTTCTACATGCAGCAACAATTTTCAGCCCAGCTCAATGAAGACCCATGTGAATGCGTTTCACCATGTTGTGCAAAATCACCTTAAAGACCAGTCATCATGTTATCTTGAAAAGCTATGAAAGAGCGTGCCACTTCACTATTCCTTTTTGGGTTCAGCACCAGGGATGCTAAGCGGATTTACATTAAGATATCAGCATTAAGTAGGGTGTTCATTACAGGTATCAGGAGTTGCAGCTGATAATGGAGTTAAAAGAGGAAATGCTGACAAGCTATCAGAAAGGAGGTGTAATAGAATGGCCAGATTATGAAGCTTGCTATCTTCATGTTGAGCAGAAGCAGTGGGAGATGAGACGTGGAAGAAAGAAAGTGAGCACGAGCTTTACAATATATTAATCTCTGTCTTCCCAGAGTTAAGTTGCAGTACTGTGCTGTGAGTCAGAACTTTTTCATGTCAATCACCAGTGCATGGTATTAGGGGCTTTTGCAAAAGCAACCACTGCAAAACAATTCTGGAAAAAACCCCACAATGCACAAAATGTAATCATGCTTTAGTTGACAAGTAGAAAGTGGCCAATCAAAATCACTCAAAAAGAAACCATTGCCTCTGCAAAGCTCGCCTTAAATAGCTGGAGCTCTTGTCAGGTACAATCGGCCATGAATCTCTCTTGAGAAAGCCATCAGCCTCACAGTGCTTTCCAGAACAATCTTGTAGCAAAAGTCTTAAGCTTCTTTGCCCAGCAGTACCAGCCACCATGCTCTGCCAGGCTTCCTTTCACAGGGACAGGACACTACATCGCAGAAGAGATAACCAATACTGTACTATGTGGTGTGACACAGGATAATAACACAAATGAGCAGGAGCCCTTAGAGGACAGAGCAAGAGTAATTCCACCGATATTTCAGTGTGTGAGCAATCATGAAGACAAATTAGTTTAATGTGGAGAGAATTAAGATAAAAAAAGATCAATTCAGGTTTACTATATGTTTACGATTTCCTGGACACTTTTTGAATAAAGAAATGTGTTACTGATCTCCTTTTAAAAAGGAAATTACAGTGTTAACAAATAAGGCATTCATTTTGTAAATGGTTATTCTAATGTACATTAGAATACCCAGTTCATCTAATATTAATTTGCTGTGAGTTGACAGTGTTAACTACTACACAATGTTACACCCACCTGCTCAATGATATGTCAAATACTATTCCCCAAGCATAAAAAAATACCTGTGATTATCTGCATGCAGGCCATTGTATCATACAGTGTGGAGAGAATGCATGTCAGGCAGTTAGGGATAAAAGACAAAATGATAACTACATTGAAAAAACACAACAATGCTTTTGAGAAGGCTCCCTGTCTGTCTCTCTGTATCTAGCAAAGGGGGGTCATCTGAGGAGGTTATTCATTTTTCATCTGTGGATGGAAACTGAAGAGCTGCAGGGAGAGCCCCACTGGAATTACTGACTGGGGTTGTTCCGTCCCCGGGCACCGCATCTCCCCTCTCTGTCTTTCTCCCACTCTTGCTCACTTTCCATCTCCAACCTTTCTGATCTTTACCAAAGAGCTGTCACTGACTCTCTGGGAGAAAGGGAGAGAGGGGGAAAAAAGATGCTCATTCTCAATACCATCCTCGCCTGCCACACAGTCAAGCTCTATTCATCCCACACTGCAGTGGTCCACAGAGCTCTGCTTGGCTTTGCTCAGCTGTAGATACACTAACCAATCTGAGCAGAGCGGCTCTCCATATTCCTCCCAGGCTTGTCTGCCTCTACGTGGGAAGCACAGCTTTTTATCCCAACCCTCCTCATTAACAGCATTCCCATTCCACTCCCAAGTCATTAAAAGAGCTACTTGTCTTCCCCCATCCCCTCTGGTGTTTTCCTTTTCATCATTCCATTTCTGTTCAGATGAACTTAAGGTGTGAAAGTCTAGGCTGGCACCTTTTCCCCACCAGGACCAGAGTGAGTTATTGGGAGCCAGAGAAGTGAGGCTACATAAGCTTTGTGAAGCCGCCTCTCCGTGGCCTGTTCCAGGCATTCGGCTGTTGTCATGGGAGCCAATGAAAGGATGCTTTGCTCTTCCCTGTTCCTCTTAATGAACAAAGGTGTCAAATGGATTCTTACTTTCAGGTCATTTGGGAGGTTCCCCACAGCTGCAAAAAGTCAAGATGCTAAAAATAACAATGCTGTGGAAAGTATGCACACAGCTCATATTTCAACAGTGAAATGTTCCTCATCAAGAGAATCTCCAAAATTTTATCCACAAAAGTCTGGCACCCCAAAAAGTTTCCACATGTTAATGTTCTGATTATTACATAATAACAATCTTTGATATCAAATTTAAATTAGCTGAAAAAATAAGATAGTACAGAATGTTGAGCTATGACATATGTTTACATTTCTGTGGTGGGAGAGAGAGAGAGGGTGATAGAAGTAGGGTGGAATGAGAAAGGAACCTGCTGCACCAGTAGTGTGGAACATGTACAGAGACACACTTTTCATAATACCTCAAATTGAAACAAGCCTGGTCTTGGCTAATCTCCCTCACAACAGTAATGAGAAAATGGACTCTGCTTTCACTGCCTCTCAAAGTCTCAAGCTAACAATGGATGTAAAATAAATCACATTTCTCGCTATTTTCTTCCTTCTTCCTCGTCTACCTCCCTGTGTCTTTCTTCTTCCACATCCGTGCCCCTCTAAATTCTATGCCTCACCTAGCAAACTTCACTGGTTGTAGAGGAAGAATGCTGAGGGTGCAGGACTAAGGAAAAACCGGCTTCAATTAGCCTCTAAAGTGCACTTTATGTTTTTGTTCCTGATGCCAAATTAAATTATGCTGTGAATTTTATAAAATGTGCAAAGGAAAAAAAAGTGTATTATAATTATAGAGGCCAAATCTCAACGTAGGTAATTGCATTTTTTTTTCCAGTTTATTCTGAGCCCCTAATTGTTCATGTACTGGCGTCACAAAAAAAAAAATTCTAGATATGTACATTTCATGAAATTTACATATGTGTTCACAAAAAAATCAGGTAATGCTTCAGAAAGTCCTCAGAAATTTAGAATATAATTTTTTTAAACTTTCTTTGTTGATGTCTGTTTTCTAAATGGGTTTGCATCCATACTAAATGCAGCACAAGACCTCAGTAAATTTGATAATCTGGCAGATAACCGAAGAGACACACAGTGTGACACAAATTAAACATGATTACTAAGCCTGTGCTTCCTCTGTAGGCAGGGTACTGTGTGTTCAAACGCAAGTGAGACACAGAGAGGAGGGGGAAAGTACGAGAATGCAGCTGATTCCTTTCAAATGCTTTTTCTGGGAAGGCTGCCAGGTCAGATGGCATGGCATGCATAGGCTGTGTTAAATGTTACTTCTTTTTCGCGACTGTGTAATATGTCCTCATATAACGATAATAAACCTTACAAAATACAAGTAACCATCTGAAATTATATTTAAAACATAGAGAGCAACTTTACCTCACGTGACAAGATGAAGAGCTTAAAGGACAAAGCAAAGTAAGTTTTGGTATCTTGTACAAGGCCTGTTATATTGTTACTGCAGAATTCCATGGAAAAATCATCACTATCACCAGATGGGGAAAGATTATCAAGGTGCATGTAATGATGCGGGACTCTAGATTATTAATCTAGATACTCTATGATTAAAGGTAATTGGTATCACAATGGAGCACTTGACGATATCAAGGGCATCGAGCAAAATCAGAGCAGCAAAATTAAATAAAGACGGAGAGGAGAGGAGAAGATAAAATGGGACATTGGTTTTAAAAGTCGGCAGAAATATCTCTTTAACAGACTGCTTGCACATGCAGACATTGAAGATTGTCATTTTCGATAAACAGCTCCAGCTTTGTTTGTAAGAGCTGTTGACATCAGTGTCTGCAGCCATATCCGATTATATGATGTATTCATTCCAGTCCCATGACGAAAAATTTAAGTTATTTTACACATAATCATGCTGGTGTAAAAATGCTAAACAAAATTAAAGTTAGGCTGTTCAACCACACTTCCTCTAATTTATGGGGTTCAGAACCTCAAAATATAACTTTTTTTTTAAGATCCGTGAGAAGCAGTTATTGGTGTATAAATATTGGGCAAAATGCTGTTAAATTGTTATGTTTTACATGTATAGTGGCAGAAAAATCGTGTCTACATTACTCTTTTTCCATGAGACTGGGTTGTATAGTTTGAGGTCATGAAAATAGCTTTAGCTTTACTTCTTTCAAATCACACAGCTACCATTCCTCTTCCAAATGAACACCTGTCCCTCACCCATCCACACAATTGTTCTGTCCACCTTTCAATCTACAAGTCACTGTCATGCATTATTTCATGTCTATCTATTGATTCTTTTGCTTGTGACTCTTGCAGAACATAGTTCATGAGAAACAAAGATATTCACCATATCTATTTACATAATGAAATCAACTCTAAAGTTAATGTGCAAAGCTGTAGATCATTGTGTCTTGTTTTGAATGAGATATGGTCGGAAAATATATCACTCGTTGCAGCCAAAACAAGTCTAAAGAGTTTTAGCGCACCAAACTAAAAACGTAGCAAGAAACCAAAGAAAGGAGGTGTAGTGGAACATCTGTTTTGGGCGCACAGGAGCCAATGCTTGATGTAAAAAGCTTAGCGTTGAAGTCACTGTGATTCATTTACATCAGATCAAGCATGACAGAAAATGCCCTGTGATGACTATTTTTGAGTTGGTATCAGCATTTGAAGATTGCAGCGTTAGTGAGAAGTGACAGGTCATGTACAGGGCATGAAACGTTAGTAGCTACTGGTTTTCCTGAAATGTTAATGTCTCTATCTCACACACCACATCTCTCGAATTTTCTGCCGATTCAGGTTAAACATTGTGGCGTTGCCATCCCCATGGCCAGCATTTCAGTCTGTACTCTTCCATGGTCTGTTGTTGTTAAATGACCAATCAAACTGATCACTGACAAGACTTATCCCCCTTCTCCCATTGACCCCTACATGTTGTGAAAGAGCATTTTGTCAGTGGACGTTTATCACGTTTCCATTATTTTCTTTTATATATTTCAATTTTTTCATTTCCATGTCAGATTTAAGACAATAAATTATAATAAAAACAAAACATTTCACTATATGTGCCTTTCAATTATTCCTCATTGTTCCCACACATCTTTTAGACATTTTTAAAAATAGTAACACTGTTTGTCAGCTCTTTTTTCAACGTTTTGGTTTTTTCAAATACCAATTAAACATCAACATAAAAAGGCTAATTTTTTGACAAGGTAATCATTACAAATATTGTTAAAGAAAGTAAGTCCTCCCCTTCAGAGACGGATTCAGGCTTCTTGGATGTTAATGAACATGGTTTATTATACTATACCTCAATGGTACAAAAATAACTTGGTAACTTTAAAATACACAAATAAAATCAAATAATGCTCTAAATATAAACTCTCCTGTATTAGAAAATACAGCTTCCAAAATATACATCTTAATACTCTCTTAATTTAGTAAATGAAACAGTCTTACAACCATACAAACTCAACAAACAAAAATTATCAGTAGCATCCTCTGTTTTCCCAGGTTTAAGTACTCAGACAACTTTGCAGAAGAACTCTCACTTCGCACAGCTTTTTTAAAATGTTTTTAGTATCCGTGTGAGCTTTGAGATCTCCTCACCTTTATTAGACACTGAAACACATGTGTCAGCTTTGCACAGTGTGCTCTCAGCCTCCCACTTTTCACAACCGTGATGGTACGTGGGAAATTCTTTTTGCAGTTCGTGAAGCTGCACTTTCGTTCGGGCATTTTGTCTCCAAAGCTGGTTGCTCTGCTCCCTGTGTGTGTGGGGGTGTCTCGCTGGACCCTCCCACAAGGCAGTCCACCGAGAATTACGTCGGACAACAAAGTACTGTACTTTTCTGTGCAAAGCGCCAGTCGATTTAAGCATGCCATTATGGTCCCATGAAAAACAGTGAAAACTGGTAATTTTCATGAATTTATAATACCCCCCGGACGCCCCGGATGGGAATAAAAAGTGGACATGTCTGGGTAAAAGAGGATGTTTGGTCACCCTATCTTATGCGGAATCATTATGTGTTAGAGGCGCATCCTGATAGTTTACATAACCTGAATTTAATTATTAAAACAAACACATGAATGCTTTCTCACATTACTACTGGTGCTCTGTCCAAGAAACAGCAGCTCGGTATATATATCTATCTATTTTAGGAGTGAGTCAGTCAGCAAGCCACAGACATACAAAACAAAAGGGAAAGGTGCAATGAACCGGAGAAGTACATTGCCCCTGCCACATGCCTTCCATTCGTCCAAGATTTTTAGACATTGTAGCCAGTGAGCTTTAAAGACACCCTCTCAAGGGATTGTGCATTTAATTTGGCATCAATAAAGCATGAATCGGAAAAACGGACCTGCACCACTATGTTTTGGATTTGCTTACAGAAAGGGTGAAGTGCAACACATATGCCATTACAGCTGAGGTCAGAGTATTTGGTCTGGCAACCTGTACAAAGCACAAAGCTGTAAGAAGTGCATCTGCAGCAGAGCGTTGTTTCTGTGACTGTGGGGGATTGTCTGGCAAAGAATTTCTGTATGTGTGAAGACTTTGAAGTCATTGCAACACACGCACCTCAACTTCATATGCAATGAGATCTGATACCCTACATAGAACTCTACTTGTGGGAGGAAGAGGTTATTTTTGACATTTTGATATGTAATATATACAGAAAGTCTTAAACATTCAACAAATTGAACATGATCATATTAGCGAGATTCTCAAGAAACAGAATATTTTTATCTTTATGAATTAGTTGAAATAACTATTTTATTATTGTCATTTAATTTAACATTTCTGTTCTGGAATAAAGCCTAAGAATTGGAAGGAAAATCTGATTTTGGTGTACTACAGGAAATGTCTGTAATTGTTTGAAATACCATTGAGTGATTGTAATATCAGACTAATTAAAAAGCTTAAACATTATTCTCTGCTCTATTGACCTAACCCATAGATGTTAAACGTTCATTTAACATCTGTGGTTAGGTCATTCTATGACATGCCATGGGGTTGTGATTGAACATTTTTAATAGTCTCAATCTACCCCTCTTGTCTCAGATGAAATCGATGAATTTCAACAAAGGCCCTAAAAAGAAATCTGTACAAATGTGGTGCAAATACCAAGAAATAAAAACAAATCTGACATACAAATTGGAGGAGATATGACAACACACAGAAACATGCACAGCAATAGTATAATTATAGATTCAAGAGCTGTCCTTTAGGACTTTGAGTCACTCTTATTATTTACAAATATCTCTAAAATGCAACTGTTCCAACATGTACAATGAACACGGTTCTGAATTTGTCCTTTTGAAAATATAATTTCTGACAAATTTGGCATTCTAAACCTTCAGTCCTAACAAATTAATGGCGGGCAAATTACGGGGCTTCAGCTGGAGGCAAACAAAAGCCCAACTGAGGGATGCTCTCAGCTGGCGGACATTTAACTTTAGCTGGAGATCCTGCAACTATGCATGTGTGTGTGCGTGCGTGCGTGGGTGTGCATGTGTGTGTCAGGAGGAAAGAAAGAGACAGAGAGACTCCATGTTAACAGTCACATCACATCACAGTTTGCAACCACCCTGATTAAGAGAGTTACTATGCAGTCTAATTTGTACATGGAGCAAACTAAACGCTTACTGGCATCTACTGATTTCACGTGAGGATTTCAGAAGACCTTAATGCTTATTTTGCTTGCACATTTCCATCGAGTCAATGTGCCCCAAACCCCCATCCCCTTTCTTTGATTTCAATTATTTAACACCGGAGAATAATGCATGCTTCATGCAGGAGTGATTATTCTGATGTTGAATAAATTATTTTAAGTGTTCAGCTTCATGTAGTTGGAGCATGGCAATCGTATGTCAGTGTGTTGTATGTACTTCATTGTGCAGCACATTTGTGGGTTTTATTTATTTCTCTCTATTTAAGGGTGTGGGCCTTTGAGAGACTCAAAGCAGATTCTATTGTAAACCATGAGCTGCTGAGGGAATCTGAGAGCCAAAGCCATCCATCAGAGCTGGACATATATTCCATATGCAAACAGATGAATTAGAACACTTCTCTCCCACTGGATTCATGAGGAAAAAGGGTGCAAGGATGATAGGAGGTGAAGGAATGCCATATAATACCCTCCTGATTAGAAAACCCTCTCCGGGAGAAAAAGTGAAAGGACAAGCAAATACAAGTGTAAATGAGATATAAGGTCAAGAGGATTCCTGGGCGAGACCAAGCCAAAACTGGGTGTTAAAATACCTGACCATATCAGAAGTGTATAGTGCAGATGGCAGTGTGTCCACTATACATGCGCTTTTTCCTCATTCTGTAATCATTGGAAGTGTCTGCACAAGAACTCAGCTCAACACAGCTGTGTGTTACTTTTTACAGTGCCATGGCGCTGTCGTCCTCTAGGAATGATTAACCCAGAAGAGCTTAATATAGAAGAGAAGGAAGAAATAGACAGGAGAGAAGGATGAGAAGGGAAGAGTGAGAGAAGGAGCAGGACATAGAGGACATTATTGAATTCCATGGAGAGTCTACTCTTTACCGCTGCACATCGAAGACTGTTCACCAACTGTTTAGCAATCTGTCTGCCAATTAAACATGCACTGAAATCAGGTAGAGGCCCTGGATATAGTATGTTTATGGGGATGTTTGTACAAGGTGTGTGGTCTAAAAAAATGCTGTACAGAGAATATCAATGACAGCACGCAATTTACCAGCTAGATGGTCACATATCCGGGTGTAATTTGCCTGATAACTTATTGTTGTTTCCCAAGTTTGGACAATACTGGCAAAATTTGTGCTTTGCACTGATTAACATTTTTGTCGATTAGAAATAGCCTCTTTTTGAGGTTATGATTAATTCCAGCTTTCTTGTGAGTGCTGTGAACTTGTAAACTTCAGAAATGAGAGCAATGAACAATGGATAGTGAATCATTTCATTCAGGCAAAGCACAAGGTTAAAATGAGTGCAGTATTCATTATGCTGATAACGATCCCCTAAGTAGTGATATCACAGAGACTGTAGATACTCTGAGTGTATTGCGATGAGGACAAGAAGACTGCTCTGCAACTATTCTGACTTATTGTAACGTGCATGACAGCAAGGGTGGCCTGAGTTACCTTCTGACACAGGATCATCAAAGCCTCCGAGCCCACATAAAGCCACCAGGGCTAATCTCCTGTTATGTGTTAACAATAGCCCTGATGTGCTTGGTTTCCGGAGGAGCTTTGCTCGACCGAAACATGCCATGTTTGCGTGATGTCCTAACAGCCATTCGGCTTTGGCTTTCCCATTACGAAGGCACAATCGGGCTGAAATCAGGCAGGGTATTGTTGTTTCCCTGGAATAACGATGTGATTGAAGCCACACGGGTTGCCGGGTTCAAATCATGTGAGCTGGGTAATGTGGAAAATGAAAAAAAAAGTTTTCAATACCAATTTCATTGTAAAAAGCTCCATTACAATTAGTTAAAGAGAACCAAATTAAGTAAAAGAGACGGAAAGAGAAGATTCAGTATTCAGGACTGAGCAGAGAAAGGATAGAAGAACTTGGAGTGGAATGATTACTTTAGGAGCTACACAGATCCACAGCAGCATCCTTTGAAATGATGTGAATCACTGAAAAAAAGTATTTGACATTTTAACTGAATAACAAAATCGTTTGACTCAGTGCTATCATGGTTTATTTATTTCTGCATTTGAACTATGTCTGCAGAACCTTTCTCACATTCAGAGACAATGCATATCTCCTAATTGCTAATCCAAAGGACTGTAAAAATCTAATATTGTATGCTGTAAAAAACAATTACTCACTGTCAGCAAATAAGCAGATCATGCAACTGTGGGAGAATAGTGCCTCACTTAACTGTCAACGAGTTTCCGCCAGTCTTCTGTCCCCATGCATAATGTAAATGATTTCAACAAGACTTCCAACAGCAACCAAGGTCACCACAGTCAGCATGCCACAGTGGTCAAATGACACTGTATGACTCTAGTCTTCTTCTGCTTCTTATTAACATCATTATAGACAGTAAAGTGCTATTTGCTATTGCTGCTGGCAGAAAAGGCCTGTTTTAGTGTACTGCGATGCAGCAGAGATTAAAAGGCAGAACTCTTATTGCACAATGATCTTAAAAATACATCACAGATTTACAGAAGTTCTTCCACATCTTGGTGCAGACCAAGAGGGACATGATTTGCCTTAAGATAAGTCTGTAGTAGAGTTCATATGTTTTATCTTGTATTATCACTGTGAATTACGGAATAAAAGTACTTGATTATTATTTGATTGTTATTTGATCTAAGAATTGCGTGCATAATAGCCTTAATCGATATATAATTGTAGACATAATTCATTTAATATTTAGCACTCAATATAAATTCTTCTTTTAATAAAATGCTTTTCCTCATAGGTCTATTGCGTTTTCAACAAGTTCTTGTCTCTCTTTTATTCAACACTAAGACAGTCAGTATTTTATTGTAGATAAATACGCTTTTGATGTTCAGACCATTTGGTAAGTTTGTTTCATCTTGTTACAGTCCCTGGGAATTGAGTTTAAAATATGGTAAATCAGACTGGACCTTAGCTGCACTGACAAGGAAAGGGCTTCCCCTATGGTGCGTCAAAGTGCAACCCTCCATTATTACATGCTCACTCTTTTTTGGTCTTTCTGTCATTTTTATTCTTGTATTTGTAGAATGTATATAGGGGTAACATTTAAGTTAAAGTGTAAGGATCCCTACACTGTAAAAGAAAATTACACTGAAAGCTCCAGATACTGGAACTGCAGCATTTTACACACCAAGTTTGTTGGCTTCTGGCAAGTGAACATTGAATCGGTGTCTGAGTTTACATCCTCTGTCAAAAGACCAAATACTTTGACCACGTTGTTACTTTGCCATTTAAAAACACCTTCATGTTGGAAGGTATGAAATCTATCAAACGTTCTTCAAGAAACCTTACATTACTGACACAAAAATCTGATCAGTTTAATTTGGGAGATTTGCGTTAAATTATTTTTAACATTACACTTCGACTAGGCAACAGAAAAGGTTATTTAAGACTAGGTCTAATAAAAATGTGTTAAACCATAGCACAAGTGTATTAAATTTTTTTGGAAACCGCAGGGTTCCATCTAAAACACCAGAGTGAACACAAGTCTGCAGTCATTTTTCAAAAGCTGTTTCACAAACTTGACCTATTAATAGCACGATTTTAAACAGATTAAGAAGTGTACAGTGTCTGAGAAGCAGTAGGCATGTCTGATTAAATCTCTTTTTATCATGTTTTTTCCTGTAGGAAACAGGGAGCAAATAACACTCTGCAGGTCGTGTGCTCTGTGCTGTGGCAGCTGGTTCTGGCTGACCAGGTCAAAGCGAGACAGACTGGTGTTTTGCCCCTTGAGAGAGAGAGCTCTCACAAAGCAAGTAACCTCTGCTCTAAAATATGACCCCAAACAGCTCAGTTTAACTTATGTAGTATGAAGCTATTGCAGGCATTTCTCCGAAAGATAATGTGAGTATGATGGCATGCTCTGATGATATGTTATATTGGAGTCTCTATTTGAGTAGCTAAAGTTTCTTTAAAAGATTGATGAAATATATGATGTAATTTCATGCAAAAAAAAATTCTGAAAAAGAGACCCAATTTAAAATAACAACAATTGAAATGCAGAGGCACTTATCATGACACAGCCAGAAATAATTTTTTCATGAGGTTGTATCGCCTCCTTAAGAGTTTTGATATTACAACAGATTAAATCCAGTTGAAAGAACTGTATAAAATGTCTCATTGTGTCATACAAAACAATTAAGTTCTTGTTGCCATGTTCCAGCTTTGCTCTGTCAATTAATTTGGATTAAGCCTCCCTTTACAGGCCCTGTAATCATAATGTACTCCATCCTTTGATGTTGGAACAAATGAGAACAAAAGTGGCAGGGCAGCCTCATGAAGATTTGCTGTTCTTGTTACCAACTCCAAACACAAAAACTCTTTTTCTGTGAATCTTTTTTTTTTAGGGGTTACAAATCCCCTGCTCTCATGTTGTGTAAAAGCAACAGATCCTAGCTCTGCTTATAAAGAGGCTCCCCCACACTGAAACCCATTTGCATTTTTGACATTTATGGATGAGTTACAGCACTTGCAGTATAATTTATATGATGTTTAAAAGTCATTTTCCGATTGATAGCTACCATTCTTCACCACCTTTGAAATGGATGGCTTATCACTGCACAAAAGTAACTATGGTGGATCATATGCTCAAGACTCCACTGAGCCACTTTTATTCCTCATTAAAGTCTAATTTGTCTTTGTAAGACAGAAGCCAGCTGAACAGCCCTTGTTTTTGTGCATCCTTTCAGTCTACAGAAGGAATTACAATTTGCCATTACAGTTCATCATTCAAAAGTGCACTCAAACATGAAACTAGAACAGGAATTTAAATTAAGACAGAGCCCCATAGAAAGGCCAGTGCCACGCCAAGTTTGTGACTAATTGTCCTTAGAATGCATATGATAAGGGGAAGGCAAAGCAGCAATTCATAACTTCCACTTCCCTCAATCAGGAAGTGTAATTTTCTTACCTGTTCATTTCCTTTTCTTGCTCAGACAACAATAGGAGGGGCTCACAGCCGTTCTGCTTCCTTAGTGAAATGGTTATAAATATTTCAGCCGTAAGGAACACATCACATTCATGCGACCTCTTCTAACAACAAAACACCAACCTTTCAATGAGAACTTTGCAAAAAAGGAAAGGCGTAGCAAAATTGTGCCTTTAAGCCACGAAAACAAGAAAAAAATAATAATATTATGATGTGATGGCATGGACATGATAGGGCCTTTATATAATAATAACAAACCCAGAGATGAAGCTAATGAGAAAAGAAAGAACCTGACTCTCGCTTATGCTCTGATTGGTACTATGTAAATGCAGAAGGCTATGGTGATGGGGGTGGAGGAAGGATTGCATGCCAGTGACCATAGGAGTCCCACCTGTTTTACAGAACCTTTTAACCTGTCTATACTGCCCCCAAAACCTTTATCTGTTCTAATTGCAGCTAAATCTGAATTTGCTTTTGGAGTAGATGATTTAATATACACCCACTGGTTTCATGTTTTTCATGTCTATTTTTCAAAATCATACCAGTTAATTAAGGTACAACACTTGTCTGCAGATTAAATGCAGATTCAAATCAACACGTCTAATACAAATGGAAATGGGAAATGGGAAAACCAGCGTAGAAACAAGGAAGTGTGTTGTAATTTATTTTAAGGGAACACAAAAGGATAAAATGAAGGATGCACACAGCGATCAACCTTTGTTCCCAACACCCACGCTCGCAACCAGATCAACATACAAACTTCACACACACATGCGCACACACACTCATAAACCCAAGCTCTGTGCAGCCCCAGAGAGAAAAGGCAATACTCATACCTCATGAATATTACAATGAGCTGGATCTGGGTCATTAATATGACACCGTTGTTACACTGGAGCCCAATTAGCAGTCAACATAGAGCCTGGAATGATCCCCTGTTACTATACATAATCACTAGATCACTGCGACAGACTCCAGAGTAGAGAGGGATCAAACTACACTGTTACACACAAAGAATATCAAGGACTTCTCTGCAGATACAGATTAGATGAGAAGGTCACAGGTGTTTCATGATGTTCAAACTTAATAATTTTGAAAAATGTATTATATTTATTATTTATTAAAACAAAAAAGTATGAGATGTGCTTCTACAGCTATTTCAGAGAAAGTCTTCATGCTTTTTCCAAGAATGATCCTCCTCTGTTCAGTCATTGTATCTGAGGAGTCACCAAAGCAAGATACTAGGACGGCTGATGGGCTTCTTATCTGCAACCACAGGCCAAAATCATTTCAAATGAGGCTGGGGGAACCACATCACCAATAATTAATCTGTACATTCCCCTGTCCCTAGTCAAACATAATTTCTGGTGGGAAAAGTGCAGCATCCCTACCAACATTTTGAAGAAATCTTTAATATTTCAAGTTATTGCACGGCACTGGGGAAAAAAAAAACACTGAGAAAAGCTAATTTATTCAAATCGAATTACATCCATATGACCTTGTAAAAATCGGGAATTAAAGTTATTTGTTGGACAAATATCAAGCATGATTAGCTTTCCCTAGAAATCCCAACATTTCTAAATTCACAATTTCAATTGACTGTTTTTGTAAATGATGAAAGGTATTTAACTGAGAGAAAGCCTATACTGCCCCCTAAGTCTAATTGTATGATTACGATACTGATCATATTTCCTTTACCCTGTTTCTCTAGTTCTCTTGTTCTGTCTCTCTCTCTTTATATATAAATATATATATATATAAATCCATCCATCTATTTTCATATTTTATTTCTTCTAATATCAATTTAGGTTTCATTGGATGATGGCGTCTGTTTACAATCAATTCCTACTGTCTGTGAAGGAGTTTACCAATTAGCCAGACGTGTGAGCTTTATACAGTGTTTTCTGCAATGGTTTTCTCTCTCCTTTTTCTTGCGGACTGACAGCACCTGTCACAAGGCCCTGACCTGACCAGTGAAACAGATTCATACCTCAGCAGACTATAAAGACACAACTTCTTTTAAATCGAGTGTAAGTCAATCCATGTCAGATCAAAACTATCATAGTAGGGCAGCTTGCCTACATGCAGGTGCCTGGATGAGTGACACAATAAGGTCAGGCATACAGGGTAAGACAGTAGCTTGAGAAATACTGACTGCTGACACACTCAGAGATATGGAGAGAACATCAGGTCCACAATGTGTGTGCATTTCAGAGTTTTTCTGATGTTTTTTTCTCAGAACATCCAGTATCTTCTAGGTATTCTTTGGGGTTTTGGTTTTTGTGACAGCTAGATAATTAATGATTCACCATTTTGAAACTTATCTTTCAAATGTATTAATAAATGCTTTTAGGCACAAGGGGTTTCTTTCTCCACAGAATGAACAAAGATGCCTAAGCCCTAAAGCTTAACAGTATGTGTAGCTGTCAGACTGTTTGCTGGGGTGTGATCATGCTGTGTTGTATTGTGGGGCTTTGACTGATGACCAGACGCCTGCTGTGAACCTAAGCTGAGCTACCGTCTGATCACGGGTGCAACTGGGCTTATGAGTTAAAAAGCCAATCTGTGAGACAGACGGCAAAGCTGAACCCAGATGTCCAGATCACAGACATTCACTCTGCATCCTTAGGTCTGGATAAGGCAATGGTTTAGGTTTGCACCCACATGTATTTTAAGGCACATGAGTAGCATGGGTACGATTTTTTCATGTTTAATGGACAGCCCATCAATGCTGCAAAAAAACCTTTGTACTTCTCACCCTGTAAAACCACTGAATTTTTATTTTATTTCTTATTGAGATATCTTGATCCTAAATCTTTATTTGATTTATCCAAACCTCCTTTCAGTTGTGTTTTTAGGCTTTTACTTGAGGAAACTATCCCACAAACGTGTATCCTAGTCAAACAGTTTCCTTGTGTTTGTTTAAGAGTGCTACAATGCCTTTACAAAAACTCCCGCAGATAAAGCTTGAAATCATTAAATAATCGTTAAAAAGGTTAGAAGTTCATCCCAAGGCACATACAGGCTTCTGTCCATGACTTAAAAAAACACAAACAAAAAATAAAGTTTGTTTCTTTTAATTTGTTCCATTTAGGTTCTGGTTTTGGGTAAGCACAAAATGTTCACAGAACTGGTGCCTACAATTTCAAGATTGCCTTATGTATTGTCACAAAAGGATGGTGTCCGTTGACAACTTCTGTTTTAGCAAACAGCTCATGAGCTGCCAGGGGATGCAGTTCATGGCTTTGTTGCTATGCAACCACTAAAAACCTGTTTTAAAGGCATCTCCTCATTTAAAATGTTTTTAACTTTGAGTGTTTAGAGCTCAGAGAAGTGAGCCTGCACAGCTCCCCCCAAATTCCTGTGTCAACAGCATATGATTGTGGATACAGCACAAGAGAGAAAGGCCTCCATCCCACTCTCCCTTCAATTTTCTTTTTTTATTAGCTTTGGCTTTCTTTCCCGAGGAGCACTTAAATATCTACAGCTCCACAAGGCACATTCTGGAAAAAATAAAATGAGGCAGTGAGAGATACCCCTGCACCCTTCTCCACTCCATTTAACCTTTTAATTTAGCGGCATGAATTAACACGGTGGCTACTGCCAGTATCATATTAAACAGATACTGCCCAGTTGCCCAAAAGGCAGAAACAATGACTCCTCCATGCACGTGCAATTTTGTCCGTGTGTGTACTTGTATCTTAAGAGAAGCAGGCAGAGGGAGATGGGTAAGTTGAATGGGTGTGTTTGTTCAGTAGCAAACTGTTATTATGAGAACTGTTACATCAGCCGTACTGCAGCTGCTGCCGCTGCTGTCATTTAAATAGTGTGTGACATTCCTGTGAGGTTGAAGAATAATAGACTGGCACTAGTGAAAAAGGTGAAGATAACTAAGTCAAAAAGACACCATTGCTGAGGTAAGGTGAGTGATGTAAAGCAGGTGGTGACTAATGATGCATCCTGAATTCAGGTCAGTGCTCTTAGCAGATTTTTTTTACAAAAGGAGGCTCGGAAATGCGGAGGTAGTGGTGGACTCGGAAGAATTCCTTTTAGGATATGAGTCACAGTGAAATATTTTGAGCTTCTGTTGGGCTGCTTATTCAAAATAGCAAAAAAAAACACAAGCAAACATCTGACTGTGCTGTGTGCGCTACACTAAGCATTCTCACCCATATTTTGTTGAGTCCACTTCTGTTTCCACAACAAGAGCAAGAGTCACGACAGAAAACAGGAGAAATGCCCCCCTGGCCTCCGGGAAGATAGAATGGCACTTTTATGATGTCTCGCAGATTATTTGCTGAGATGAATGGGCTAAACTGGAGTACCAATTGATTAATCCATCGACTGGTGGAATGTGCTGCAGCCGTCCCCTTGCTCTGCTCAGCTGTTCTTCCCCTATAGAGAACATTTAGACAGACATGCTGGAAAGGATGACTAATGAGTAGGGAATGTCTGTCTGTGTATTTGTGCAGTGTCTAAAATGCCTGCTTGCGTATGGTTGGTGAGACAGATTATATTATAAAGCATCCTACAGTTTCATGATCCAATGATCACCCACAGTGGCACAGCAGATAGAAAACAACTCATTTTTCCGCCTGTTCTCAGACTTCATACAGATGCCATTGTTACCTACAGTGATAGCTGAGACAAATTGCCGTATTTTACTACACATCTCTCTTCTTATGATTCTACCCTTTTTTCCGCAATAGTTTCACTGATCTTTTTTGTTCTTTTTTTCAAATAACTGCCTGTGATGCAATCTCGCAGCCTGTAAAATATGAGCCACATCTGGCTTACAAAAGCAGCTTTCAGAAGTCATTCCTTTAAGGTAACCACATATCTACATGCCTCTGCCATGATTTGAGTCATCAATCAACACTCCTGTTGGAGAGTCTAAAATCAGCAGTTATTAGACACAATTTTCTTTCCAGCATCTTCAAAGTGCATCGCTGCTGTTTTCGTTCAGATCACCACACCCATTCACTTTTAAACATCCTCATGTCGGATCCAACAAGGACTCATTTGTAAAAACTATGTGGGATGTTTTAAATACAGTTTGTTTTGGTGTTTAATAACTGTATAAAAATGCAGTAATTTTAGCAAAGCGCTGACACCTTATGCTATCGCAAATATTTCTACCTGCCAGAGTAAATGCATGATCATACGGATTCATATGTTTAATAACTAATGCAAATGAATATAAAATTCCTTCCATGCTCTTGTCAGATATTTAGTGGAACATTCCATATATCTAAATGTTCTTAGATACTTGATAATACCAACACTTTTTTACATTGTTTTACCTTTTAATTAAGCATCAGTCCAGCACAATGTGAAGTTCCCATCACATCCTATTTATATAAAGGCTTCTTTCACCTCCAGCACAAGGACTTTTAGCTTCTGTCTGTGTTACCACTTCAGACCCCCATCGTCACATTGCTGGTCCTCACTACAAAAGCCAAGCAAGCAGATAACAGATTGCTCTAACTATTCTTTCTCACACTGAATGAAATCCCCCGAGAGATTTTATAACCAGCGAAGATGAAGAATGTAGGGGTAGCTCCATTATTGATACAAGTCCCAGGCAGTGAAAGAAATGAATGCTAATAGTGTCCTAAGCTGGGTTTTACAGAGATTAATCCGATTTCAGAAATGAACATTTTATTATAAGGCACACAGTGCTGGGCTTGATCTGAACTGAATCAAAGGCTGTGGAGGGGGAATTGACAAAGGGACTGCGGGAAGAGAACATGGGTATACAGCTTGTCGCTTTGTGAGACCCTGGCACCTCATTGCAGTTGTGCCCTTTTCTAGCTGACAAGTTCATTAATTTTCTGACATGGCCGCTCAGAACGATTTTCCATAGATAAGTCCCCCAACAATGACTGGAGAAATTGAACATAAAACAGATGTCTATACTAGCAACGTTATTAGTTGAAAACGGGCTTTGTGCGAGCAGCAGGAAGTCCCACTAGGTCCCTCAGCTGCACCTGCTCAAAGTCTATTCCCAGTGCTTAGAAGGACTAATAGGGGTGCACAGGGGATACAGCTGTTGTCAGTTAAGCACAGTCAAATAAACAAGCAGGAATCTAAAGCAACCCGAATAAAAAGTAATTTGCTTTTGATGTTGGTTTGATCTTTGTATACTCTGTGACATCCCAAACCCCTGGTCCACATCCATCTCAAAGAAAATGTCCACGGGGATGAAAAGGTTTGAGGAGTGTTAAATGGGGAGGAGGAATAGTCTCACTGCTTATTACCATGAATCACCCTCCACCAGTTGCCAATAAACAACTGCAATCTTGGGAATATGTGGGGAGGATTTATCATACTAAAACCTCTGACAGGGCACAGACATAAAATCAGAAGTCTAATTTGTCTCCCCAAGGTGATGTCACTCCATCACATGGTGGACTTTTCTTTCAGTGGGTGAATAATGTTTGTCATGTTTTCACTTTTACAAGTGAGAAATTCTTTCTTTATCGAAGGACAAACTACCACTCTGATACAGGCTTTTACGGTCAACATCAACTCTACGAAAAACATTTGTTTCTTACTTTACTTGATTTTTGGCATATGGTTACTGTTGCATTATTTCAGATAGGCCATTTATGTATGGGATTCATCCCATTTATTTCAAATAAACTGACATTAAATATGTTTTAGTGAAGTTCACTGTTGCTCCAACACATTTCCAAAAACAGAAAACAGGCATTGCCAGGTTTGTTGGTTTTTGACATAATGCAGAAGCTTCACGTCAAGCAAACCAGGAGATTTTCTGCAATGTATTCCCCAGTTAAAGATAAAAAAAGTGTAAGATTTTAATTTCAGCACCACGGAGAAGGATAGCTCCCTCCCAGCCCACCACAGAGACAGTGAACAAGCGCCTTTTGTGTAAGTCACGCGGAGGGAAAAAAAAAATCAGGGGAAAGAGAGAAGACAGACCAGTGTCTGGAAATTTAACCAGTCAACCACCTTACATGTCAACCAAAGATGCAACGATTGCAGCGCTCAAAATATATATAATCGTGTAGGGAGTATTTTTCTATGGCATAACGACACACGTGTTAAATATGGCACATTTTCAGATACTGAAAGTAGGTTGAGCGCGTTAAGAACTGAACAGATTGATACCTTCGTAGTCGAGGACTGCAGGTAACTTAGGCTGCCATAACCGAGCCATTATCTGTTCCATTCCTCCTCGCGAACACTTGTTTTAATGTGTTCTAAAGAAAAAAACGATAACCTCTTAAATTTTCAGTCGGATAGTTTTTATTAGTGGCATCTGTGCTTTGTGCACCCAAACTCAAGTCAAGGGCGCGCAGTGAGAGCAGGTAGAGCTGTGCCACGCGCATCATTCCATTTCAAATCAGCGCACGATTGGACATATTTTACTCCGATGCAGCAGTGCTACTGAGGGTCAAGCCTTTGGAATGTCCTTATCACCGCAACCATGACAATAAAAAGAAAAGTGACTACGCTGGGAACAGAAAAAAAAATGGACAAAA
Source organism: Menidia menidia (assembly GCA_907169785.1). Lineage (NCBI taxonomy): Eukaryota > Metazoa > Chordata > Actinopteri > Atheriniformes > Atherinopsidae > Menidia > Menidia menidia. Next base: position 13,014,153 of record CAJRST010022223.1, read on the forward strand.
TCTGGTAGTTATGTGAGATGAGACATGGAAAAATGAAACATATTATGAGCTCTGCGCACGTCCAATTATAACTTACTCATTCAAATAGAAGCATGGTCCGGAGGATATCTGCTTCAAATGAAGGAAGGGTTGTCTGCTGCCACCCCAAAAAATCTGCATCAGCAATGAGGAAAAGAAAATCCCAAATTCTCGGGGAATTTGTATAAAATCCTCGGTGTCAGTTTCACGTCAAACTCGTTGTGTTCCCACTCTCAAAATGATGGGGTGTGTAATCCATACATCAGTCCAGATGGCATGCTGTTATGTCTCACAGTGATCATAGCCTATAATGCAATAGACATTTCCTCTTCTTTTAGGACGCGCATAACACGGAGGCACCCACAAGTGCAACGATTGAAACTATTCTCCAGATGCGAGGCGATGTCCAGTGTGGTCCAAGATTTCCCCTCAAATGAGTCAAATCAACGGAGAGTAACGGCCACTATGGACTGTTTAAAAAGTGATCTCTACAAAAAAAAAAAAAAACAAGGCAAAAAAACATGCATTGAATGGCCAACCTCATTCGATCTATATCCTGGAATGAGCTACATCCTGAGACGTGTGTCTTTTAGATAAGGCAGACCATCATCCAAAGACTGGAAGTGCGGTTTCTTCCAGGTTCTGCCCGTTTACTTTCAAATTAAAGTTTTTACCAAGACCCTGTTAGGCTAATTTCTTTGTCATCAAGCCTGATTAAATTTCATCGCACAACCCAGTGCGGCTTTCAGGATACTTATCCCCGTGTCCCTCTTGGCTATGTCGATGAAAGGAGTCCCGCAGTATTGTCACAGAATTGTCTTACGACAAGTGGTAAAGTTAACACAAAAAGAGAGAGGAATGCGCTTGAATTCGGGATGCAACATCGAAAGAGAAGAAAAATCTCGCAGATATCCGACACAAACCTGATAAGATTCGGGCTTCACCCGTGCACCAAAAGACATCAGTGCTTGGACGTGTTCTGCACCAAGCCTGGACCTCAGCCCTGTCTGGGAGGAAGTGGCCGGTCATTAAAGGCTGTCAGGACTTCTGCGGACACGCTCCACGTTTGGCGTTTCATGCCTCGCCACGACGTTACAGATTTCCACTGGTTCCAATCCACGAGGTGCTGATTGTACAGTCCTCTTCTCCTCTGTGGACTGCGCAGTAGTGTTTTTTTTTTTTTTTTTGCTGCTTCACAAAGTACCCTGTTCCACTACGCGCACGCAGGCTGCGTCCGTCTGCGCGCTTCAAAGTGTCTCAGAGCGCTCATCATTTTAAGTCCTGATAAGAAACACCGCAACGTAGCAGTGGCCAGACAATAATTGTTAAGTTCGGGGGGGTCGGTAGGTGGTGGGGGGGCATCACGTAGGTCACCTCCCACTGCCAAGCGGTTTTCCTCAGCTGAGGCTGTTGGATGCTGGTGGATCGACTCTGCCTTCAGCCGCAGGACTGAGGCTGCGAAAGCAGGAAATTCTGTTTCCTCCCCTTCCCAGTCTTCATGCCTCTCTGAACTTCGAGAGCTCCCGCAATTTCTCTCTTGCGAGGCGCTCTGACAATTATTAATTGATCTTTTACCTTCCTCCTTCTCATTCATTGGTCAGATTTAATAGGGGGAAAGCAAACGCCTGTTGTTATTTGTGTGTGTGTGCAGGGGGTAGTAAAAAGCCAAGCAAGCGACACAAGGGAAAGACAAAAAGGAGGAGATTTAGCTTGAGTGGGGAAGAGTTTCCTCCCATGCGTATCCTGCAAACGGGACACGACTGCCACCTACCGGCGGTGTGTTTTCCTGTGTGATCATGTTGTGACAGCGTCCTGAGGCTGATTGTCGCAGAGGACCGCTCTCCCATGACAGACTTTATTCTGTTTATATAGAATTGTCTATTTGGATTTTACAAATACTGTAGGGCACGCCAGAAAACACATGCCTGTATCATTTCCACGGCAGAGAGAACAGTATGCATGCAACGGGATGAAACAAACATAAAGCACAGAGTAAAGAAATGTGACAATACAGAAAACAGATGAATATGAGTTATAATCTCTCTTAGGTTTCAGCACTTTAGACTCTATTTAAAACTGCAGGCTGAATGTTATGAATTATGAAATAGACACATACTTTGCATTTTTTTTTAGCTTGGTAGCTGACACGGAGACTTCAGGTCTTCAAAAAGATTATTGCTTGTGAGGCATTTATCTTGGGCAGCCTTCTGCACTGCATATATTACGCTACTCAGTCATATATAACTTCCATAATGGAGCTAAGAAAGAGGATGAATCAGGAAAGGGGGTCTCTTTGACTATCCGGAGAGTGTGCATTTACAAACCAGGTGGTAGCAGATGTGAGAAAACATTTGAATGCCAGACCGGGGGTCTGTCCATCTAGCTGTCAACATCTGATCTCATTTCTCTCAGTGCTGAAGGCATTGCATCATTCATCTGTCTTCATAACTGTCGACCTGCCTGTCTCTGTGTCTGGCATATGGTGGTAAGGAGCACCACCCTCTTGCTTCCAGTCACACAGGAATCATTTAATAATTCCTTCTCTTATTCATTTAGATTTACTCTGTTGTTCTTGACTCACATTGAATTGACTTTACTTGAGTAACTGAACAAAATCGCCTTGCTTTATGTTTTTCTGCGCCACTGTTTTAAGTAACATCGACAAACTTGAAGCATTTCTGTGCGATTCTTATGTAATTGCTGACATAGTTTTGAGTGCTTTTGCTATAATTTGTGTCATGTCGCCATTTGACCACTTTGGCGAGTGGTTTTGACTTAAAGCTTTTACTTCTTTACCACATGGGTATTTGTTCATCAGTGCTGTTTATGTGCAGCATAGGGGCGCTCACTGGAGGACAACACTTTTTCTTTACTCTTGTAGCTTATGAAAGGACTGACATTTGTCAGAAACCCTTATTTTCAAAGAAACGTCTAGGGATATTGTACTATTTCATGCCAGAAGCCATAGCATCTGCAGAGCATGTTCACCTGACATATGCATGTACAGTTAAGAACGTTAGTATTTTTAAAAATATACATGCTGCATTTGGCTCCCAATTCTCAGGATTTTAGTCCACTGTTTGTTTAATAAAAAGAAACAATAACTTAAAGCTGCAATCCTCTGATGCATGAAGAAACTGAGAAAGAAATTGTTGACATCAAACAGAGTGAATTTGTTCAAATCTGCAGCAAGTCCACTGATGGAATAAATTATTTGTGCTGAAATGGATGAGGGAAAAATCATGCTCTTGGTTAGGCAGCAGGTCAAGAATATTGTCAACACTGACATGTTACTGCATTGATTATTAAAATAGAGCTTAATGCACACAATGTATGTTACTGTGTGAAATAATTTATACTATTTTAGTACAGTTGAGCCTCAAAGACATGAAAGTAAATTTCGCAAGTAGAAAGAAAGTTCTTTCTGAGTCCTAAAGAAAAAACAAAACAAAAAAAAAACAACCTATGGGGTAAAAAAATAAAAAGTTCCAAATTATACATCATCTGTCAAACATAGCGTTGCTGTGGTTATAGCCTGATGCATGTCAGGCACACTGGTAAGGGCTCAAATCACAGCTGGAAGAAACGGCCTGATTCCTGTGGTATACAACAACATTTTTGTGCCCAGATTAAGCCCGGTGTGTTCAGCAGAACAATGATACCTAACATGACTTTAATAAACACCAACACCGTGCACTTGGGTTTCTCTAAAGGCAGCCTGAGAGAGGGTGGCTGCAATGCAGGCCTGAGAGAGCGTCAGTACTGAAGTTACCACAAGATATAGATAAATAAGGCTTTGTTTGTTTTGTTGTTTATCTGCCCAGTTACTCTGTATTCCCTATCCTCATTTATAAAGACCTTACTGAAACACACAGAGTTTAACCCAAATCGATCAATCAAATTAATCTGAGAACTGACACTTGAATTGATTCGTTATTGCTTCGTTTTAAACAAAAGAATTCACAAACTGAACAAAAAACAGAAGGAAAAGGGCCACATGCATTTTCATTTGAATGTTTGAACGATGAAAGCAGCCTTAAATACTGTTGAAACACCTTATGAAAGATTACTCTGTCCTTGGAGCGTGATTGCAACATGTTGGACTGCCACGGTTAACACTGTGACCTTGTTCCCAGAAAGGCCAACACACATATAAGGCTCAGGGGGCCAGTTATTCCTGTAGCTGCAAGGGCAAGCAAAAAATCTTATTCATGGAAATGCTCCAATATATTTCACTGGGTTTGCTTTTAGCATCATCGTAAAAATGACAATTGCCCGGCTTTAATGTGAATTACACAAGCAGCGGTAATGTAGACTATTTTTTTTCCTTTTGTTTTTTTCAGTTCTAACCGGTATATATTCTTCAAATAACCTTTTTCTTACGGTGGAGAGGACTGACATATCATTTGTCTTCCATGACAGTTTTTTATTTTCATTGTGTGCATAAAACAATGGTAAGTAAGCAATATGTTGGTTGTGCTTTGCTAAAATGCTCCAATCTGATAACAGACCTTTGCGTGCAATGTTAAGGCTCAGACTAGGACACTAGACAGAAAATGAATGAATGTGTATTGATTGAAATTCAATTGCATGGTGTCAGTATGATTAATTAAGGAAATAGATCACTGTGAACATATTGTGGTGATGTGTCTGTAGCCTAGCAACTGAGCCGGTAATATTGCATGCATCATCAGCAGGTAACAGGTGAACTCTCCAGGAAGACAACATTTACAGAAAGTTCACCGTCAACTTTCTAATATATTTGGCGCAGAGGGATTCTCATACACGTTATTAAATTAATTCTTACTAACACTTATTATGAGTTTGTGCCCGTCACCCAAATCCCAACCCACTAAAAACCGATTATCTGGGAGAAGCCTTCCAAAAATGTGTCAAGTGTAATGATAATCTGTGGACTGGATAAGTAATACAGTCCACCTTTAAGCTTACAAGCTGCTCTTTTTACATGTGTGCAGGGTTACGAATTTTGATGTTATTTTTAGTAGTATATTGTTGTTACAATGTGAAAATGTCTTACCTTTCGCCAATTTAGCCAATATCAGTAACTGACAGAGTGTGTAAAGTAGGTTCTGCCTTGACAGTGAAAGCTGTCCCCCTTCAAATGGGGGCTCTGAATAGATGAAATAATGTGTGCTCTTTCATTTCAAGTTCTGCCATTCATTATTCATGATGTTTTTATAAAGGTATGAGGCATCATCACTGATATCCTGCAAGGCTCGGGGGTATTACAACAATACAATAAGATGAGCAAGAGGTTTGATGCAGAGATACATGGTCACTGCAAAGGCCTGCAAAATAGCTCTCTGCTTGCATGTATTTCACTACATGAAATATGTTATCCATCATTTCTGCTCCATGGCTGTCCTAATCAAACGAGAAGAAATTTGTCAAAATGCACAGCCTAGATAAATAAAAAATAGAATAGACAAAAATTTAATGGAAATTAACTTTTCCCTCAACGTTATGTCTCTATTATTTTCCCTGACACACTGGCCCTGTTTCAGATTGTTAGAATGCATTTACAGTTAGTCAGTGTTGTCATTTGTGTCATTTCAAGAACGTTTGTCAAACTTTTATAATATTAATAATAACGCACACACCGTCCAACTGGTCGAAAGTGCACTGTTATGTCTTTTTTGGTTTAAATAATTCATGGATATCAAGAAATGATGTGTGGCTTTCACCCCTCCATGTTACTCCTTTTGTGTCTTTTATAAAAAAAATGTTCCAATGAGAGTAACTAAATCTGATTTTGTACCACTGAACTATCAGTGTTTTGTCTTATGCATTACAGTCCAGAATATTTTCGATCTCAAATAACTTCAGTTAAATCCCAGGTCATTTCACAGAAAGCCCTGCACAAATGTATAAAAGGAACTGAGACAGAACTGGAAGAGATTCCATTATGTTCGATTGCTCTTGGACTTTGGACATTACAGCTCAGTTTTGTAAGACAAGATTATTCCTCACACAAAGGAAATTTCCGCCTGTATTTCCTAAGCCTCTGAGGGATGTGACCATGAACCTATTTGTATTACATGAAATTACCATTCTATAATATATTTAAGGCAAATTCTGCTGAATCCTGAGCAGCTAATAACAGTTACCTCCTCATTGTTATGATTATTTTTTTCACTGAAATTCTACATCTAATATCACTGCGTAAAATCTGGAAATTATTTAGCCATTTTTAAATATTTACGAAAATAAATGATCCCATGTGTTCCCTTTGCAGGTGACACTTACAGAATTCAACTCTGCATTACAATCAATCCCACTTAATAAGTAAAGAACTTGATATGAGAGAATTAAAGTACTTCTGGTTGTAATGCAGTTATCACCATATGTAAAGAAGTTATTAGTGAGCTGGAATGTTATCTGTGTCCTATATTAAACTGAGTACAGCATACACTGCAGAGTCCTTAGGAAAGAGCAGAACATTCTATTCAGAGCTGCAGCCATGCAGCAATACACACAGCAGTGTCTGACACCTGATCATCTGTATCTCCTTTATCTTGTTGCAGGCTTCATATTCCTGCTAGAATGACTTAGTTACTTAGTTTGGTACTCAGAGAATCTTGACTGACAATCAGACGATAAAGCTTTAAGCATGATATAAACCTTGTAATCCGGTATCATAGAAGATTTAGACTTGGTGTAACCTCAGTTTCAGGTTGTTTATCTCCTTTGCTGTGTCTCTGTTGCTGCAAAACAAGCAGTGCTCCAGACAATGGCGTACCTATTCACATGTGAGGCAGGAAGCAGATTCGACGCATCTGGATGTGTCTGCTGATCCTCTGTTACTCTAATCCTCCGGGTTACTGTGTTTCTGCTCAGGCACATGAGGGATCAAGTGGGCCATCCGTTTACATGCTGCCTGCCATAGGACAGATAACCAGAGAATATGGTACAATGAGTACTTTTTTAAAGAAAAAAAACAGCATAATTCATTAATTGAATTTGATAATTTAGCATAATAATCTAACATATAAGATACATACCCAATATTTACTGTCACATTTAAAAACGAAGAGCTCACTTATCAGTAACAGTTTAGAAAGACCGATCCATGCAAACCTTCCTTCATCTATGAACAACTGGAAACAGACCAGTAGAGAAATGCCATCTTTTCGGACTGATTATTGTGTGTGATCTTTATTTGTTTTGGATTTATTTAGCCATGAATAATGTCCAATAAAAGCTTTGCTCCTTATTACCTGCTTTCTATAATGAATCCCTTTTCATTTTTGCAGCTACATCATAGAATCCACACAGTCCTGTAAAAGCAAGCTATTTTCAGGAACTACCGTATCCTTTTTGAGCAAAGTTTGTTTTAACATTCATACGGTGTGGAGCTGAGCAGAGAACATTTACACAAATGAAACAATGACCATCAGTCCAGAAATCTGTCTCTGAAAATGAAACGTGCTTCTACCCAACACCAAATAAAACGCAATCACAAGACAATGCACAGAATCATCAGATTTTAGTTCCCCCAAGGACAAGATACAGGTTATTAAAGTGGGATTGGCATTTCCCACCTACAAGGTATCACAATTAATATTTGTGCAACATATGGTTTGTGACTAGTTATTTTAATCATCTGTCTCATATAAAGGTAATTTTTACAGTCCACAGTCAAAAGGAATCAATTACTGGCAAATGATGGTATTGGAAAGACCTACTAGTGGCAATGTCTAATGAGAATCTGAGCACTAGTGTAAAGAGATTAGCAGGATGAGGAATGGCGTATAGAGCCAGGTGTGACATGGCATTAAAAACCACGAGCATTTAAAAGGACGATTGCAAAGTAATTCTCCACCTCTGCTCTTCCTGTAGTTACTAAATGGTCACTTCATAATTACTTTTTAACCTTTTTGACTATTCATAAATCTGACAAATTGAATGGTAGCTTCTGAGTTATTCCAATCCACCTATATCATTGATGCTATAGGTATGAATAGATTTGAATGGGAAGGACATGTCATGTTTAGGCATACTGTGCCATAAGATGTGAAATATAACAAGGAAAAATTGGACAAAAGTAGAAATAGGAACAATTAAATCTTTGTTAAGTTACTTTGATTTTCAAAGGTGCACATGTCAGTGTGCAGTGTATCCTGCTTCTCATACAATGTAGGTGAGGATTGAAGTGTAAAATGAATTATGAAAGAATATATAAACCATATCACCACATTTCAGATAAATAGAAATTGAACCTATTTGTAGAGTACAGATTTATGTGGCCCTGGACTGTCCAGGGTGTACCCTGCCTCTTGCCCATTGAATACTGGGATATGCTCCAGTCCCCCCGCGATCCCATTTTGGAATAAGCGGTTCAGAAAATGGATGGATGGAAAGGATAAGTGTTGCCTTTTCTTTAGAGTGTATCTTTTTTTTGCGAAGAACAATCCATATGAGCAACTCCAGTCAATGCTCAACTCCTAATACTGGAATATGAAATGCACTTAAGGATATATTCTTTCTTCTTTTTTTTCTTTTTATGTTTTAGGATACTTAGATTGCTTTAAGGTAATAAACCCAAAGGAAGTGATAAAAAAAACAAAAAAAAACATTTAATTTATCTTTGCCAAAAAGAAAGAAAGAAGAAAGTCTAAGGAGAATAAATTATCTTGTTTTTTCTGGCTTAAGTTTTGCTTCTACTAATTAATTAATTAATGCTCTTTCACTAATTTCAGTAGAGAAGCTCAAACTGACCCTCTGGGGATAACATTGTGCAAGAGCCCAATGACACCGGTGATAAGCTTTTCTCCACACTCTTCAATAGCAATTTAAGCTTTGCCCCTTTGCCATAATCCTACCCGGACTTACTTATCTGACATCCAGAGGAATGTCTACCAAAACTCAAGCTCTTAGAATGCCTTCAACTAAGGATGGTCTTGAACTTTAATGCCAACTCAATCACAAAATGACTAACTTCTTTTGAAACTTTGACATAAAAAAAAATATATATATATACAGTATTATTCCCATCATGTTCACTATATAGGCCAAACGTTTTATGTTAAGTTTTATGATCAACCATAGTATTCTATTTCACTGAAAGTTAAACCTGCACATACACCTATTTTTCTGATTAATTATCGAAAGACGGTCAACCTACATTTATCACATCTCAGTCTAATTAAATTGTAGGGTTTGCCTCAAAAGTCCTACAAATTAAATAGTCTTAGAGGCCATACACACAGAGCGGTATATATCAATAGTCACAGCAAAATAGTTTCCATGTGTTCCTCAGATCGATATCCTGGTATCAGAACAGAGTGGAGTTGACAATTAACCACAATGTACCACACCTACAGTGAAATGTAGCCATACACCAACCCAGTGAAGGCCATGCCTTTTTGGCAGTGATCTGTAAATGTATTGGAGCATGTATCATGCTCACTTCAATGGATCAGTAACAGAACTTTAACAAGGAACTCTTTTACACTTTGTGCATCAGTTAGCTCATCAACTAATTAATCACACACGTCTGAGTATATTCACTTCATGCAACTTTTTCTAAAATATTTGAAAGCACCACGGGCCAGTATTTAAAAAAAGTGCTTCTTTTGTGTGAGACTGCTAGCTTAAACCCAGTAAAAAAAAAATGATACATTTCACTTGGCAGTCCTTTTTCATGTTGTTGCACTGTCAAGATGCAGCACTGACACACACATCAGAATTTCTGAAAAAAAGGTTTTTCAAAAACCTTTTGATTTCTTCATTCCCATTTAACAGAGAATGCACCTATACAAACAATGGTATGCCACAGATAACAACACTGGGAGCCATTCTGTGTGGACTGCATGTTGTCCTCATGTATGTGTGTGTTCTCCAGGTACTTTTATAGAAGTACCCGGTTTACACTTTGGGTTATGTTTATCTTTAATTCTTCTTTGTGTTGTTTATCTTTATTTCCTTGTTAATTTGCATGGCTATAGAAGTAAATGCCAACAATGTCTTGTTGGATACATTGATTTAATTAATTTCTGTCATTGTGAAAGGCAGAGATTAATAAAATATCAACCGTGTTTGGTTTTGTCACAATAGGAAAACAGCGATAACACTCTTTAACATAGAATTTAGATTGAAATAAAAAAAATAAAAAATCTCACCCATGTTCTCCTCTTTCTCCATTTCTCTTAGTAAATTACTCCCCTCTGAATAAACAAACACACTCTAAACATCAGAAAGCTGATATCTTATTTGGGGCTGTTACAAGATATTGCACATTCATCACATCTGTAAGCATGCAAAAAGAAGACTCAGATTTACCAAGCTGCAAAGGGAATCCCTTTGCAGCATAAGTAGTGTGTAATGTGCCCATTACTCCACCAGCATCCAACAGAATATATTCACCTGGCAGCACTTAAAAGCTAAAAACCAATGAATTCCTCATGAATTACAATATTTGTAAGGGCGGCTATCTGCTTTGGGAAAATTAATTAGAAAATAAAGAAGTACATAGTTCCAAAGTTCAACCACTCAATTCAATGAAGGCCAAAGCTTCAGTTCTTTTTTTAATGCAAAAGTGTTTCTGGTTTCTTCTGGAAACTTGAGTGTCAAGCAGGACAGCAGGCTTCAAGGAGCTTTTTCGTATGCCACTGCTTCCCTTTGCCCTGATATCTTAACAGTTGTCACCTGAGATGGCAGGACAGGAAGGAGAGGGTAAAATGAAAGAAAATGAAAGACCTGAACACCTTAAAGGTACTTAAAAGACAAATATACCTACTCTGCATTGAACTATAACAATGATCAAATATTTCTTATCTAATTAAAGACTGAAGATGTTTCTTTCCATTTAATTTCAGCTGAGATGGCATAAAATGAAATGTACTTTTTATTGATCCCACAACTGGGATATTATTTGGCAGCAGGAGCAAGATAAAGAGAAAAACAGACACAGTATAAGTCTTTATATATTAAATATTCTACATACATATATTAAGGGGTAATTGTAGTAGTGCCGCAGAAATAAAAAGTAATGCACTAATTTGCTAATGAGAAGCGCCCATGTGATTCAGACCAGTGGCAGGAAAAATAAAATCAGTCACTGTACAAAATGATGGCACATGGCAAAAAAGAGTCCTTGTATCTTTTTGTTTAACATTAGGTGCAAGTCCTTCCTTTTTTTAAAAAGAAAGAACGTCCCAAAACATTAGTCAACAATATTCAAATATAACAAAACTTGTTATCAACCCACTTATTGATAGTGATCAAATGGTGACATCCTACCATTGATTTCATCCACTTATTTATATTTGTCTTAAAAGAACCACTGGTTCAAAATGTCTTCCTGGACCTTTACCCTCTAGCTACATATGTTCCTCAGATTTTCAACCTCTCCCAAAGGTGGGGATCAACATATGGCTGAATTATATGCCACATTACTTTTTCAAGTCTCCGCCGCTGCCTTCCCAATTCCTCAGTGACATGTAGCCCTTTGAAAATATTCATGAGGTTCCCATGCTTCTTTTCTCTTTGCTCCTTTGCACAGGCTCAAAACCTCAGGAGAGACACGTTGTGGATGATAATGGGTTACCTGTAGTGTACACACTTGTTTATATCCTTGACAACAGAGCTGGTGAGCCAATAATGACTACAAGGTGTGGGCAAACACTCCACAGACATCATCCGGAGGGGCCATTGCCTTGTGTGGAACTGGTAGCACAAATCAATACAACCAAATGGCAACGTGCAGATCTCATATAATTAGAAAGACACAGGGGGAAGAGCGCTGCTGGCCAAAGGAGATGAACATTAAACATACATTTTCAGTCTGCCTGTTAACATATTTCACCTACATGCATTGAATTCCTGTTGATTTATAAACGTACTCACTTTGTGGATTGACTGGCAAATGGAGGGGATCCAAGGTAAACATAAAAAAGGGGTTTGTGGACAACAAACAAAAAAGGACAAAACAGAGGCTAATGTTTTTTTTTTTACAGTCTTTGACTTTAGAGTAAAATAATAATAATTTGAAAAAGAAAACTATTAGCAATGGGGCATGTAGCAATTTCTACATTGCAATATTGACATAGTTGAGTCGTCATAGAAAGTTATATGAGATTTAGAAGGAACTGCTGACTTCTATATGTCAATTGTAACATTGGTTTAACAGCTATTCACAACCTGGCATCTGTATTTCTGCACAATAACAAAGCAGATATTTCATGTAACCCTAACGTTAGTGCGTGTGTTTCTTTTTGTTTGATATGTTTGCTAAATAAATTTTTTGGGCTAATTGGCAAATGTTTTCATTAATGTGCTTTTGTAGACAAATCTGTGCATGTCAAGCTTGTTTGGTTTCTCTCATGTTTGATGTAGTTCTCTGATCATCAGACTGCTTTCTGGAAACGGTGAAGCCCTCTGTCAAGTGAGAGCAGACTGGAGGAAATACTCTGATATGTAAATTCACATTCGCATACGATATTCTCTGTTGATTTACTTTGTTTTTCAATAGCATCTCTGCTCGGAAAACAGTAGACAAAAACCCATTTTGCAGCAATCTCTTGATAACATCAAGACATATCTGAGATCTCTCCATTTTCCTGAAGTGTGAATTAGTAGTGACTAAACATCTTAGAGAAAAATGTTTTGCTCTGATATGTATGAAGCAGAGCACAATCCTCAAAGACTAAGTTTATCCAGCTGTAGCATTTCTGTTGTGTCTGAGTGCAACTGTTTCATAGGGAATTGTTTCATTATAATCTGTAGAAGATCATTTTGTTTGGAACAATTTTTATTGTGCAAATGCACAAAACTGTCCCTTGTGAATTTCAAAATCGTAATTAAGGCAGACATTATGCAAATCCTAAAATAAATAGATAATCAAGATAACATGATAAATGTAAAGGAGGTTGTAGACATGCAGACAAATGAAAATAAAATAAAAGTAGAAAGTGAAATACACTTTGACAAGTATTTGGGAAAACCTTTGGGATATGATCAACGCTGCTCATCTGAAGCAGTCAATGTCCTTGGGATGGAAATGAGTTACTGCCAGGTATTATTAAGACACAGAGGATAAAAAAAACAAAATAGACAGATTCCTGTCTGTCCCAGCGTTTGTGAAAATGCTGTTTGAACTAGACATCTGCTAAACTCAGCATGTTAAAATTTCTCGCCATCCTCTGTGCATCCAAGTAGGGCCATCTGTTTCAATGATTACTTCAAAATTAATCTAATGTGAGATAAAATTGTTGTATAGGCCTTTTGAGGAAAAGAGAGGAGTCAGTAACTCAGGGAGGTTTAATGGCGGAACGTAACTCTGCAGAATAATAGCTTTAGTATTAAAATGGTGATTTTTATAACTGTATTTGTAAAGCGGAAAGTATTCAGGATGCAAATTTCACTTTTGTTTCCCTGAGTTGTATTTCATTCAAGGACCCACAGCTCAAAATACAAGCGTAGTGTTAATCCCAAGTGAAGCTTTTTAGAATGGTCTCTAAACTAATAAATAACTCAGATCCTCTCAGTTCAGGTCTTTAAACCTTCTTTCATTACAATACTGTCATGATATTATCTCTTCACAGTTCTAAAAAAATGCTTTGAAGATTTGTTTCTAAGTAATTTTTCTTATAGGATATAAAAAGTATTTTACATAATACCTAAACAAAATTACCTTCTTTAAGATTTATTACTATGCCATACTATCAAGTGCACTGAAAAGTGTTTTTGTAAACCCCCACCATGTGTGTGTTTTCAAGCAGTCTTGTTAAAAGTGGATTGTTTGCCTTCACTTGAAGCGCTCAAAGTCCGCTGTATACCGAGTCTTCCGTATACATGTCTGTATACCGAGTCCTCACTACACAGAAATTCGCATTCAAAGCCTGAATTCAAAGCATGAATATTTTCAAAACATCTTTTAAGCAATGAAATAATTTCCCATTTTTCTGTACCTCAAGGGATACGGAGGGGGAAAAAAAAACAGGATGCTGGCTTACATTTGCCAGATCCCTCAAAACTTTTGAGATCCCGCAAAATGCTTGATGTGTAATTACAGGTCAATCCTGAGACATGAATCTCCCATGGGGGAGATTTATAGATTTCCATTTTCAGCTTGACCTAAACTATAAACACATTAAATCATAGCTTGACAGAAGACACAGTTTTCATATAAATGAGAGACATCTGAAGAGAGTTCTTAGCGCACGGGGACACATTCATCGCAAATCCTACTCTGACTTGGCAGTTTTGGTTGAATTCATTAACACTAAAATGCGGTACTCTGGACATCTTCACAAGCACTGCTGGATGCATGGTAAATGCAGGGAGCATATCTTCCTCTGGGACCTCTGTTCCCTGCAGGATGTCTCTCTCATTAACCCTTCCGGTGTGGCAAGTTGCAGAAGTTGCACTAATACGATTTTCTCTTCCAGTCCCTAGTGAAGTGACTCTTCGCCAGTGTTTCCAGAAAACATGTCAATAAAGGGCTGTGGTTTCTGACATGTGTAGGGTGTAGGGTTAAATTAAATGCATTCAATAGTAGTCTAACTCTTTGTGGTGTTAGACTACCTAAACTTAACCTCTACACTATGAAAACAAATTGAGTATACATGTGATTAATGTTGTCACACTTTATCAATTTCTTATTTGAAAGTCATACCTGTAAAGTCCCAAAATATGTATTTTCTTTGTGTGCCGCTTTTGTTTGCTTGTTTCTGTCCTGTTAAGCTACCTAACGTTCGCCACTATAGACTGTCTTGCTTATCACGGTACAACATGCAGGAGCTGCTCTTTGATTGGCCTACTGGAGCAGCACTCTGAGCTGTCATTTGTCATTTGGGAAAGAGAGGATATTCATGCCGAAAGACAGGACAAGATTTGATTGGAATAACACTGGTGTGCACTACAGACCAGAGGCATGCCAGTCTCGGTAGTGACAGTTCAGAGTGTTCGCTGTGAAAAACGGAACAACACAACAGCTGCACAGAAAAATCCGCTCTCAATGGGGTTCAGGTAAGTGAAAGAAAATAAATAGATAAAAATAAGTGTTTTTGTAATAACAGAGCAATTCATGAGTTTGACCAGCTCTTGATTAAAGGAGTCAGTACCACAAGCCTGTTTGCAGTGTGATAATAGAAATAATTCTTTTCCTTTTGACGAAAAAAAGTACTTCTTCAAGGCATACAAATGCTCTCAACTTAATACAATGTTATTGAAGAACCTACTGTTAAAGCTCTCTAAAGCATTACAGTCACAGGCTGGGAAGCATGTTCCAGTTTCACAGCGTCAAATTTGTTTACAAATATGTATTTGATTATGTTATCCTTGTATTCTATTAAAAAACAGGAAACAGACTGATGCACTTCTCCAAAGTTCAACTGCCCATGACTTTGATTAATCAGTCTCATTGGAATGACGTGACATGTTCTATATTCCCTGGTACAGAGTGCAAGTGGAACAGATGGTATCTGCGAATAACGTACTCTCATTAGGAGGTCCAGTATGTGCATATATGAAAGGGAAAATTGTGTGTGTGTGTGGGGAGGGGATCCTCTGAGTTTTTGGCACAGATCATCTCTCTGACCTTCTGTCCAGTCTGCTGGCCCACAGGCAGGGATAGAAAGATGGAGCAAGGGAGAAACACCGACAGCCATTCAGTGTCTATATCAGAATCACCTAAATCAGTAATCACTAATGTGCTGTTTCAGCTGACAGACAACTTTTTGTTGTATGAATAAAAATTAAAAAATGATACAAAAAACACCATCCGTTCCTACGTTTAGGTCAGCTAATAACGTTGTTTAACTTTTCCAGGGGGGATTTAGTGACCTTTAGTCTACCTATTTCTATTATATTCGCTAATAAGTGCTATTACTTATGTGTCAAAGACTGCTGTGTGCTACTTAGGTTTCAAATTCATTCCATCTCTTTTAATGCCTTGCTCTTTCATTTGGTACAGCACATTTCTCAGTTACTTCACTAAATCTTATTCCTTTTTTAAAGTATGCCAACCTGGGCCAAAGTGCTCTAAATGATTACTTGTTAAGCTATCACTTTTTCTTTTTCTCCAGTTTTTGAAACATAAACCAAGAAGTGATATCTCTACCATCTTTTTGAAGGCTATGATGATGTGGCAAAAAGAAAAAACAGAAATTTCTTATTCTTAGTGCACCCATTAAAAGAATTAAAGGATGATAAATTGCTCTCTCGATGTAACACATACACTTACAGTCATGAAAAGTTGGCTATTTGTTCTTTTTCGGGATAGTCCAAGCAAGCTTCAAGTTGTTAAGGTGCTATAATAAAACTTTTTTCATAGTATTTTTTAACAAACCAATCTGAAAGCGTTATTGAAGTCTTAATGCGTTCTGTTGAGCCTCTCAGAATTGTCTTCTGCTGAGTCGTTCTGTTAACTTTAAAGTCTGAGCATCTCAATTGATTTTCTTGCAGTTTGAGTAGGTGAAATAAAACAATCAATAGGCCAGATAACAATGTCGGAAAAACAACTTTAGTTTTAGTTTAAGTTAGATGCAAGTTGAAGATTACTCATCCCAGTGAATCGATGTGAAAATGCAGCAGAAGATAAATTGCTTAAAACATGACATCTCTGTATTGACACTACTAAACCAGCTTTTCATCAGTTTAATGTTTTCATTGATCTAGAATCAAAATTTTTCCCTGCCATCTCATGGGCAATCTGTAATTTTTCTGGCAGTCTCTAAAGTCACTACCCATTTAGGATTTTTGTTGAAAAAAGCATCCACATTTAATAAGCATGGAAGCAAACATGCAAACAACTTCCAGTGTAATAAAATGGTCATGATTACACAAAAACATGTACAGAATAATGTTGCCATAAAAACATCTGACTCCATTATTGAATGAATAAATTCAAAACAGAAAAAGCAGCAAACAGCTTTTTGCTTTGTTAATGCACAATGGATTAATGGAGTGACAGTGCAAAAGGCTGATCATCTCTTTTTTTAAATACTGGCAGCTGTCCATGTCTTTTCACATGAACCTATTTATTGCTGTTCAGAGCAGTCAGCCAAATGAAATAATCCAGAATGAGAATAAGTTTTGGTTTAATTTCATGTTTAGTTTGGTGCATTTTTTCTTATCAAATAGGTGTTTCTTTTCTGTGCATCCAGATGACTAAGGGTGAGAACAACCGAGTCCAGTAGTTAACTGCATAAATATAAGTAATATAAGTTTTTTAAAGGTGTATGAAGCTCATATATCCTCAAATAATTGGAAATTATGCTAATTAGTTTAAAATAACAACTCATTTTAGCAACCTGTATCTCTTAATATATATTCTGCGTATGTAGAAACTACATTCACTAGTAACTTTTAACATTTGCATGCAATGCATTGTGGACCGCACACAACTTTCACAAGCAAACACAACCACAAAACAAGCTGCTCTCTATGTTTCTGTTCCTGTAGACCCCACAGCATCTTGGAGACATTATGTAACGTCTTTGCCTTAGGACCTGCTAGTGGGAATGTGGCCTTGTAAAGTCCTTGTAGTTTCGACTGACTCAGTGTGAGCTTTGTCCAATGGCCACAACAACCACAAACCCCCGGCTCTCTCTGCTCGGGTAGTTCTACGTTTCTGTGCTTGCAGGTTAGAGTGTAAACACCAGTGCTGACTGCAGGAGGACAGACAGGCCCCTTAACCACCTCAAGTGGTCCACTTTTTTTCTTTGTAGCAGCCCTTATTATGGTGAAAATAAGCAAACAACAAACAACTACAAAAATAAGGTAGAATATAAAGTCGATATATGATAGATATTTGCCTTGATATTTATGCAGTCTTAATATGTATTGATGGCATAATTTTACCAAAAATCCTTTGTTATATTCTGTGCTGTGAATATCTGAAAAAAGACTGAATTCATCAGAGAAAATATTGGCCAAACTGGACCACACATTTCAGGGGCTGCATTTATAACAGTTGCTCAGACTGCTTTGGATGTATTCACTGTGGCACCTCAGCAAATGTTGTATATGATTCCAGGCAGAGTAGCATGAAATAATAAATGCTTTTAGAAAGATACGGCCCCAGCAGCAATGAAGAAAATCATAACTCTTGAAGGATATATATGCACACTTTCTTTCTTTGATTTTAAAAGACATACAAAAACTATAATTAAAGAAACTGCGGTAATTATTGGCTCTTTTCAATTGTAGAGGAGCAAAATGAATTGTCCTTTAGAAAGGCAAATTACACAGAGATTCAAAAATTTTATCTTTTACCTTTTCCATGATGGAGAAAGGGGCTGCAATAACAGTGAGTTATGGGAGCAGAATTCTGCTTTTTTTTTTTTTTAAGTGTACAGCAGCGGACAGGATGGAAGCAGATCAATTAAATTGCGTGTATGTTTACACGTGTGCAACCGCACAGCATGGGGACAGAATACAGCATTTCTTCTATCAGGGTCTTAAAAATGGATGAGGAAGTGTTGAGTTGAGCAAGGAATGGACTCATCACAAGTGTGTGCTCACTGAATCACAGTTTTGTGGACAGGAGGTATGTGTGCCCTCCAGAAGAGCCCTCTTCATAGGGAATGCACATTGTACAGTAATGCTCCTCATGGTGTTAATTTACAGATAACATTTTGCACATCGGTCTCATGTGTTTGATAAACACACATTTCTTCATGTTCACGCTTGTTTTTCAAGTGTGTTAATCAAAACAACATATTCTCTATTAATCCCATGCAAATCATATTTGCGGTATGATAAACAGATTAACAAAAAACTGATGCTATGGACACATTGTTCCTTCAGGTAAGAATTGAGGAAAAAACTGCAATGTTTGTCTATGCTTTGTGTTATCTGGCTTATCCGATTCAGGGTCCACATCTCTGCTAAGACTGATAACAATTCTTGCTATGGAGGGAAAATTAATACCTCTATAAAATTGCAGTTGTCCAGAACAAGAGATTGGGGCTAGCTTTAACTGCATGAACATACTGCTTTAGCACTACATTGTAACTCAACAATTCCAGGTGTTACTTACATAACGGAAAAGAAGAAGAGTAAAAAAGGAGACTTTTTGGGCTGGCTTGTGAAACTTAAATCTGAATCTATACCAGAGTTAAAAACTGTTCTGGAGTGTAAAGTTAGAGGTAGAGGTAGCAGATGCCGTAGGAGGGATTTTTGCTGACTGGAGCATTTGACATTGTAATTTATTTATTTCCTTGTCAAGACATTGCTTGTTCACTCTGGTATTTTGACAGCTACCGTATTTGGACCATGACAAGTTTAACTTAAGTCAATATGGCAACGGAATGCAAATAAATAAATAATCCAACAGTGCCCCAATTCAGTGTCTGAACGGATGTAATCGGGTGGTGTCAGCGGCAAACACAAATGTGTTACTGCTGCATATTTTTTGTTAGTCAAGCAGTGATATACAATATACAACCATGTGTAGCAGCTCAGATTTAACGACATTTGGAAAATAAAAATGTGCTTACCAAAGTAGGACTGATGTGCCACCTCAGCTTTCATTGCTCCAGATTCATTCAGAGCCTGAAAGTTGTAATGTCACCTCATCATGGATGTTCGGGCCATGACTCTATTTATAACTGTGTGGTGTGCTGTAGGACTCTCTCTGTAACTTTGGAAAGTTCTTCCAGTCCAATCACAATCAAAGAACTGATTTTAAAAGCTTCCATACAACATTTTACAGTGTCTGTGTGTGCGTGTGTGTGCGTGCGTGTGTTTGTCCGTGTGTATGAAAGTGGTGGAGGGGCAACCAGCACAGTAGAATTAACCATATGTACTGTACAGCTTTGAAAAAACTAAGTCTTGGAGTTGGTGCAAATAGCTGTTTGTAGTAGACCATTGTGGATTCATTCCAGGAATACTGAATATTGTAACCAGAGGAGATTCAAGGATAATTACTCCCTGTGTGAGCAGGAGCAGAGACATGGTCGGTGTTCATCCCTGTCCCTGCTGAGCACTTTGCCACTAATACAATCCCTTTGTGTGTGCAGATTTCCTGATAAAAGTGTAATAATTGTGTTCATCTGGCCCTCTGTATCCAGGTTTCCTGTTCTAGTTTAAAAAACTTGGCTGTAAAAAGCTATTGTCTATCGGTGACTTTTATGTCCTGATAAAGTCACAGAACATTTGAGAGAAACCCGACATAGACACAATGGCAAAGAAACAAAACTTACTGGACGTAGTTTGTAAGGAGAATTAACATTTCTACAGACATTTATACCCTTACAGACTCCACAAAGAAAGTGCCACTTTTCAGTTATGAAATCTGTATTGATTTGTAGCAAGAGTGCGAATCAGACAAACAATAAGGACATCATCACATTGCCCTAACTCCTATTCTTAATCAACACACCACACACCACATCATGTTAAAGGGGTTAAAGGGTTAAAGCTTAAAACTCTTGAATTAAGAAGCCCCATAAGGGCTCAAATTCTGTTTGCATTAGTGAGTATATCAGGATTAGTATAAAGAAAAGGTAATGCATGTTCTTGGATGGTTCTGTTTGTGTAGGATTTGATGTGAACATTTGATGGGAGAAAGGCAATGGAAGACTGTATTTCATAGCAATCCACTCCACTACATAGTAGGCACAGATAAATAGCATTAAAAGGCTTCTCCGAAAAAGGCTTCTCAGACAGTTTTTGGAAATGCAAACATCCCTTCTAAGGGAAACTAATGGAAGGTACCAAACCACTCAGGTTTATAAAACAAGGTTAAATCACATGGAAAACTTTTAGAAATCCGTATTTTATCAGCAGCCCAAAAGGAATTTATTTAACCAAAAAAAGGATTGCTGTTTCATCATTTGGTGTACAAAAGAGGTTGTTTCAAAAATGTTTTTTATATTTGCAAAATATTAAATAAGTTGGCTGCATTTTCTGTCGTTTCACCACCTGGGCTCTGCTTATAACAGCTAAGACATTGATCTTGGCTCCAGAGAAGCTTATTTCTATTTTTATTTTCTCAGGTGATTTATGGAATAGCATCCAAATGACCATTGGAATACATTTTGAAAAACATGACATGAAAACTTGAAATCTGGTAAACAATGAACGGATTATAAAGAATGGTGTTCAAACAGCAATAATTGGTAAAAATCAATACATGTATTTACATGACAACAGACAAACAAGCTGTATTTGTCTGAGCAGCACTGCCTCCTTATACATGCACATGAATATATATTTCTCAACAAAATCACACAAGTGTATTTCTTGATTTCTTATAGGAACACAGCAGGACAGAAAAAAGCAGAGAATGAGAAAGTCATACCTACACAGGTGATTAGCTTACCCTCCTGTTTTGACAGACCAAGGATCCTGCACACCCTCAGTCATGTCACTCTTTATTCAGCTTCTGAATACTGCTGCAGAGCTATGAGTTGATTCAGATTATAAAAATGAGTTATCTGCAATGGACCAGCCTACAATAAAAAAAATCTCTACTATAGTTGTGGTTGCCATGGTTTCTGCAATGATTATAGTGGAGACCATCATAGAACTTTGATTAGCCAGAGCATGATGCCTTGTTTCCAACTATGCAATGCTGAGCTCAGCTTGCTGCATATGAACACGACTAATGCTGTAAAAAATGTGCTATCTTGAATAACCCAAAGACAGAAATAAACAACACTTAACATTCCTGCTTTGATACAGATTATTGTGAGTCTTGACAACTTCTAAAATGGTTTTGCGGACATTCATCGTTGTCAGAAAATGAATCCAAATAATTGTTTTATTTATCTATCTGTTAATACTTCCACAGACAATCACAACTGATATTAGATACATTTGATCATTTGATCATAAACAAGTGTATGTTCCAGAGGAAGGTATTGATTTGTACGTTTCTGATATAGCTCAGTTTTGATACTTCTGTGCCTCTCAATGTCAAAAGTATAGTCCAAAAAAGGCAGCATGTTGTTTTATATCATCCCTAGTGATCTTTATGTTGCTGGCCTCTACATCTCTGGCTGGGATTTACTACTTCTTAACAGCTGGATTGGTCTTAAAACCTTTAAGGAGTGTAGTGCTCTGCCGTCCATCTGTTAGACAGGAAAAATATGAGAGGTGGCCTCAGGCATTACCTAATGAACACTTGTACTCCATTTAAAGGCTCCTTCCCATGTGTTTTTCCAACCAAGCGAACCTTGCATGATATGATCTAGTCATATCCCACACATAATGGGCTGGCAGAGCTATGACACCATGGTAGCACCATCAGCTCTCAAGGTTTAAATAACACAGCAACAGTTTGCAAGCCAGAGACTGCCCGGCGGTCAGATAACAGTGAATGATCATTTTGGACGAGGAATGATATGTATATTGCAGCATTACTGCAAACAGGGTGAGTGAGAATCTGCATCAACAACTGGAAGTAATGAAACATGATTGCTGTGAATTTACTAGTGCCATTGGCTCAGTTGTGTAAAAACCTCAAAAGAAAACTGACTCTAACTTAACAATATGATAAGCTGTGTGATATCCACAAAACAATACGGCTTTTGCCATATCTGTTTGTGAGTGTTTATCTATTCGTTTATGGGTTTCAAACATCCATAAATTGGAAAAAACACAGAAATGCAAAAGTAATCAATTTGAGTAATGGAGGAAGATGGAGACAAATAACAGGTTAATGCCCTGTGTGCCTGGTGCTGATTCAATGCACAATGTGCTCACTGTAGGTTATACACATTAATGAGACTGTGTTTGCTGGAGAAAGTCTCCCCTATTGATTGATGCTGCTGGTGACATTGTGGCGCTCCCAGTAAATATCCTATTCCAAATCTTGATTTTAAAAATGGAAATGGATGTACAGTAGGAATAGTCTGCATTGCAGACAATAAATTCTTCAAACATTCAATCAAGTTATGAGGTAAAAAGGATTATTGAATGCTCTGAAGTGATAATGACTTAGCTTATTCTCTGTCCTTGTCTGTCAAAGAAAGGTTGCTGAAAATGAAAAATATTTTTGTAATAGTCTGACTACCTAGTGAAATCAATTTTGACGCACAGAAATTTGGATTTGGTAGCGAAATTGACATGAAGGGCATTGCATGCACTATATGACAACGGATGGTGTTGAATAACAAAATTATTTCACATTGATGTAGCATACTCGTGTGGATTAACCCAGAGATAACTCTTTCAAAAGTTCAGTGGCATTCTTTGGGAGCAAAGTAGATTCTAACACCCAGATGTGGAAAATGTATGATCTTTAAATATGAATACTGAGTAGCCTACCTTTCTCACAAATACCATAACTGACCTTGAAACAAATCCTACTGCAGATGGAGACCTTTCCTTGGCCCTGCTCCATACCTTCTCCTGTGAGAAACCTGAAGAGGTTAACTTTTTAGTTTCAAGAAAATCTCATCTGCTAAGTGCAACCAAGAGAAGTAATGTTGATATATGGTTAAAAGACAAGAAAAGAAAAAGGAACAACAATGTGTTAGTAGACAGAGGTCTTTAGGGGAAAGAAAGCCTTTGGTTGGGTCTGTTTTTAAAATGATACATATTGTACATACCACCTGAGAAACTTGGACATTTTTACTAGCATTATATTTACTTATTTTTCAGAGTAATGTAAAAAAAAAAATTATTACTGAGGTCAAGCAATTACCAGCGCTATACAACCTACAACTTCAAGTTTTCCAATATTCTGACACTATGGACCCATACAAACTAAAAAAAAAGTGCCATCCTAAATATTGCTCTTGCGACCCAATTAAATATTCTCCTGCAGGTTTTAGACATTTTCCTGCTTCTGCACACCTGATTCTGATTAACTTGGATCTCTGGACATTGTTGAGCTCTTTGATGTGAATCAGGTGTGTTGAAACAGGGTTACGTCTAAATCCTGCAGGGCAGCAGCCCTCAAGGACTGGAGTTTGACACCCCTGCTCTTTTGGAACATATTTAGTCCTGATGTCATGAGTTAGCTCTCGTGAATGTCTCTTATCAGTGTCATTGTTTGAATTCAATTTTGAAATCACAGCCACATGTTGACATTCAAATGATGGACTTAATATGTGTACGTTTATAGTTGCTTAGTAAAAAGCAATAGATATTTCATACCTAATGTTAAAAGAAATTTGACTCACTGCTCCAAATTTCTTACTGTAAAAATGTGTTAAAATTGCATAGGTCAATGAGTAAGAACAGAAATGCCTTGACTTTCTTCCTCCTTACTGTGTACTAAACACATAAATATTCTGTCATGATTATTTATAGACAAAAATATACTTGCTTCTTAAAATGTATTAAATTGTATCAGGTAATTCCCAAGACAACTGGACCAGAGTTGCATTTTATTATGATAAAGAAAAAAGGCGTTTTTATTAACTTTTCTCTGGATTATTCTGTTCATTTAACAGCCCCTGCAACTGCAGCAGTGTACACTATGAGATCAATGTCACAAAAGACCAATTGATCTATCTTCTAATTATTACCTTAAGATGTTCCGTGTGCTGCATCATACCAGTATCCAATCAAATCCAATTAACACTGGTGCCCCCCTCCAGAAAACTGCATTACAGAGGGATTACACAGCTATCTGTGCTGGTCTGATTAATGGCCACAGTAATTAATGCTGAAGGGGTCTGTCCGAGTGTTTCATTGTAGAGCAGCACACAACAATGAGTCAGCTGTGGCGAACTGAGCCTCTCCTCACACACATGTGCACACACACACAACACCTGGATCATCTCATGCGTGCATACATTGCACACAATGAGGTTTTCTTTTGAGGGATATGTACCTCTGATATATGCAAGCAGAAAATGTAAAGAAAACACAAGAAGCTTGTGCTATAAACGGACTGGCTCAGTGAATATTTCCCTAAGTTCAACAGTTACTCTGTGATCCCTGTTTAAGACAGTGGACAGTGATTTCCAACATGTCATTTGGGCCATCAGGTGGGAACATCATTTCAATTCACACGCTGGTTCAGGTAGGAGGTAATAAAGGTATAGGGTGAAACAGCAGACAAAACGACTAAGCACCAATTGGACTCAATTAAAGCCCTGCTACCAGTGCCGAACAGTCCTATGATCACTAAAAATACCAACAACAACAGGACCATACAAGACCGACCCACCTAAGATGGTCGCTTGGTTTCAGAAAAGCTGGCGGAGACCATTCCCTTTAAAAAAATACACTTTTTCCTGGATTTCCTTTACTCTCCCAGGTCTATCTATCCTAAGTGCTGCTTTCTGCTGGGTCCCCAGCTACTACTCCTTCTACTAATCCAAATCCACTGACTGAACCTTACCACCTCATCTGACATGAATTTCACTATTTTCTTCACACTTTGTGCATTTACACTAAACTCCCTTAACAACGAGACAACAGACCTTTCAACAAATCCTCAACATCCTACCTCTACTTCTCCTCCACATCCTACTTCTCCTCCAAACTCTACATACCTAAGCTTTTTCCTTTCATATGCTTCTTCCAGTAAATCCTCCCAAGGAATAATCAGCTCTATGAAGAGCTGATTCATGCTACTCCCAGACCACAAGACTCCATCTGGCTTTAAACTTGTAGAAGCTATTTCCTGAACAACAAGCTTTTTTTTCCTAAATCTACCTGCATCTACCAATCACCAAACTCATAAACCCATATGTGCAAACTCTGATCCAGAAAGCAAACTGTAAACACAAAACCGAATGCAATTAGATGAGGATATACACAAGCAGAATCTGCATATAGCTTGAATCTGCATGATGTGGCTTAAAGGTTACTCATCTACTTTACTCAGTGTCTATATATTTAGCTACTGAGACTAAGACATGTCTGATGTTAACCTCACAGTTTAATGGCTGCTTAATACAGTGTGACTCCAACTTCATTTGAGCATAACCACCTATATATTGTACAGATATGCTATATGACATCAGCTTAATCTTAAAAAACAAATGAAAATGACTAATAATGTTTTGTGCATCCACACAAAAAATAAATGTATATATATACATATATATATATATACATATATACACATAATGGTATGTTGCGTTCTGTAGGTTATTTCCCATTTGAGCAAAATTTACAATTCATGAGGTGGAATAGTCATCCTCAGTAATCTATAAAGGTCATTTGTGGGAGGGTGAATTACTCTCATAAATGATGCACAATAAACAAGTCTGTTGAAATGATGGAAAACGCCATAAATCCAGTGGTTTTTACTTTGAGACAAACTTTTGAAAAAGATATATGCCGTGGCAAACAACATGTGTAAGAAACATCTGAGAAAATACAATCGTTGTGCTCAATCTTTGCTCGAAATTACAAACGGCAGAACCAGAACAACTTTTATTGCAACACATCATCTGAAGGTGTTTTGCTCAGCGGGGGTCTCAAAGGGGGTTTTCTTTGACAAATGTGATCATTTTCATGTTACAACTAAATCAGTCCATTGACAATGCTGCATGTTTCAGAACATAAGACTTAAAAAGCTCCTCTAACTCAGAATAAGTTCTCAGCGATAATAGAAGTTTTACTCACAGCTAGTTTACTCATAGCTTGACACTTATTAACCTACCA
The DNA here is from genome assembly GCA_907169785.1 of Menidia menidia. Lineage (NCBI taxonomy): Eukaryota > Metazoa > Chordata > Actinopteri > Atheriniformes > Atherinopsidae > Menidia > Menidia menidia. The sequence goes on from CAJRST010022223.1 coordinate 13,040,715, forward strand.
GGCAACAACGGCAAAGATGTTTTATCTTCACACTGAGCAACTCCATTGCCATGAAAGCTATTGCAATAAACAGCCTGTTTTGATGAGCTGGCATAGTATTAACAAGGAAAGTCATAGTAGGTGTCATTATTATGTGCCCCAGTTTCACCAGTGCATCATTGCACACAATGCCCTGCACCCTCCTGTGTTTCTTTTCCGCAAACCTTTTCATTTGTCATTTTAATGATGCATACATGTGAAAAAGTTTCAAATGTGCTGGACTCTACATGTGTCACTAGCTGCGGATATTTATAATACAATATTACAAGATCAGGCTTCCCAATTAAAATTACAATTGGATGCCTGTTGCAAGATGGTGGTTCTATTCCCAGTGACAGGGAGACAAAAACACTGGAGGTCTTTGCTGATGGAATGCTGGTATTAGGTGTTACTATGACAGCATGATTTGTCTTTATTAGGGTGTTGTGAGATTCGTGGTTGAATTCGTCATTGACCTAAATATACTCATACATACTTATTTTTTTGGGCAAATGCCATCTGGCAGGCTGAGGTTAAAATGTGAACATACAACAGGGAGCATTTATAATGATCATACACTTTTGTAGATCTTATTAGTAAAATAACAAAGCACAACAATTTAAGTGGAGTTTTAACATTGACAACACGCTATCGGAACCACTTATGAACTGGGCCTTTGAGACAGAAAATCAAATTTTTACCCACTAATTTAACAGATCAAGCTGTTATTTTCCCATAATTATCAAGGCTGCATTGCAAAATATTAATAATCTGTCTGTGATAGTGCAATCTGGGTAACAAGGAGTTCTTTTAAACTATTCCTAATCATATTTCATAATATATATGCATACACTGTATCAGAGAAACACTAATGTTTTCCAAAGCACATCTACTCCCCCGCATGCACTCTTGAACATCACAGAAACAACGCAAGTAAACACATGTAGAAAAGCACTGCATGTTGAAATATTTCCTTACTGGTGTGTGCGTAGGCTTTACGATGAGATTGCCGAAGACAGAGAGCATATCCATTCAGTTTGACACATGTTTTATTATTCCCGCATTAAGCATTCATTGCTAAATGTCATGTAAATGCTTCGGTGGATTTCAATTTACCATCAAGGAACCAAGTCCCAATTTGTACTTTGAGCTGATAAAGTGAAATTGAAGGATGAGAAAAAGTAGCTTGGAAGAGACTGTACAGGGATGCATCCCTTTGAAAAGTTTTATCCCCTCTGAATACAGAATGTCACAGGGAGTTGGGGGGGAGTCATGTGTCAGCTCTATCAAGCTTCCAGGAGTAATTAATGCGGAAGCAGCAGTGTTGTGGTTATCTTGCTGAACAAGTATTAGACCATAAGTGTCCTAGTGTGACTGCATTATTTGCATCATAAAATATGATAAGTCATCATAATACAATGTACCTGAAACTCACATGTAAAGTATGCAAATGAATTGTTTTTATTCATAATTTAACCTAATTTACAAACTTCTTCAATCTTATGGAACTCTATGTTCTAAACAAGTTAAAAAAAAAAAAATCCAGACTGTATATCCAATTTGTCTCAGTGTGGACCAACAAGCAGGTGTGGGTGTAAATTACTGTATTGTGTTCAGAAAAAGTTTTTGTTTAACTTTTAAGAACGAGTTATTCATATCTTCATGTCATAAATAGAATGGGGCCACACTTTTAGATATGCAGCTCCAGATCGTTACTTGAAATACATTGGACGTTAAACCTTAATAGAAATGTAAGACTGCCCAACCCAAATATACACTGTATGAATGGTAACAGATAAAAGTTTCAGCCCCAACCTTTTACCCATTGGTGCGTAAAATCCCGGCTCTCTTTGTCTGAATATTACCTGGTACTTTAGGGACAACATTCACACAAATGTTCTATATTGCTTGTGACTCTGGAATGCTGGTAGTTTGTATGGCAGAAGGCCTGATGTTGGATAGAATTGCAACGGGATGGGAAAAAAAAGGTGTTTGTTTTTTTGTCAGAGGAAGTCTGTGCTCTTCCTAAAATGAATTTAATCTCATATACACACGTAAATCTCGTCAGTCTCCATCTCTCTCTCTTGGCGGGAAAAGCTGCTCAGAAAGACAGCCAAGATAAATCAGTGTGTGAAGCCCTGATGTAGCCTGTGTGGGCTGGGACAAAAACGAAACCACTGCAAGGAGCCTCTGGCTTTAATGATGTGCAGTGAGCCAGTGGAGACGTGTAAATCTGCAGCTGGCATCTCATTCTCTGCAACCTCGATTCCTCCGCAACCTCTGAGATATCTCTGTCAAAGTCACCTCTGTGCACTTGAGTCAGGTTCAAGTGTAACAAATTCTACAATATACAGTTCTATAGATCAGATATCCTGAGTTGGTACATATGAGTAATGAAACCCTAAATTAGAGAAATAACAGAAAAGGCATAGATAAAGCTAAGGCAGCAGTTAATCCAGCCGCATGTTGGAAACCATATGGGTGTAGTACATCATTAAATCATAATTAAAGCAACTCAAAAACCACAAGAGCAAAATGCCAGTGGCATATGTGAAACAGGTTAAACATGCTTTCTTCCAAAGATGCATGGTAAGCATAAAGATGATTTAATGAAACAAACAACGAAAACAATTTATCAAAGGACACAGAAATGTAATTAAGGCTGTCATCAGCAAAGCTTCAGTTCAAAATCAAGTCATTAATCAAAGCCGAGGATCACACATTTGCAATAAAAGCAATGTTTTGTGATTAGTTTTTGAAACATTTGTTCAATTCTGCTACCTTGCGATCCATTAGGTCAGACAAGCAAATGCCAGTGCTCCAATGCTGCAATCAACAATAAGAAATTTGCTAATAGATTGGTATGTGATGAAAGCAAGGGGTCACTGATTGGCCAATGTTGTTATCTTAGAAAGTATGGATTATATGCAGAGGCTAAATGTTGAGGGCTATTAGACACATTTGAGCCGTTTTCATGCTTTTATTTAGAATCAGAACTAATAATAGTCCAGCTCACACATTGGTATGAAGCTGCATACATGTAAACAGCAAACGACAGTATGTTGGAACCATATATGTCAGTTAGTTTATGATTTTGTGAATACAGATAAAATGGTATGATTCATCTTAATTTTTTTGCATCGAGATTGGACGCATGTCCAAAAATAACTAAATAATCAATGAGAATAAGAGGAAAACCAAAAGAAAAAAAAAATCTATCCCTCAAGTTAACTTATTTCACCTTTTTTTTAAAAAGGATGTTGTCTGTAGTACTGATTTTTAATTTGTTGAAGTATGCCAATTCCTAAACTAGTAAGTAGAATTGTATAACATGGTTATTTTTGAAAAGAGAACATTTCTTAAAAGACAAACTGGAAACATTGCCAGTATTACATGTGCCAGCAGATGGTATTAAGAGTGATAGCTAACATAAAATAAAACATTCATCGCTGCTTTTGAGCAGCAAAATCACAGACCTTTGCTTTGCTTTCCAGTTTACTTCCCTCTTCACTCCAACTGATTGGAGCAGTGCCCTGGCAAAGCCTCAATGTTTCTGTCCATCTTTTACTATAAGCTGGTATCACTAATGAAGACGCTACCCAGAGACTTGAACTGCAAAATAATATGTGTTTCCTTTTGATCTGAACTGAAGTTCGTGGCTTGAAGAAGCCAACAGAATCACATCATCTGCAAAAAGCAGGGAAGCCCTGAGGTTCTTAAACCAGACACCCTCATCTCCACGGCTGAGTGTTGAGATTCTGTCCATGAAAATCACAAAGAGAATCAGTGAAGAGGGGCAACCCTTAGGGTGTACGAGACACACTGTAAATAAGTTTGACTTGGTGCCAAGTGTGCAAACAGAGCTCCTGCCTTGTTTATACAGGGACCGGCTAGCTTTTGAAAGTAATTCCTCCTCCCCATTCTGCTTTAGCGCCCCCCCACAGAATTGCAGATGGAACAAGTCCATGAGCCTTGTCATAGTCTGCAGAGTACATTTTGACTGAATGGTCTGAAGTCTTATTGTAACTATGCAAGGGTAAAGATCTGGTCGTGTATGAACTCAGCAAAAACCACTCTGTCCACACTAAACCAGGGGGGTGACAATTGGTCAAAATACCAATGAGTACTCTTGTGTTAATTTAGCAGTAAAAGATGTTAAAACTTTGAATTTTGATAAATGTGTTGGGATTTGTTGATTAAAGACATTCATACATTGCACGCTGTCACATGCTTAACTGTAGGGGTAGTTTTCCTCCGCTGATGAGTTTTAGTCCCAGTGGAGCTGCCATATCTGTGGTGTTGAGTGTAACATATTCTGACAGTAAGTAACACATAGGTCGTAACTGAAATAGTTATAGAATAAAAAAAGAACTTGTTGGCAGCAACACTAGAGGTGAACATTGCTGAAGTAATAAAAACAATAATACCAAAACTAACAATAATAACATCATGACAATGTCTTTGTTTTTTATGGGGTAGAAGAAAACAAAAGATACCCAGCTGATGTAGTACCCTGCCACTGAAAGACATCGGAGTTGAGTGAAGTGCTTCTTGGAGGAGGTGTGAATTTACACATCAGTATGAGTGTGAACATTTGTCCAGGCGTGACACAATATGACCCAGAGGCAGACTGGTAAAACTGTGTTGATTCCTAACTAAAACTGAATGGAAACAAAAAGCAAGCCATTTTCTGTAAATAAATTTCCACTCCCAACTGTCCTCATAGACTGATATACATATGCTCTTAATAAATCATTCATTAAAGCAATAATATTTGTCAAAAAAGTTGTAGATTGACCAACAGAAAAATATCATAGGACGTGAAAGATTTTTAGGAGAAAAAAACATTTAAAAAATCAATCCATCAGAGCTACATACATCTGAATATATTGGACCCACTTCAACTTAACGCAAGTTTGCTGAAGCCACCCATGGAGAATATGCCAACTGTCTATATCTATTAATTTCTCTCTAACATCACAAATTGATATGTGATCACTGCATACCAATAATATACAATGGATCACATTATTGTAACCAAACATGAAACACCTTGCACAGATATGTATTCAAACTTTACATCCAATTTAATTCACACACATCATATTATGATGGCATTTTAAGTTGTGCGCAGGCATATGTAATTACATTTAAGGGGGGTGAAACATCTCAGCATGTAAGTTTTATGCTTATTAAAAAGAGGCCAAAGCTAGCCAACTCTTCGAAAATAAACACACCACATGTACAACAAGTGTTATCACACTATCACGCTAACACACATTGCGAAATAACCTGTGAGCTTTTAGGTGCTTTTATAAATAATTTCTTATTTTCTTTTATCTTTTACCTGCACTCTGTTTGCTTTCCTTTGCACTGTTGCAAACACTATTATGCCGCAACATGCAAACATGCAAGAAAGTGAGGAGTCTCGTATCCATGTGGATGAGAGGCACATCTAATCCTGCTCGTTTTAGCTGTGAGTGCTTATCGCAATTCACAGAGCGAGGCTGGCAAACATAGCCACAGTCATATGTCAATGCAAATGAAAGTCATTGCTTTGCATGCTTTTCACTGCTGTACTGTCTCACTGAGGTATTGTGTGCTGTCTGCCACTGGTGAATCTCCTGAGGGACAGTGTAGGTGCAATACACCAGCTGGACGATTTTGAAAAAAAACAACCTTCTCGAGGAGGCATGTGCCTTGAATAAAATGACAGGAGTTTTAGATATTTTTAGATATATATAGATTTAAATCTACAAATAATAAAAAGTGAGGGACCAGTTGATAGCAAGCTCACACATCGCTGATTGTTGTGAATACATACAAATGTCTTGCTGCCATGTAATAACATGTGAAAATACTGAATCACATAAAATGAGTTCCTTTTAATGTTTACTTGGTTTATTAGAGCGATCTTTTTACTAATACAGCCACTCATAGTCCTTACATGTATGACCAAAGTTTCATTAAAACTGTGCAGATCTTACAAAAAGCTTGCAACTTGAGGCTTATGTTGCCAGCTGTTCCAATACAGCAGCCTTTTATTACTCAATTAAACTGATTTCTGTTCGGTGTTTACAGTGTTCCACTCTCTAATACAAGGAAGGGTTGAGTGAATGAATATGTAAATTAAGGACACACTGGGGGTGAAGAGAGGAACATTGAGAGTGAGTCTGTCTCAACATACACATTTGCTATCAAAAACATTGAGCAAGGGTTCATCTCAGACTGCTGATATATCTCACCTATTTCAGTCACTCTTAGCATAATGACTTCGGAGCTTAGCTGACAGACCAGAATGGGAAAATAAAATACAGAAGCACAAAACTGACGCTAATAATGACAGCATCAGTGTTCCTGTCTGAGTCAGAGAGAGTGAGAATTGGGTGAAGGTAACAAACAGATTTTTATAAATATATTTGTACTGCAGGTGTGCCTGGTTTGAGGTGTCACAATTGAAACATGACCTGAGGCACCACTAAAATGCTTTGTGACCTCTGTGTCAGAAAAAATATAAGGGATTGATTCTAGCATACCAACGAAAATCATGGATTTTCTGGTCTTACAGACATTATTATCTTCTTTGTCCCCGGTTTATGTTGGATAAAAAATAGAACAAATAAAATCTTGTGATTTCAAAGCTTTTCACTCAGATAGTGACTTTTCTTTTTTACTCTGGTAGAAATTAACATTAAAACAAAACAAAATCATGAAAAACAGAAATGAATTGAAGCTTGGATTGTAGGAGACTGCTTGTTTCTGCTGTCCTTGGAGGCTCTGTTTCTTCTATGAGAGGATGTGACATATTGGTGTTTGGAAGCTCGTGGGAATAGAACAGAACTGCATCAGGGGAATATATTGTGGCCTCAAGGTTCTTACTTTTTTTCACAGTCCTGCACATTTTTTGTTGCGATTTAGCCCTCGCTGACCAGCAGAGGAAACCACTCAAGGGGGTACTCTACTCTAATTCCCTGGGGAAGACGTATTCCACCATGAATAATAAGGGAGAGAAAGGATTGAAAAATTGTGTCTAATTACAAAGACCCAGAATTTAAAATGACAAAAACTATTATTGCCATGTACACCTATATATAATTTAGTCATTGTGATTACAAGTTATAAAGAGGGTATATGTCAAAGAGACTTGGTATATCCATTCAAGTTTTAAACCATAAGCATTCTCAGGTCTGCAATGTGTAAGCAGTTATGTACAGCCCCCACTTAATGCTATGCACTTTTGGCCACTCCAGGCAGTGGCAGGAGAATATAGTCTTTTGTTCAAAGCTTCCATCAAAAGCCATTTGTCAATTTTTTTCTTAGTGCATATGAGTTCATAGAGCTGAGAGGTCTGACCCATTGCCCCCGTACCAACTGTGCATATACTGCATCAAGCTGAAAATGGACCTGAAAGGTGCAGTGATGTGACAAACACTGCTGATGTAAGTGTAGGGAAATGGGATGTACCAGCACTGACTGATCAAAGTATGTCACTGCCAAGGAAGGCAGATTTAAAAATGTTTATAGAATACTGTTCTGATTTAGTTCAATAACATAAAATGAAACCATAACAAATTTACCTAAAGGAATAAGCCAGTTTTGTTAATTTAGTTTAAGGCATGAACCTCTTTAAAATAATGAAAACTGGCTTCTCCAGTTTTTTTTTTTTTTATCTCTCACACCAGTGAAGATAATACACATTTTCAATCTTCCAAAGAAACATCTGGAGAACAGGTAATCACATTAATGCAGTAGGGATGCCATGATAAACGATATACAAACTGAAAGCGACGCTATCTGCAGGCCTAGTTATCTGTTCTTGTGAGGATACTTATGAAGTGATAGCATTTTTGATATTCAATACACAGATTTGATTAGCATGTCACACACGAACAGCTTAATAATTGTATGTATTCAAACCAAACAGGTCTTTTAAAGCTGGAGCAGTGATCTGAAACATATTATACCATGTAGTAGAAAAAAATGTCTATAAAGCATAGCTTGACTTTCTTTTTGTAAAATCTGATACATTACGCCTAATTAGAGCAATATATTGTCCTGCAAATCTAGTAACATCCTTACCATACAGACATTAATTGACCATCATCAAAACGTCCCAGCACTCACAGACACACAGAAAAAGGGACCTTTTTTATTATTGTATTCATAACAAATAAAATGCTGTGAGCTTAGCAAAGAATAAAATAAAATAAATAGCAACTTGCCACTATCATGAAATGCGAATGACAGGCAAGTACAGCAGTGACAACTAAATGATAAACATGGGAGACAAGGAGTGGGGTAGAATTGCTCCCAGGCTTTGAACTGAGGAGTGGAACTTACAGTGTTTTCCCTGTGCAAACACGGCCTGCTGTTTTCACTCGGAGCTTGGCACTCCCGAGCCAACACAGGAAAAATGCCAGTGAAATGTATATGTATTTCAAATTTAACTGGATACTTACAAACACAAAAAAGCAGCATAATTATTGCTGAAATTACACCAGTACTGAACCAATGAACTTCATGCGGTACTAATTAAGGTACAGTTGTTCTACTAACCTCTCAAATGTGTGCAGTTCTGGCTTAACAAATGGGAAAGGTCCAGATGGCACATAAGTAGGGCTTTACTCTGTTAATCCGTTTGCAAACTTTTAGGGAAGTATTGCTTTTACTTGTGCAATCAGACAAGTGCTAACATGACTAGCTCTCCTACGTCAAAGCTATTATTTTTCTCCTGACAACATTTTGAAAATATATCTGTGAACATGGCCATTTCATGGGTTTGTAATCAATGAATAGTGCCTAATCCTATAAATAAACAGATCCCCTTAAAAACCTCTTATGTTTTTCACACTGACTTCAGAACTAATGAAGACACACGTCTGCTCCTGAAAGCATTAGTTCACCTGCTGTATTTAACAGATACAGCGCCTAAGGGACAATAACCTGCACCATACTTTGAGTTATTGTTACGAATATTATAGTTTTACAAATAGTTTTGTATTATCCATAAATTATACTATTTTTATTTAACATGATTCTTACCATCAGAAGATGTCACTAAAAAGTAGTCATTACTATAGCTATATATTTCATAACAATTTTTTTTGTTAGGAAGACAGCGAAAACACAAGAAAGAACTTTAAAACCATGAGCTCAGTCAAATTCTAAGTATAGTCCATATCAAAGTGGGGAAGCAATTTACAACCAGTATTCATTTCTGGAAATTACAACAACAAGAACAAAGAGTTATTTGGCTCATCTTCACAATTCTACTTTTTAATGTGTTGTGTACTGTGGAATTTTCATTTTAGCAAAGACAAATCAGTGACAAAGACATAGTCTTCCCGCATTGTGAGACATTTTTATGGAACCTCAAAGTTTCACATTCTGTGACACTGCTCCCAACGTGCTTTGCAAAAGCAGAAAGAAAAAAACAAACAAACAAACAGAAAAACCAACACAACACCTCAAAATCTTCTGGCTCAACACCAGAGACGACAATGAAGCCACTCTCATGAGATTGCCACAAAAACCCTTTTCAAAATCACCGTTTGATATATGTTCCATTGGACTGTCACTGTGTTCTGGTTTCATTTCATTTATCAGTGTCGGGGGTGTGGGCATCATTACCACTGTTGCCTCTGTCACACTTCAAACCTTTACACTGTTCGTGCTTAGTTCCATCAGCCTACAACATAGATACCCAGAATGTACACTGTACTGACAAAGAGCACGGAAAAAAGGTACATATATAACCTTATGCAGTTGTGTGATTGTGTTTTTAAAGCATTCTCATTGGAATGCATGTACAATACACAATGTTAGGCTCCTACTCACATATGGACATACAGGAGACAGAAAGGCTTGAGAGTTTAAAAAAACAACAACAAATGTTATGTTATCAATATTAAACATCATTGATTTATTTTATTTTTCTAACTCAAAGTATGCTTGTTCCAAAATCTAATTGTGTGTCAACTAGTCAGGACATTTCATCATTTTGTGCAGTGTTACACTGTGAATCCCATCTGTGACTTTCAGATGGGATTCATGACTGACATTTAGGATGCTCCATGTTTTGTAGGTTACAGTTCTTCAACAGTGTAAAAAAGAGCAAGAGAAGTCCAGTTACCTCTCAGAGAAGCAATTACAGGAAGCAATAAAGGCGTAGAACTGAATTCAACAGAAGCAATTTTTGGTACCTCTCCCTTTGGCAGTCCACTTGTTCTCACTTTCGAACAGAAATAGACAGAGGGAGAGGGAGCAAGAGGGTTACAGTCTCTAAGGTCTCATCTCCCTGCTTGCCATTTCTCATTACAATACTGCATTGTTTACGTTCTACAGATGCAGGCTGAAGAAGGTGAAATAAAGAGAAGTAGTAGTCCGGCTAGATATTGCTGAAAGAGCACGTTGGGGTCACAGTAAAGCCCGATAAACACTGGCCCAATTTCACCGAGTGATGCTGTCCTCCTTAGAAGGGATCCAGTGCAGAGAATAACGTAGAATAAAGTAGATAAATAAAGAAGTGAATGACAACTAAAGGACAGACTGGTATTCTTATTTTCCATGTTTTCTGCAACAATCTACTGCTCGGTTTGTTATGTGTTGCTATAAGCTGTAGACACAAACACATACTATATATATATATATATATGCCTTAGGCCCCGTTTATGTGAAAGATGGATATTTTGTACCTCTATGTGCACTTTGGTTTGAAAATATTCATCAGAGGTGCTGACTGCTTTCACTTTCTAACCTCTTCCTCTACGTATCTCGCATACAGCATCTTTCTCTCTTCCTTCCTCTCATCTAATGACTTAAGTCTTCCCTGAGGGAAAGATAGCTTGGAATGATGCTTTTGTAGATGGGTTTAGAGTTGCTGAAGGTATTTCTTGTCATGGGAACAATATAAAAATGATAAAGCAGGATTTTTCAGGCCTCTTTTTATGTATTTCCTTCTGTCAAATCCAGATGACTGCTTTGTGCTTGGACAAAGCCTGGTGTAGTTTTGAATCATATTCACATTTCTCTCCCACTTATCTTGTTCTTTATTGCCTCTATTGCGTTGCTTCTTGCTTTATCTGGATGAACAGATGAGAACCACAACGTATGTTTCCTGAAACACTTATATTCTTTATTTAGATGCAGATACTCGTCACAAATTTCCAAAACAGTGAAAGAAATCCAATCTACTTCTCTTATTGTATGTGCTCCTAAAAAAATCAAATAAAGAAAAAAAAGTAACAAAGCATCCTGAGCTAATCTGAGTTTAGTGTGCTCATGTAACAGGTTGTAACTCTGATGAGATTCTTAAAAATTGTAAGAAAATTTACATTTCATCAAATATTCTGTTTTCTTCACTTAAAAAATCTAATGTATAAAATTGTTATTAGTTTAATTGACATTGGTTAGTTAAATCAAAAATAAAGATGAATATATCTAAAGAAAAAAGGGCATATTTGATTATCTGCTTAAAGGTATAATATTAGATAGATTACATTTTAATTTAACTTGTGAATCTGATTTAATCTGATGCTCAGTTTCCCCCCCAATCGCCCGAATATGGCTGTAATCAAAGATATAATCTTAGAACCAAATGCTTGAACAATCATTTTTATATTACTCTGATTCTTTGAATTGATAACACACATCATAGCATTTTTTTCAGTTTTCGTGAGAGGGAAAATGGCCCCCCTTAACCCAAGTCAGTCTCTTGATTTTTTTTCTGAAACTATGCTGATTGACATGTTTTCTGGTCAGCCAGATTATTATAATCTGTGGAAAGTCATACCTAAATCATAGCCATTTCCATTTAATCTTACACAAAATTAGATAAAAATTGTATTGAGCATGAGCCCAACTAAATTAGTAAGTGGACAAAGGTTTTTCAACTTTTTGACTGCTTCTATTTGTCTTCTATTTCTTCCTACAAATTTTGGAACAACAATAAAAACCTGGATTATGTGTCTTTGGGCATCAGATTGCTACTGAAAATTATAATACGATTTCTTTATTATGTCTGTTCATTCAAACAAATGTCGGGGTCCTTATAAGACTGAGATGTATATATATTTTTAATATAACATTGTTTCTCAAGATTGTGGACTTATATTTGCAGTAAATACTCAGTCTAATGCTGTTGGTATTTCTAAGTGTGACTCACTGTACCCAAAGAAAAAGCACAGAGAGCATTCCAACCAGTTCTAGAACACAAGTTAAGTGGAGCACTCAAATAGATGCAACATGCATTGGTGGATGTAATGTTTATAGACCTATTAATGAGAGGAACATTTTATTTATCATAAATTTTGAATGTGCACTTCTGTTTAGCCCAAGAAATGTGCATCTTTTTATTGAGAGTATGCCACAATAACATTTCAGGTTAATAAAGTATCCAGACCAAAAGCTTTGCTCCGGTAAAAGCTGGTTAGCCTGTACTTGAACATTGGACATAATGGGATAGATTGCTTCTTATGTGGTAATAACTCAAGTGCCACCAGCACTTAATGGGACAAATAAACACTTTTTTTCACAGCATTCAATTCAAAACAGTGGCAAAATGAGGAAAGAGCTAATGCATGAATATATTCTCTATTCATAACTCCTCTGTTGTGATATTTAATAGATACCAGCAACAACTTTGAAACTCCCTAGGATACTTTAAAGATGACAAGTACAAAACTAGTTTTGATTTAGCAGAAACCGTTCAAAGCTGTTTATATCACTACTTCACTGTAACCTCTTATGTATTCAATTATGAATTGAATGAAGCATTTTCAGTGAAGGTTAGTACAACTCAAAGCTTTCATTGACACTATATTCAGTCACTTATACATGCTGTATAGTGTATAGTACTTCCTGTATTCATCCAAC
>CAJRST010022223.1:13082285-13107131 GCA_907169785.1 Menidia menidia
CTGTGTGTCGATCTCCTCCTGGGGCTAGAGCTCTGCAATGCTTTTACCCCACTCTGAAGTCCGCACTCTAAACCATATTGAATTAGATGTGATTGTGTTGCCTAACATAAGGTGTCTAACTGTCCATCACAATTAAACCAAATGGGCTCAATGAATCTCAGTGAAAGCTCCAGGGACATTAGCCAGGTGTGTTATGGAGCAGCATCTGGAGATTCAAAGGAAACATTTTCTTTGGATAGCGATGACAAACAAACACACAAGTCAATCACTCTCAGTAAACAGTTAAAGTCAGTGTTCATTGGTGCAGGAGAGAAAGAGACAGCTGTAAATAGCACTGTCCCACATTGCACCTTGTTTCACGCACAGCTGGTTTGGAGTTTTACGATCATCGTTGTACGTGTTTATCTCAGTGTTTCAGTTACAGTTCAACTGGCTGCCATGAAAAAGTTCATGTCTGAATTTCACAAACGCCATATCACAGGTAATATAATGACCTGCCTTGTAGAGTATATGTTTTGCCTGTACAGCAGAAAAACAGTTAAAACCAGTTACCCATGCAGATTATGATTTCATTCATTTGATCTCATCTTTTATAAAGCTGGACTGGACAAAAAATCCACATGGAGACAGGGGACAGAACCTTAAGTTAACTAAAACATAATTTTCCATATTTATCTCTCTTGCTTGAAGCTTATTTTCATGTTCAGTCAAGCACACAATACCCAGATAGACTAGAACAAATGTAAGTAACACTTGAACACCTGCCACTGTCAGCATTGTTTTGAGAGATACAATTTTCGAGTTGTGCATTTGCATCCTCTGCAGGATTATACAAATAGCATGCAAGACCCTCTGCTGTTCATACAGTTCATCAGCACGGTAGCTTCAGACAAACTAGCGTTAAAACCCCTTTGTAGGCAGAATAAATGTCTATTTATTTTCTTTCTGAGCTAATTACTTATTAGTGGGACACATATATTTTCCCTTAAGTGGTTTATACATCACCTCCCTCTTTTCTAAATTAATTACATCAGAGTTTCAAAGAAATGGTGGGAATGCAAATGTGGCCCACTAACGCCACTGCTGCGGGAGCAGGAGAATTCAGGTCATAGCAGAATAGTTCTTTAGGCACCTCACCAGACTGTTGCTACCAAAAGAGGACAGCACCAACTCATAATACATGTTTATTCAGTGACAGATGTTTCAGGATAATTAAGACCTAAATGCATTCACACTTAATAGCATCCTGTAAATTACAAAAATGACTTTCCGTCTCTGCAAGTTTGTATATAGATCTAAAGAATCTATCTATCGATCTAGCTCAGATCTATCTGTCTCAGAATTACATAATGGAATGTCTCAGAGGACAATGACAACTCAAGAGACAATGAGATACGGTTATTCAATACATTTAATTTAGTTATGTAATTAAATGCAGCTGATCGCCGCTTGCACTATTTATTTCATTTTTTAACACTGGCCTTATATAAATTAAAATTAATTGTTATGATTAGGGTTCTACATGACCTTTTTATGCAGTTACATTCAATCCATTCAATCCCTCAACTAAAACTAATACTAACTAATATTTTTTTTTCATTTTCTGATCTGACACTTGTGATTAATTTTGTTGTGTGAAAATGAAATTCTAAAACGTTGGTTGACTGAACTTTTATCCCAAGGACAATTTGACAAATTAAGTTAGTTATGAATCACTATGTTGAGTTGGAATTGGGAAAATTGCCTATTTTCAATATCTCCACACATGCAATGAACTGAGTCACTTCATGCTTCATATTGTTTAGACATGCAGCGAGAGCCTAAGAAGCCCCTGAGTGAACCGACATCAAAACTGTTACAATGCGGAGGCATGACAATGTATTAATCACAAAACATGTCTTGCAAGTGACAGAGAGATGTTGCACAGAGTGCTTTTGTTGGGGATTTGCCAGGGGGCCCATCCCTTCAAATGGCATGTGATGATAACCTCCTTGTCTTCTGCTCAGAGATTAACAACCGGGCAGGCTGAGTATGCTCCTGTGGTGTGATCCAGCATAGAGAGGCATAGAGGTCAGAGTCTATCCAAATAGCAGATGGTTTGCTGGGCCTCTTTGAAAGTATGCTTAAATTAATTGAATGCACAAATATAAAGCTGTACTGTATTTGAACACCCATTTTAGCTATATTGGAGGCCAGTTGTGGAAACTATTTGGAATTCGATTCCAGTCTACTTCAGTCCTCAGAGCACACATAAGCGAATGAAAGCCAGAGGATATATTTTACTATAATCACCACAATATACTGAGACAAAGGGTGTGTTGTGGGGATTTTTCTAGCAAACAGCAGCAGTCCTAATTATGTTGACTAAAGCCATAAACAGGACAACCATACACAGAGCGCAGTCTTGCTTGAAACTGCACAGCTTTCAATAACATTCCAATAACACAAGTTGGTCCTTCTGCTCAATCAACCCAGTGGAAAAAGGCATTTTACAGCTCTAATAAACTGATTAGAGCATGGCTTTTACTATTAAAGTAAAAATGGAAATGTTAGCTGACACCTGTCACATCATTGTGGTATGCATTGTAGCAGCTGTTGTTTCCTAATGTAAAGCTGATGAACCATACTATTAGCTTGGATATCAAAATGCAGCTGACTTGTAAAATGCTTTGCTCCTCTGAGCTGCATATTTTGTACATCTGGATGACACATAGTACACACATCAGACAAAGCAATTATTACAAAACAGGGACAGTGTCTAAGAAGTCTGTGGATACTTTATTAACACTTACTGAAAGGTTTGAGTTAAGAAAACAAAATGTTGTTGATGTAAAATGGTCAAATTGTCCACAGTAATCAAATTACAAAACAAAATGTATTTGCGTGAAATTAAACAATGTTTTCAAGACAACCAAAATACCAAAGCTGCCTTAAAGACAGACACTTAAGAAGGTCAAGAACAAGTTAAAACCAACACAGACTAGTTACATTTTAAACTTGGAAACAATGGAGATGGATCTAATGAAATAGAAAGATCCACTTCGAAACAGAACATCTACACCAACATTTGTTCCGTTTTCATATGTCCCCTCAATTGCTGAAGTTTTGTATCTCAAATCACGTCGAAATCTCACATGTCTGATGTAGACATCACAATACATACATAAATGGGTTCAGCTTTGCCTTACCTCTATTTGCTGAGATATTTTCATTTTTCATAATCATCTCGGCTTTATCATTTCATGTGAGCAGGTATTGGATGTGACAAAAATCTAGATACCTAGTTGTCAAGAGCATGGTTTTAGAGACAAAATGGTTTTAGAGATCATCTCTGTCATGTCATATAAACAGTATTGATAGACGTAGACATAATTTACTCAATATACAACCCCCATACTAGCTCTTCCTTTAGTTTTGAACCTTTATGAAATGTATGTGAAGCTGCAAAGACTGTTGTCAGTCAGCATTACGATGCAAGTGAACTGCTGGCTTGCTACCAATTTGGAATGCCACTCATGATTGAGAATATGGAGTTATTGCACGGATGTCTCCCTGGCTGATCGATTTTTTTCACGAGGATGGATTCTCAGTGGATGTGGTGAAAGAGTTGGCTTGCTCACATATCGCTGCAATGAAGCAACACTTTATCCCATATTTTTTATTTGAAATCTGATGCTTGCTGGTGAGTATGTGATCTTATTTTTGCCACAGCCGCCTCAACAATCTCAAGAGGTCTTAGGGGTAAGACAGAAAAGTAGCTGTTGCAGTTATCCTTTGAAAAGACACTATAGATTAATGAAAATCCTGCAGGTGTCTTACAGAGTTTTTGGACCATCCCTATAGGACTCAACAGTGCTGAGTTCCTAATATGTGTTATCTTTCCTCTGTATGGTGCACATTATTCGTTTCCTGGATCATCATTTTTTTGTAATGTATGTTGGTCGCTGTAGAGTGTTCCTCCATCTAATTTGTTAGTTTTTCTTAACACAAAACTACCAATGCTGCCTTGTAGCCATACAGTTACAATATTTATGAGCTGGGCAAAATTCTCTTTCAAGCATAGCACCCCCAAAATTTGCTGTATTCTTGTTCTTTTTGGCATCAAAGCATATTGTATAGAAGGGATTTAAAACTCTCAGGTACTTATTCAAGCTTGAGGGAATTATTTTTAATCAAAAGTTTCAAAGCTGCCATTTTTGTTAATAGTTTTCTTGAGACAACATTTATGTTCCTTCAGCTGTCAGACTGTGGGGTTTAACATAACTTATTATCTGGTAATTTGTAATCTTTCAAATCCAGATATGCACAAAAAAGCTCCTCAAAATAGAAAAATAGATAGAAAAAAACAGAGTAGTGTAGTGAAGAAAAGCAGTAGTCGTGGTAGAGCAGAGCGGTTTGTTAGGCTCATTTTTTTGTGAAAAATGTAATAAAAAAGTCAAACGTGAAATTAACCAGTTTATATTTGGGGGCAGTGTACTGGTACGGTTGTTAGCTATGTCTCTTTGTGTGATACATTAGATGTTACTGATGAGCAACTGGGTGTATGTAGGGAAGTCAAAAGTCACTTGATAAACAGATAGGAAATGACAAGGGGGTCAACAGAAGCAAAGCACGAATAAAGATTTAAAAAGAAAAGCTGTCTCAGTTAGTAGGTCATTAAAAAAAATTATTATTGCAGGATTTTGTTTTCTACTTTCTGCTTTATATTCTCCTGCTGAAACACTTCAAACTTCTCTTGACCTACTATGGAGTACTGTGATCCGAAGCTTACAGCAAAGCAGAGACAATCAAAATTCTGAACTGTAGGCAATGGTAAGCCATTAGAGATCACTGCACCTTTGAATGTTTAGTTTTTGTTATAAGCCTAAGTCTATTGCAGTGTGTTATGTTCCAGAAGTCACTCAAATTGAGATCTTAAGAAGTAAGCAAAGGGCATCTCCACACTATTTCCCCTTGAGCTACCTAGAGCTTGCTTAATCAAAATAACTTCTAATCCTTGTGTTAGACTAAGAAGATCTGCTGAGTATTATGGCACACCTGCAGTACATAAGCTGATTTCTCATGTATAATACCACCAGTGACAAGAGAAACACCCACTGCTGAGACAGGCATAGCGGCACACATAAGGAGGCTTGCAAGTGAACGTTCCCATATGTCTCTTTTCTCCAAAACAGAGGCAATGTTCCCAGGAGGCCCAGACAAAGACTGACAGACAGAACAGCTTTGTGAAATGAACATAATGATTTTCACAAAATGAAAGCAGTCTCTAATGGCTTCAACTCATTGTGAAGATGTGACCGAGACTTCATTTTATGAATCTTCTGAGACAGGTGCTTGTACTGCATTATTTTTCTCCTCTCTTTTAAAAGACCCCACAATTAAAATGCTGAATATGGATAAGTGAAAACTGTCAATGATAAGAAGCAGTTTTAATCAACATAAAACTAAAAAATGTTGAATGAATGCAAAACATTCATACATTAACTAAATGTCTTTGCTGTAAAAAGTATTTAGAACATAAGAAAAATAATTCATTTTAATGTACATATCATTGAAGTCGTCCACAAAATATACCAAACATAACAGATTGAATATTTCTTTCATAGATCAGTGGAAATTTTAGACTAAAATGACTAAAATGTTTGCATTGATAAAACGGGATATTTGAGCCAAAACATTCTCAAAACCCCAGTAAAATTTGGCAGTAAATGTAAACTCCCTGCTATTTAATTACCTCCAAGATTAAGTACTGATTTGAATATAAGAATGAATGAATGTGCCGAAAAAAGGACTGTTTTTATTTGGAATGTGTGGTGGTGTGTGGGACATTTTCGTCGATTGCTTCATAACTAGTTTGAGGCTGTCCCAACACATGCAATGCAGATTATGTGATCTAATTCCGCTCTCTGTCTGCTTCATCTGTCTCTATTTACATTCGCATTAATGAAGCACATTGCCTATTTTGGGATGCTTAACGTCCTGGCAAGAATTTACATGACATGTCCTTACACAGTGTGATTTTTACTCTCCCTCTCAGAATAGATTGGGGTGATACAAGTATAATTGTGTAATTTAACTGAACTGATTTTCTCACTTTTATTTTGTGAGTGTGTGTGAGATGTCCTAACCTGCTGTTCTGATGTGTCATGAATTTAACAAGATCTCAATGAATCTGCAATCTGCATGCAATCTGCAGCAATATGAAAAATATAAACTGCTCACATCCATCAGGTCAATCAAGTAGTTCCGTGTGCATGTCATTCTACAAACTCCACTCTGTAAGTACCTGAACACTAACAAGTGCATGGGCATATCCTGCTTTTTGGCTTGCACTGAAACAGTTGACTTCCACAATGTAAAGGATGATTATCAGGTCAGAACAACAAATTGAGTTTTATCACTGAGCTCAAATTATCCTTTGCCTTCCCCAAATTATAACTTCATTAAATCCTGCAAGATGAAAGTTATTACTGGTCTTTAAAAAAACAGAGGAAGCAATGACACAAACGTGCAACTGTGTTTCATTTTCATCAATATTGTCAACCAAATTAAATCTTTCAGAACTGTTATTGGACGGTTTTAGAGGATGCATGAAAGAATTCAACAAACGTGTCGACAAAATATCCCCATTCATTAAAGTAGCTGGCAGTCAGTCATAGCAGAAGGGACCATCACAACGCAGGGAGAGAGCATAAGCCTTCTTGTTTGAGAATGCAATTCTTTAATTGACAAATTAATTTGTATCCCTTTAACCCTTTAAAGCCTGATCCAGGAAAAAAATAGAGAATTTCTTTTTGAGTCAGTACAATGTTTAGCCACATACTATAAGCAAATGTGCAAAGAAGCAAGTTGATGAGGAAGGAAAGGGTGGATAAATTGTGAGGGATGTTTTCTCTCCATTGTGTCTGCAAAACACAAACACAATATGTAAAATTAATAATACACACTGTAAGAAAATTGAGTAAATGAATATTCATACCCTGGATTGCTCTAACAAGCACATTGAGTCTTAAATGTCTTTTCACAGTCTATAGACATGCATTCACTTTTCTTTGTAAGCTAACTGCATTTGCCTGATTGCTTTTTCTGCTTTTGAATGGTTTGTTTTGAGAAAGGCCTTGGCATGGGGTATAAGGCATCACTTAATCCCCTGGCAGTAAGAAAGAAAGGATCTGAAACAATGTGAAAGCATGGTAGAATAGGCAAGCAATGATGCTTCTCAATAGTGATCATTTCGGCATTCTCTGGCACAGCATGTTCAATGGATTTTCTGGTTAGACTGTATACCTCAATTGATGCCAAAAGTCATCCAGCTGAATTTACAGAATGAGCTGTTTACATGCATTTTTTTCTTGAAAGACATTTGTGGTTTAGGGCAGCAGACACAGATTTTAGTTGGAGGTATATTAGGACAGAAAAAATGGAAAAAAATGCATACGTTTCCTACGAGTAAATAATATGCAGCAGCAACGACAACAAACATTCAACAGATCTAACTGAACATTATTGCAAAAGGAAAAAAAAGCTTCATTTTTAAATAACTTCACAACAAACAGTCACTTGGCTGCTGTGATTAGATTGTTAAATCTAATTATTTCTTTTCATATAATTTTAAATGAAAATTATATTGTGAAGTGAAAAAAAAGCCTATAGCTGTTTAGACATCAACACAGATACTAACATTTATTAAAGGTCTGGTGGTATTATAAATAAGTAAACATTGGCTTAGGAACCGATTGGATGATCAATGACAGTGAAAAATTATCTCTACTATTCAGCATATAATCATTTAGAGTCATCATCCATGGCACAGAATATATATGACAGATGAAATAAATGTATGCCAACATACAATCCATTTTTATTTTCCTGTCATTTTAGTTTTGTAATAAATTCCATGATTTAATTATCATAGAAACGTATTTACCCTCTGTTTTGTGACTTGTATCATCAGTTCCACTATGTGGTCCTCGGCTCTATTCTCGCATCTGTTGTAACTTTCACAAACAAACTGTTTTTTTGCAGAAACTGCCATTTTAGAAATGTTCTATAATCTCAACATTCCGGTTCTTGGTTGCTCTGTTTCTGTATTTCGTAAGCGACATTGTTTGATCTTACTCTCCATATCTTGGAGATCTAAATCTATCAGCTAAACCTTGAAAATCATGTTTTGGTAAAATGCTCAGTGGTCTGTATTTAGATTGTGTGTGTGTGTTTTAACTTGTTGAGTGCTTCTATTACCAGATACCTTCAGATGAGCTCTAGAACCATGATATAAAATAAATAAAAAATTAAATAGAAGTCTCGCCTTTGAAAGTTTGAAACAACAAGATGAAACATTTTGTCCAGAGGTCCGAAACAAAAATATCAAATGAAGAATGCAAAATAAAAAAACAACAATAGATAATTTGTCTTTTCAAGCCTGGTTTCTCTTTTCCTTCTGACCATCGAGAGAATTGTACAGTATGTCATGATGTATTGTGATTGAGGACTGTTCCTGATGCATTTACTTGTGTCCGCTCCTTCATTTCATCACTGGGAACAGCGTTGTTTAGTTTAGGAGCTGTTCCAGTGCTTCCCATATCCAAATAGACTGCCTCCAGCTGTATCTGCCTCCTCTGCCCTTGACGTCCATGCTCTGCATATCTAATCCTCCACTCACCCCCTCACTTTGCCTTTTCACAACACTTCCCTCTTCTCTTCCTGTCAAGAGCGCCTCTGCGTGTGAATTTTACAGGTTCAGAGATCAAAGCAGAGAATCCCAGTGGAGATAAAGACAGAGGAATGAAAAGCAAAGATAAAGAGAGTTTGAAATTCCCCCCAGTCTCCATATTTAGATATTTGTCATCACTTTGTATATGTATTTTGCTGCAACATTAGCTGCTTCTTGGCATGCCAGAGTTTTGCACTCAGTCTCCTTGATTGGACTGCTTGAGTCACCTGGCAGTGAGACAACACAGCATCAACAAATATTTGCCCACATCCCACTGCATATTTTCCCCGCAAATTAAAACTTCCCTCTTCATAGCAGGGGGATGATGTTTGAAATGATCCAGGGTTATTGAAAAAGAAGTAAAACCTGAGATACTTATGTGATGTTTTTCAAGATAATGGTTTCTCAAATGTTTTCTGCTAAAGGAAAATTTGCTTAAGTGGTAGATAATTGTGAATAAAACATAGCAAAATATATAAGCATGATTTATAAGCAAAATGATTACAATTTGTCACAAGAACCCTAGTTTCACACTGTAGGATTTCTTTGTCATGTCAGTTCAGAGTCAGAAGGGGTTGGTGTTGAAGAGCAGATGGTGTTGAGGAATGGGCAGGGAACAGTTGGTCTTCATTAACCTTTTCATTCTGCGGTATCATTAATGTCAATTGGGTGCTGTCACAAGAGATGAGCTCAAGCTGAAGAGAATGGGGTCAGAGAGCAAACGGAGTGGTGAGCAGTATGGGGAAACTGCAGGGTTAGGGAGGCAGGCCACTGGACATTGATACAGATAGACCTGGGTTGAGGGTCAGAGCGGAGGAAGGGTAATATATAACAGACGGTGTACTTTGACCTTGTGAGAATGGAAGATGAAGTGGGGGAATTTGTGGTCGGTCAGATGTCTGTTTCAGTGATATAATTCATGCTGCGTCAGATATCGGTTCTAAATGCAGACTGACGTTTCGGACTGCATTTTGAAGAACGTAAAACGTTGTTCTGAAACATGACACAGGGAACCGATCAAGGAAACAAGTTCCTCAAAAACATCTTACGTGTTATGTTTCAGCTACTTCTAACTCCCTCTATGAAATAGGGCAGAAAATGTTGGCAGCTTTCTCTAAACAAAGCTAAGTGTTTGCAAGGAGCATTAACTTTTCTCAAGACAAATCGTCAGAGGATAAAGACTTTATTTATTTCACCCACGTAGGATATCAGGCCTCTGCTCGTTATGTCAAATCATTACTGTCATTAGAATGACTGAACATTTATTTAAATTCTTCAGAACAAGTGCAGACAAACACTTCTCATTTCCACAATTAGAAATCCATTCAAACTTAAGGGAAAATCTGTAATCAGGAGATATATACAAATATGTAGCTTCAGTCTTGACATCCAAAAATGATAACACAGTATACTCACAATATATATGTATAGTGAGCTTCTTATCTGTAAGTGATGCTTGAATATGAATTAATAAAGCAATTTTGCTTAGAAAATTCTCATCTTAAAAACCTATGCTATCTTTGGCGTTATTCAATTTACTTTAAATAAGAACCAAATTAAATAAGAAGGACAAAAAGGTCAGGGTGTATTAAAAATAAGTAAGAGTGATTGAACTGAAGGGAGAGCTGGGCCAACGTGGAGGCGAGTATATGTTTTAACAACATTAATGGATATCAAGTTTAAGCAGGGATATAATTACACTTTTTCTGCCATAAACAGTTCCGGCAGTAAGTTCAGAACAGTTATTCTGCCTGAATAAGTTAATAAAAGGAATGTTAAGAATTATTGTTATTAATACAACCTTGGTCTAGTACAAAGTTCAAAATGAAAACGGTGTGGCATCACCATTAGCATATTTTGTAATGAAAGATTTCTTTGAGAAATTGCAGCCAAACTTTTTGCCTAATAATAATAATAATAATAATTTTAACAAATGTAGGATAGAAACAAGCGCTGATTCCTCTGTTACAGTCATAAGATCATCAGATCCCCACATCACAAACTGAAAAATGCATACAAAAACTGGTAATGTCTTTTATGAGCTTGTATGAGCTCAAGACATGTGGATTAGAAATCGTTCATCACTTTCACCCCCAAAGATTCCTATTCCTGCAGTACAAAGCAAACCTATCAACGAGCATGCTCTAATCTTAGAATATAAAAAGATGGATGGTAATGAACAACCTTTACGTGGTTGTAAAATATGCAAGAGCATGGAATGCCTGCTCCGTATGGCAACTCATTAAGACGGCATTATCGGAGTCTTTCCTCACACCTGGAGAAGCAGGTGCAGGGCTTCGACCTCATAATGGAGTACAAGTTGAGCTCAAGTGGCAGATAACTCCCTGTGAGTGTCTGTAAATCAGTCTATATCGCTAATTCAAAAGTATCATTGTAATTGTACCCACCTAATAATTTAAAGTCAAATGGAGACAGTCATATGACTTATTATATGCTTCATATAAAATATTGAGGAAACGCATCACATCAAACCAGTCAGATTATATGTTGGATACAGAGTGTTATTTCCTCTAAGAAAACTATAACTCATTAATTTATAATCACCAGTTTAAGGGAGGCTTAGATGAAGAAACTAATTTGCATTATTGAGTATCAGAACACTCAGCTAGACAATATTGGACTCGTGAGAGTAATGAAGATTCAGTCTTAAAAAAAAAAACACAGTACGATAGTGTACCGTTTTGCTATATATTAAGGAATGAATTCAGGACAAACAACCAGTTGCTCTTAATAGGACATTCCCAGGACCACAAACTGGGCATTTGTCTGAAGAGTCTTGGTGGTGGAACTTGATTCTCAAGTGACTATTTGACATTGGTTGTGGCCCTTAAAAACAAAACACAATCCTCATGCAAAGTATCCATCAAGAAGTGGGAAATTTCCCATTGCATGTCTTGCCTAAGTGCTTTCTTGGCTGCCGTGTAGATTTACTGTGTGTGCATAAATGCGTATATCTGTTTCGCCGGGCAAGAGAGACAGATAATAGTTCTCACCTCACTTTATAATCATCATTGTAGCAGCCTAAGGAAATGTTACTCACATGGCAGTCCTATTGAACAAATTCTCCCAATACTCCGCGCCCCTGACATGAATATAAAGCAGCCAGGCCTCGTCTGTAACCTCAAGCCAGCCATTTGCCATGGCATCTGTGTAGGTAATGAGAGTGGACAAGAGGGTTCGTGATGTGACACTGCACGCTCTCTGCTTGTGCCGGGCGAGCCTGAAGAGCTATGTGAAAGTGAACTGATTTAGGCTGCTAAGACGAGTGACCGTCCGTCACACCAGCCGCAAAGTAAATTTGAGAGAAATGAACCCTTATAGATAGTGTATTGGTGCTGACTGCAGGCAGTCAGCATCCATTTATGGTAATGGCCGGCCACATAAACCAAAGGTGCCTGCCTTGGGGTCCTCCCTATTTCTTCCTTTTTCCTCTAACCTCAAACTTGCTGCTAGGCAAACCATCTTTAAACAGCTATTAAGTATTATTCTAATCCTCAGACCTATTTAAAGTTTCAGTTTTATTTGAGCCCCAAGTTCTCTGATTTTGAATGTCTTTGTTACTTCAAAATAGGCAAAGAAAAGACCAGTTTTCGTAATTTTCTTCTGACCTACTTTGTCTGTTTTAAATGCCCCGTTCTATTTGATTAATGGTTATATTTGACCGAATCTGATCTAATTCCACAATGTTAAAACACGACCCAGGGTTAATATCATAAGTTAATATTTCATTCTCCCCTGCTGTAACTTTGGTCATTTAGACAGTGTTGATAGGCTATTATTACTGAGTGATGGAGTGACTGCTAATGAGGAGGATAGGGAGTTAAGCCAAGACCTAGTTGATGAAGTGTGATAGATAAAGGAAGAAATTGTCACGCTAATGTGTAATTGAGTTTGAAAAGACATCATCTTGTCGAGGAGAGAGACGATTATAGATGACCTCCTATTATTTTATTATTGCTGCTCCTTTCTGGATATGAGAATTTCCATGTTTTCCATGTCACTTCCCTTTACAGTTAATGAGGGGCTTGAAAAGACGGAAACCACTGAGGTCGTCATTTCACAACTGATTTAAACGTGCACAGGTGTCCATTTTCTGTTTCTCAGGAACCATATTATTAAGAGGCTGAATAAGACAGACAAGCGGATCCCACCTTATAGGTAATGAGTAAATGATTGGTGAAATTCTGTATTTCCACATCCAAATGTGCCTGTTTTCCTCTGTCCCTCCACTGAATTTTTATGCACTGATAATAAAAATAATAAAATGAAAAACCTTATATCCAGTAACTTATTTGATACCGAGACAAGCATTTCAAAATACGCTTAGAATATATTTACTGATACCCTTTGCTAATAGATATCCACTAAAAACACAAAGTTTACATTGCATTTGCAGTTAAATCACATAAGTCGTGACCTTACTGTTTTCCTTCTTCATAAACAGCCACTTAACTTGATTACTTTTTACTCAATACCCTCTGCTGCTCTGAGTCCTGTCAAAGCATTTGCACAACATGCCGGTACTTCATTTTGACACTATCCGGAACAAAAAAAAAAAGTATGGTTCTCAGTTTTTCGGGCCAGACCACCTGAGTCGTAATGACTTAGGATAACGTCACCTCCCTATCTGGGCCACGCCATGGTACACTGAGGTTCCAGACCAGTGGGAGTTGTTCAGTAAGCGAGCAAGGAATTAATCTGCTGTGACACATGGACTCTCCCCTTGGAGGACGTCCGGCACTGGGAAGCAGTCCAGAAGCAGCGGCCATAGCTGCTAGAGTAATGCAGGATGTCAGAGAAACTGGCATGGATGGAGGGATTAGGTATGGAGGGAAAGAGGTGAACAGACAGAACTTGGGGAATGCTGAGATGCCAGATCAGCAGAACAGATGAGAGGAATACAGGAAGGAATAAGAAAGATAGAGTTTGCCAGTAAGCAGATAAGGGCTGTAACTTAATCTTTAAAGAGATAGAGTTAAACTGCAACTGAAAGTTTGGTTGACTTCCTTCCTCATCTTTTCTTCGTCATTTTCTCACTGATAGTGACAAAATCTGAAGCTTCAACAGTTCAATCAGTTTAGTATTCGCAGGGAGGATTTACTGAGGTGGTTAGAGGGAATGTTGTGCACAAATCTAACTTACAAAACGACAGGCAGATGTTTCAATGAAAAGATTAATATGAAATTATTACTATATTTCTCAATGCTTTTGTAGTTCATCCACGTACCCTGACTGCCACAGTTACCTCACCTGCTACACGAGACGCATGAGATTTGTACGATTTTCATGAAGATAAATGAAGCTGTGGACCTCTGAATGGTATGCAGCTCACACATATTTTTGAGTGAACACAGCTGATTAAATCTAAAGGTCTCTTTTTGTGAAGTTGGCAGTTGATGGATGCTTCTAATGGCTTTTCTTTCACTGTGGACTCTCAGCCAATTGCAGAGGGAAAACATTTAGGCATTTTGTCGTTTTGAAACAAACCAGTTCAAGTAACTCTTTAAGTATTGCATTTATCTTTCAGTTAAGCAATGAGTCAGATATCTTTGATCAGAGTGATCACATACACAATGGAATGCTTGCGAGCGTTTAGAGTCTATCATTGTCAATAAATGTGAATGCAGAAAAAACACAGGGGCACCACTGTGTTGCGTTGTATTGAACGATGCCTTTTTTGGTAGGATGGGCTTACCTAGATTCGGTTTAAAGATGCAAGTGATCATTTTGAGACTATGATATCTCAGTTAAACATAGCACTTACAATTTCTCAACCCTAATCAATGAAATGGTCAGCTCAATGATGTACACACTAGCAATAGAAAGTTAGCATTCGGGGTGAGGAGCTATTTCAGCTCTGTGACCAAATTAAATGATAGGATGACAAATTCATGTAAAAAAAAAACATTCTTAAACTTTATCTTGGAAAAAAGCTACAAATGTCTCAGTTCTCATATTTTCCAAAAGTTAAGAGCTTCAGCATTTCTACAAAGAATACAACAATGACTTAAAGAACATTAGCCCATAAGGGACAGAAAAGTTTTGACCATGTTGAGTGTGGGGAGTCAGCTTAATGGCAGTAGGGGGATGTATTGATCAGAAATGTAGACAAGGAAATTGCTGAAGATGGCAAAGGGTACAGTGTACGAAAAAACACCTGCTTTTTACGGAAAAAAACTGGCAGCTGTGGTTGACAGAATGATGTTGTAAAAAATACAAGATTTTAAAACGCATCACAGAACAACCTGTACATTTTACAGTGTAAAATGGTAATCCTTTACAAAATAACATAATGAAAATGACATGCTAAACTGATTAATTCAACATCCCTATGTTAAAGCCATTTTTTCCTGTACAATATATATACAGAGGTATCTTATTTTACATCTATTCCAATTTAGTTTAACGGTAAATCAGTAAATAATCAGCATTATTAGATGGTAAAAGCTTGAAGTCTGCTTTTTTTATTTTCATAACCTAATGGAGACTGCTGCCCAACCCAGTAGTCATTGGGCGACAACCGGACAGTGTGCCAATCCATCGCAGGGCAACACAGAGACACACAAGGACGAACGACTGCTCGCTCCTAAGGACAATTTAGAATGTCCAATCAAACTCCACACAGAAAGGTCCCAGTTCCCCAGGGGACTCGTACCCGGAACCCTCTTGCTGTGAAGCGATGATGCTAACCACCACACCACTGTGCAGGGTCACCGTAGTAGAAGCTTGTGTTTCATGTAATTTATCAAATTAAACTGAGTGGTACCTGCAATTTGAAATTCTAACGAGGCGTTATTGTCTGCGGGAGACCTAAATTTACAGCAAAAAGTGTTTTTATTGTTAGGGGGGAGCAAACCTCCTTTTCTTCTTTGCTAATCATTTCATCCCCAATATCTCCTCTGGGCTGTGTATTTAACCATATCCTGTATAAACTAAAACTTAAAACACTAAATATCTGATCAAATAGTATCATAACCTTAATATAATTATAACATGATACACAAAATAATGAACTGATTAACACTTAAAGAGCTTACAATCTAGTGTTAAAATATATTTTTGACCATGACTACAGTTCTACTAGCCCCAGTTCTAAACATGTTTGATTCTCAATTTATTTCAGTGTTTTAAAAAAAGCTATATTGTAAATTATACTGTATTACAATTTTGCAATTTTTCAATACAATAACATATAGATTCTACAAAGAAATACAATCGTTTTGACATACACTGACTGTAAAATGAACAATTATTAATTGTTTAGTTTTTTTGCAATATATTCCTTTTAATATACACTGATTCATTGTTTTTCTTGTTAGAGACTTTTAAAGTCATGATTTTACGGCATTTAAATGTTTATTTCACACTTTTTACAGTGCAGTCATCAACTATTCCGAAAAGATTTAATGTATTTTATTATATTAAATTCTTATAATGGATCAAGGTCTGGACAAAGTCAAAGTCAACAAAAGTAGGATGACATTTTCTTAAAAGAAAATCAACCATTTTAATCTGACATTAGTAAGATAAGAAAGATAATTACTCATTTAACAAGGAGGAAAAAAGGTTTTTTCCATCATCTTTGATTTGATGCAGATGTCACTGACTTTAGAACAATCTTACTCATAAACCACTAATAGTGCAGAATGTCAGTTTGACATAAAATATATACAGCAAAACATCCTAATGGGTTTTCTGTCAGGAGCAATTTGTTTGAGTATAGGGGACCACACAGAAGGGTGGGCTCAAGCTGTATATTGTAACAGTTAGTAATAACTTATCCTGGTAACCTAAGTTAAACCTTGCTTGTTGTAATCGTTTGTTGTACTGCTTGTAGCCTGCACATAGTGTTTCATTGTCATAAACCTGATCCTTGTCAGAAAAGCCGGAAAAGTAAATCTGGAAAAGTAAAGGTAGTTTCTGTGGTTGGTTTATTCATGTGTGTGCTTTCATCCCTTTTTCCTTCACAGCCCAATCTGTCTGTCAAGAATATTGAGCATAAACACTGAAGCTTAACTTACATTAAGTTAGCAGTCTGATGCTGAACTTCATTTAGAAGTTTCTCCTCCCTTCCTGCTTTCTAAACTATTTACATAAAATAGGCATCCTTCACCAGTGCAGTAACACTGAAAGGGGGTTGTAAGACTAATAGACCAATGCATCAACCAAACAGGGGATCAGGTGCAGTGAGGTCATGGTTGCTGCTCTCCCCCAGGGCGTAGAAGACAAAGGCTGAAGACCCGCCCCACAAATGTCAGAGAGAGCACCTGCTGCCATGAATAACTACAGAGATAACAGAGGCAGGACACATGTCCACCTGCTGGGAGGACACACACAGGCCATGCTGCTCCACTAAAAATTCAACAGACTTCGAGAAGTATGCAACACAATCACAGCATGGTAGTTAATTACTACAACATACTGTAACACCCCAAGATCTGATTATCTTCTTGTCATTGTACAACAGCTGGCCTTTTTTTGCATACAGATCCAGGTAGCGGCTAAATTCTTTGCAGCCAATTGCTATTTGTTTTATTTCCTTAATATGCCATTTGAGGGGATATTTGATCATTTCAAATTTAATAGTTCATTTACAAGTGTGCACAAATAAAATGGAATTAACCATATATAACCTATGACCACATCCTATGAGAAGTCCCAATTTCCTTTGGTGAAGTTAGAAGGTATTATTCTAGCATCCTGATAATTTTGGCAAGGTAATACAAACAGAACTGTCCAGGGTGTACCCTGCCTCTCGCCCGTTGACCACTGGGATAGGCTCCAGTTCCCCCCGCGACCCCATTTGGGAATAAGCGGTATTGATAATGGATGGATGGAATACAAACAGAAAACAACAAGTATTTATTGGTTTAAAAAAAAAAGTACATATATATGCACACCAGTTCTGTTCACTACCATGTAGAATAATCATAGTCTTATAAATGTCTAAATGTTGGGGAGTTGCGCATACCTAAGATTTTCTCTTAACACAACCAAAATATCTCTTATTCATATATTGAACCAAATAACCATTAAAAGAAAAAACAAAAGTAGAAAAGAAAAGAGGAAACAGAATGAGTTCAAAATAAATATCCGAAGGTAGATTTGATCATATGGGTCATGTTTATGTGTCCTGTGATTTTCCTTTACTTTCTTAAAGCTGTTTTATGTGCACCTTATCACACACGACAAAGTCCAAATTCAAGAGCAACACTGGCAGTTTTTGCAATGGGTGTCTAATACTGTCACAGCTTTTACATCAGGAAGCGTCAACAAAGAGGACTCTGTGCATATCTCAAAGACACCAGGGCCTTTGAAAAAACAGTGGCATTTAATGCCCTCAAAATGAAAATGGCTTGAAGTTGATCAGGATGTGTTGTTGCAGCATGGTTGTTTTTCCCTGATTGAAAATGAAAGCCATAAGGATGGTTAGGATCCAGCGACACATTATGCAGTGATCTTGCAGGTAACTGGCTGTGGGCATTTGTTGGGCAGGAGATTGTAAAGGAGTAACATCAAAATAGCCTGGCTGCAATTGGAACTTAAAAGCATTCTACAAGAAATCACCACAGACAATATTCCTTTTATCTGTCTTTGGTAATAGACCATGATGTACTTTGCCTGCCAAGGTTTGGCAGAAAAGTGATCTGCTTTGACAGAGGGTGGATGTGGGAGAGGATGTCAGATTTTAAATGGATTCTACAATACGACTTACTGCTTCTAATTGAAAATTTTGAAAAAACACCAGTTCAGTCAGTCTGATGTTTACACAATAATTCCCCATAATTTCTCTTCACAGAACTGTAAATGCTTGTATTGAGAGTACTTGGTGAAAAGGTACTACTTCTGCTGCCACTTAAACTCAGAATTTAATTTGGAACAATAACAAGAAGCAAAACTAAATCAAATTGGAACTCAACCCAAAACATGCTGCTGTCGAAGCTGGGTAAAAACAACATCTTACGTTCACCCTTTTTCAGATGATGCAGCCAAATGTGGAAGGGGGTTCAATAAGAAAAACAAGGGGTGTCTTTTCTTTCTAAAATTGAAAAAAAAAAGCCTAACTTCAGCCATAGCTATCTGCATAGATATTCCTCTGAAATCTACACCACAAAGGCATCAAGGCAGCCATGATTCTCACATATGCCTTAAGAAAGCTGGAGATATAAATTAGTTTGTGAAATGGGACTAGAAGGGAAGGAATCATGTTGAAAACCACACTGCCCTTCCTAAATCTGAGGTTCATCCGATGGACCCTCCTCTCAAGAACTCTCCAGAACTGCTGAATAGACCTTTCAGCGAGGCTTAAGAGTGTGATTCCCCTTTAGTTGGAACACACTCTGTGGTTCCCTTACTACAGCCGGGGATCGATCGGCCAAGGCTCCCGTCTCCGGCCGCCACCCGTTTCACACAGCACCCAAACCCTAAGGCTTAATTTGAGAACCTGATCAAACAAGGTATAGTTAGATAGCAACATTTTAACGGTCAGATCTCCATTTCATAAATAGAGTTTCCAGCTCTACTGCATAAAGGTTTAAGCGTTTTTTGTTTTTTTTATTCAAGTGGCTATAGCAGAAACTTTTCCCTTTTTTTTATCTGTCCTTCATGAAAAAGTGATAAAAATGATCTTGTTTGTCCACGCTCATAGCAATAACGTCAAACATCACAATGCAATAGCTGAAACTAAATCTTAAACATCACTGTGGTATCTGTCACTGTGAGGCCCACAA
This sequence comes from Menidia menidia, assembly GCA_907169785.1. NCBI lineage: Eukaryota > Metazoa > Chordata > Actinopteri > Atheriniformes > Atherinopsidae > Menidia > Menidia menidia. The sequence goes on from CAJRST010022223.1 coordinate 13,101,750, forward strand.
CCATCTGCACTTGAAACAGCAAAAAAGACTCTGTGGGTGGTTGGCACTTCATATTGAATACAAACTTTGCAAATGCATTCTGATAGTTAGGACAGACAGGGTTGCAGAGGGCAAGAGGGGCACCATAAATCAACATCTATCTGAGCTGCCACATTTAGTTTGGAATGATGCCTCCTCAGCCCCCCATAGGGAGTGGAAGCAGATCTCAGAGCACTCTCCAGTTTTATGACAGTGGACATGAAATTGTGTTTAACACCCACATTACTTAGAGAAAAGAGATGAATCCATTACTTTGCTATGTTGTGATTTCTTTCTCCCCATTACAGACTTACTTTACCCGTCCAGAATATTGGATATAGTGGCATCTAGTGACACAAACTGGGAACTTCACTCAGATTAGCATCCTATACCCAAAAGTATCTGCACAGTAAGTGTTTTCACTGTTTTACAGAGAAGTTGTATTAGAGATATTGAGTATAACTGTGCACATTAATAGAATCGAAAATCAGGGGGGGATCTATACATTTTTCCATAATTACACAAAATATATTCCGAGACATGTTTAAGTAATGTGTATCGACCACAATATGTTGTGATATAATTGGCTAACTTTAATTGTTTAATGAGTTGTTTGTCCCTAAGAAATTTCTTTAATGATTTACGGCCTCTGTAGCATCAGCGCGTTTGGGACGTGAAAGGTTCTGTTGATATGTCTGGGAGTTTGGCAATGATTGACAGCTGTGCCATGCTTCCTAATTTGATCAGTTTTCGTTGATTCGGGGTTGTTGGTTTTAATTGGACGAACGTCCCTGAGGAACTCTGATCTATAAATTATATATCACATTAAAATAAAACTATAAGGTACACATGGATAGAATTTCCATTTTGACAAGAAGCTGGCAGTCATCAATATATAGAGCAGCCTATTATGTGAAAAGACTTGCCTTGCAAACTCATTTGTTAAATTAATTTCACACTGACATTTTTGCTTATTTTGCAGAAAGCTTGTAGCGTTAGGGTAATTTATTCATTTCTTGTTGGCATATGTAAAATTCTCAGCAAAAACCTGAAGTATTTTTTTGGGGGGCTTTTGAATGGTAATTGCTGGGATAAGGGGTCTATTAGCTGTCTGTGCCAGCCTTGATTTCAAGTTCAGCAAATATCTGAGGTTAGAAAGCAGTCTAGGGCTGCTATTTGACATTTAGCACCAGCTTGTGATGTGGTGATGACAGTTGTAATTACAGCATAGAAATAATGATTCAAATTTGAAAAATAAGTGCAGTTCTACTTCAGAATAAATTTAGATGAAAGGGAAAATGTACAAATGAAATGATTCTTCAATTAGAAAGTCAGTGCTCATGTTTCAAGTTTTTCAAGAACAAGTATCAAGTCAATATGTTAAAAGTGAAAAAAATAAGGCGTAAACAATGAATGAAAAGAAATGTAAAGGTTCAAAGATGAACAGAAATTATTAAAAGCAATAAAATCATATATAATACAAAGAGAGCATCTAACAATAGGGGATATATGAACAAGTAACCTTAATCCTGATATGTTCATGTTTTTGTATATCAATTTAATTATCAATGGTGTAAAAAGCTCACTAAGATGTGATGACAACTACACACACGATGTTGATTAAATATGATAAAAAAGTGAACATTGCAGCTTCAGGGGATGGGACTGAACACCACTCCCAGAAACATTAAATTGGGACCAACACATATGCGTAGCATTTATATCACATTGTTTAACTTGGATTGATAAACCTGATTTAAAGTTATATAGTTTTGCTCATGCATCTTTCTGTTCTTAACTAAAGTTGAATGAATAAATGTGTATAGTCATCTTACTTTCACACATGTACTGTACATTGAGCAAACTGAGCAACGCTTTAGAGTTTTAAATGACTCTGCCCAAAACCAATGGTCAATGTGGCCAAAGTGACAACTCTAATTTTCTATTCATTTTTTAAATTCTAATTAAAGAACTAACTTCCATGTTTCCTCGACAAATGTGAATTTTTTACATGTTATTTCTGTCATATAGCAGGTTAAAGATCTTGGGATGGAGCGTAACATGCGTCATTGTGAATCTAAAATAGGCTACAGATGTTTTCAGGTTAAGTGGAAATTGGGGTCCTGGCATCCCTGTACCTGCTCTGCTTCCCAATCAACATCCACATTGTTTTCTGTGTGTGTGTCTGTGTTGTGCTATTTAGTGTAGCTGAAAGGGGCAGCTCGCACTCCTGTTAACACCCCATTTCCTATGATATTCAACAGTGCGAATATATAGCAGGCTGCTTTCTCCTGAATAATTTTACCCATGAAGTATTCAAACTGGCTTAAGACACAGTATTCCTTTTTGTAAAATATCATATGAGCTCTGCTTATCAAATTTTCTGTCTGCTAAGTTCCTGCCTACCTGCTCCGATATTGAATTTGTCTGGACAGACTCCCCGCAGGATTTACCTTACCATCCCAGTCACCATTTTCAACATTTCTGGTATTTTCTTACCACTTCCTGGATTTTCATAGAGGAGAAGGTAACACTGAAGAAATGCCTCTGCCTCTGCTCATTCTGCTTTTATTTGAGCGTGGTTAAAGTTAAAATATGTAAGGGAGATTTATCATATGGTTCACCATTCAGCTGGGATGTGGAATGACTCTTCTACTGGCCGTAGTAAGCCAAAATAATAAAAACAAATGCAAAATAAAACAGACTATTTTTTTATCCCCCTGTGTCACATGTTACAATGTTGAGTGCTATACTAAGTAATATTATGCTGCTGAAATTCCACTTCATGGCACGTTAATCAAGACCAATAAAGTAATATTATACAAATGAGAAAACATGGAACTTGTCTATGAGTCTGCTTATTTCACAGTGGAGCCCAGATGAAAATATGGCAATCTCCCTTACTTTTCTAAAAAATTAGGCTCAATGAGTAATTGAATGCTTTCTCCATCAACTGATATTCAAGTTACACCTTACACTTTGATCAGCAGTAGCTGCCGCTTCTTTGACTATAGATTGAGCATGGGGAGGATTCAACTGTTTGCAGTCACATAGAAACTTTTAACCTTGAATCAGTTTTTTAAAACTTCTTCACAACCTGTCCATTGACCCATTCACACAACATTAGTATCAGAGCAGGGATACAAGGTGCTCACCTGCCACTGGGAGCAAGGTGGGGTAAAATGTGTTGTTCAAGGACACTTCAGCATGTTGTAGCCCTGGGGACTGAACCACTGGCTTCTCAGTGTAGGTCACTCATATCACAGCAGCACTCAGTATACCAAGTGTAAAAGTAATGTTAATGAACGTAGAAAAATATGTAAAAATTGTTGGGAAATGTAAAAATTATTCTTGCTGGAGTGGCCTCAGATGAAATGCTATTGTTTGTCAATTAAAGAATATATTAAGAAAATTGCATTTATATTGTCTGTGGAGAGGGTGGCACAGTGGTGTGGTGGTCAGCAGCATCGCCTCATAGCAAGAGGGTTGTGGGTTTGAGTCCTGTGCCAGTTTTCATGTTCTCCCTATGTCTGCGTGGGTTCTCCAGCTTCCTCCCACAGTCCAAAAACCTGAATGTTAGGTTGATTGGACAATCCCTTTTGCTCTTAGGAGAGAGTGTGCATGGTTGTTTGTCTCTACGTGGCCTTTTGATGGACTGGCGGACCGTCCAGGGTGTACCCCACCTCTCGCCCATTGACCACAGTGAAAGGCTCCAGTTCCCCCTGTGACCCCATTAGGGAATAATAAGCGGTAATGATAATGGATGGATGGGTTTTCTGTAGAGAATATTCATTCCGTTTTATCATGGTGGGGCATATAATAGACTAGTAATCAATGAAGAAATTTAAGTAAAAATGATTTTCTGAATTTTGTTTTAATCTTTCCGAAAGAAACATGATTGTGCTTGATTTTGAACATCATGGCTTTTCTTTTTCCTTCCCGGAGAAATTCTTATCAGTGCTTGCCAAATGTCAAGAACACACATGAAAAACCCTTTAAAAATGTGTTGCTAACACCTTTCTTTCGCAGAAAAAGTGTAACTGGCAAACACAGACTCACAGCCACCAGCATTGCTGCTGAGCGGGAGATAAGAAGGAGACAGGAGTGGACTCAGTGTTGTGTTTGAACTTCTGGTAGGGACAGTGACGACTTCATTTTCCTTCCTGTCTCAGTCCTGAGCTAGCTGACTAATCCATCTTTTCAGCCACGGTATTTGTCAAAGACCAGAGTGGCATGACCTCCTTCCAAGAGTGATAAAAATCTAAATTGTTCTACTCACGGCTACTCTCACTACATGAACACTGTATCCAAAAACATGAATACGGTTCAAAAGGATCCTCAGAACCTTTTATATGTAGATGTACAGAGGCTCACTTATCATCTTTTTTAATTCTTATTTTTTGTTCTCTTTGTGGCAGTTCACCTTTTATATTTTTGCTTGTCATGTTATGCCCTGTACATTTTGTTTTGAAATTAAAATTGGGCTTGCATTTGAAAGGAATGTGCACTGAACTATCTCGCCCGATCCTATGGGAGCTGCCCTCTTGTCTTCTTGTCCCCTGCAAACTCTGAATTGCTGATGGGAGGAGGTATCTAGGGGAAGTAGAGAGGGAGGTTAATGTATGCTTCTTTATTTATTGGTTTTCATCCATGTCCATGTTTTGTGCCCATTTCTTCTGTGACATTTCGGAGGTTGAGGAAAAGAAAAAAACAAAAACAACGTAATAGGAAGAAAGACCTTCAGCACAGCACAATAGAACTGAAAGAAGCATGACGGATGAGGCAAAATGCCTCGATTACCACTCGCAATTCTCACACTCTCTCACTACCTATTCATTCGGCCTGGTGTTCAGATCTCATGTTTAAAAAAATTGAGGCATAACAGCACACCATTGCACACAAAACGAGGCCCGCATGCATATAAGGGAGATATATTATAGTGGGTCCCTTCTCATCTGTGTTTTCTCATCCGCACAGGCCTCTTTCATCTGTCAAGTCTAATGAACAGATGTTGCTCAGCTGTTGGAGTCAGCATGAAGGACTGAGTTGTTGGCAAGGCCATCTTTCTGCTGTGAAGAAAGTGAGAGGGGTCGTCTGGACACTGAAGGGGTGCCTTGACTCATCTGTGTATTTTGCTTTTTTTTCATCTTGTAGCTTTCCTCATCTCTGACATTTGGGAGGTTTTCAGCCCAAATCTCACTCGCAGCACACTACCACCCACTACCCTGTCCATCTGAGCCTTGTCAGCCATTCTGTTCGACTGCTCACTTACCACTAACGTGCCCTTGTCCATAACTGTAGAGTCCAGCCAATGAAAAGGTCAAAAAATTTATAATGAGGTCAAAAAGGCCTTTAGGAAGAAGT